>OW052038.1:37074792-37529792 GCA_932526305.1 Epicampocera succincta | reverse complement strand
TATATAAATTTTCACATGAAAATTCAAAACACAATAAAACACATCTCTAGGATGTCAACTAGATATTAGAGGTGTGCTGGAACAAACATTTAATAATCATAACATTTTTATTATTTAACTCTAAAATATCCTCTTTAAAACGTGATGGACCTAAACAACGTTACAAGTAATTGAAGTGAGTGTTTTTGAAAACAGTTTACTAAGTTTTTTAATCAACATATCTTCAGCTTAATTCAAAACTCTCCTTTGTTTCAGTGTATACGAGTACCCCAAGTTTGTTTCTGGCCAGCAAATTTTATTTTCTTTTTGTCTAACCACTTTTGCCGGCCTTTCTCAGTCTGCAGCAGTCTTTAACTTTGCGGTCGCTTCACACACATTCTGGACTCTTGACTTTTGCTTCGAGTCCATCCTTGTGTTTTGTTTACTCTTAAGTCCCAGGAAATAGAATGAAATCGCTGCAAGAAGGGAGGGGAGGTGTGTGTATAAAAAATTACGTTGTCTGGTGCAAGCTACTGGCGTTGTCTTAAATGATGACTCTGCTGACAAGGAGACGACCTTTTTTTCTGCTGTTGTGTTGCTTTGGCTTGTTAGCTGTTGTGTAGCATAAAAAAATACGTATGGGTTTGTTTGAATTTCCTTCCTTTTGTTGTTGTTGTTGTTGTTGTTGTTTTTGTTTTTGTTTCCTCCAGCCGGGATATGCAATTTTGTACGGGTGTTTGTCTGAGATTTTGCTCTTCTTAAGAGTAATCTTGGTTAGTATTTTGAACGCTACAAGCGTGAAAACTCCTTCAAGAGGAAAATTTGCTAAACTTTGTTTGTTTTTTATTTGTTGTTTTGCGTGGCTGTAAGGGTAGCGCAACCGTCACAGCCTCGTGAATCCTGACTGGGCGTTAGTTGCATGCAGTGAGAGCACAACACAAAATTCAAATCATGCTTATGTGTGTCTTATTTTGAATATTTTTTTAACAAATATGTACACATGTATGTATGTGTGTATGTGGAAATGTGTGTTTGTACAGTTTTAAGCAAACACAGACTGCCGGGGCAGACCTTTAAATTTAAGGAGAAGCAAAAAATTGCAAAAGAAAACTCGAGTCGTTGTTAAACTAAAGAAAAATAGTATCTTGTTTTTTATTAAAAATCATCTTCCTACTGTTTCCTGCTAAATGTTTTCGATTTTATTATTTTTATTGCTGCTCCTGTTGCTTTCGCCGTTAGTCCTTGTTGTTGCAAAGCAAACAATGCCACATCTTTAAGACGCTTATAGATATAAATCTCAATAATCGTTTATCATGACAACGGTTGCTATTTCCTGGCGATGATACCTTTTTTCTTTGCCATCACGCTCCATTGTGCAAATGCTAGTGTGTGCTTAAGATTAAAATGTGCATGCACGTGTGTGTGAGTCGGTGTATGTGCAATTTGTACCGCTGTGTGGCACCTGCTGTCATATGTTTAACGTGTAAAAAACTGACAAACTTTAAACAAATTGGTAAGCACGTTTAAGTTTCTTTTTTCTCTTCTTCCTGCCCCTCTCCCACTCTCCGCCAGCAAATATTGTCTTTGTTACTTTTCTTAAGCAGCTGCTTGCCGGAGAATTAAAATTCGCCGTGTGATTATGTATTTCTTTTCTATGTATCTGCTTCATTGGCATCATTGGCGTTTAACAATAATCAAGATGAATTTGTTTGTTGTCAATTTTACGCTTTAATGATGGCAAACAATTTTTAAAAATGTCATCAGATTTACGTTTAAATTGATGGCTGAAATATGAATATTGGCAATGAAAACGTGATCGTCTGTGTAACCGATAAATAGCTTACTTTGAAGCAGGTTTACACAGTGCAGCAAATGGCCAATTATTTGGTGACCATTAGCGACAAAAAGCAGACCAGACCACTGCTGTTTCTTATAGTTTTTTTTTCCAATTTTAATAACTTAATACAGCAGTGACACAGATGACTCATAAATATTGTATTATATACAAACATACAAACATACATACATGATTATTTAAATGGAAAATAGTTATGGAGGTTGTTAAAAAGGAAATATTTATTTATCTATTTACAGCGATTTTTCCAGACAGGCTGTAGGTTTCACAAAACTTCAATACAACGAACAATGTTTTAGGTGAAACAAAAATAAAAAGAATTCCTCTTCGCAACAGGATTCAGCGCTGATCGAAAATATTTGAGAGAACAAAATTTTGTTAAGAAAAAACAAAGTTTTTTTCACTGAAAATTTTGTGTTGAATATTAATTAAGGCCACGAAACAACCATAATATTTTTCAGTGGCCATTCAAGAAATTTGTTTTTTTACTTGGAAAGATTTTATTATTATATTTTTCTTCTTGTGGTTGTATCGAAACTAATGTGTTTTTACACGGTAGGGAAGTTACCCCAACGCACAACCCCTGAAACCTGCAGGTCCGGGTCCTGGTTTTGACCCCTGGACAGAGGGGATTCGTTGCACACTTTGGTTCACCTCTAAGCGGGTGCTGTAGGGGCTGTCCAGGGACGCCAGATGTGAAAGCAATTTACGTGGGTACCTGCCAGTGTGGCCTAACCCCACGGTGATCCTATCACCGGTTGGAAACAATGCGTCCTCCAGACTGCCACACTTGAGTACCAATTCGATCACATGCCACTTGGAACATGATTTCCCCCTTGGTATGGAGCGGAGCCTACCTAAAACTCCTTCCGTTCTATGGGTCACGGCACCCGGTTGCAATGCAACTCCACATTCGAGCCCAACTTGAACTCTCCCCGCGATTTGGGTATCAACCACAGCCACCACGTGGCTCCCCGAAGAGCCTTACCATAGCCGGGCAGGAACAAGTCCTGGGGCTCCCGGCTCCCGTGGTACCAGAAATTAGCCTCTGGTCAGACCTCGTAGCCCTAAAGGACTACTACCAGTTTTAAGCTCCAAATAGCTCCAGGGACTGGTTCCCCCCCGATCCAGGGACGCCACGAGGAGGCAGTATGTCAGCTTGACCAGTCCATTTTCAGGGATCGCTGCTGGCTTCTCGACAGGTTGAGAGCAATCAACAACTTCGCCCTGAGTGCACTGGCCCATGCCCCGATGGCACACACAAGTGGAGAGGGACCTCAACCAACTTGGTGTGCAAAATTGGAGGACGCTGGCCAGCTGGAAAAGTTTGTTGGTTGAGGCCCAGGTTCACCACGGACTGTAGCGCCAAAAGAAGAAGAAGAAGAAAGATTTTATTTGTAAAACGATCTTGTAAAACACTTTTTGAGTCGCACCATATGGAAGCAGATTTGATTAAATTTTATCGAACAATTTGTTTGAGTGTTAACAGATATTTACTTAATTATTTATTAATTTACAACTTACAAATTAAATTTACAGGTTATAACTGCACAGAATGGGCGGGTAACGAAGACCATGTGCCCATGATGGCCTTAACAGACTTTTTGACATGTTTCTGTGTCTGGTCTAAAATTCTTTGAATGGACCGTAAAACAATACAGTTATCGGCGACAACCTGAGCGAGGGGGAAGCAAAGTTTATCGAAGGACAAGCAACTACATTAAACCGGACGGCACTTGACACTTAATTCGGATGACGCAAGAGCTGGGTGCTTTACCCCTGCGTATACAGATATATTCTGTCGTTTTTAATTTTAATAGATCAAAATTTCTTTCAAAATAGTAGCGGAATAAATGCAGTGATGCAACAGGGTTTTGTAATCTGCTGTCACTGATAGGCCTCATTGCCCTTTCCTCTACGCAGGAGTGCAGAGCAACCAGCAAAATCGACCACGTCTCTTTGTCTCGTGAAACAATATTGGATCTGGCGAGCTTTGAAATTGGCCCAGTTCGCATGACCTGATTCGGAGATTATTACAAGACGAATATTTGTACTGAATGGACCCCTATTTCGTGCCATAACACCAATTTCCAGAAGCCGTGTTCCAAAATCACATGCAATGGAATGGCGAATGCTGATACCAGGTATGTGATTGATATTGATACTGTGGGCAAATGTTTAATGGATGTCTCTTGATTGCCCCAATATCAATAATCAGCATTAAATTTTTAGCCGAAAATATGTATCAAAACTGTTGAAAAGACATTTTTTATACAATTTTAAAATTTTTTTGTTTTGATTTTTTTAAAAATTAATCGTTTTCCAAATTGATTTCCTTAAAATTTCTGCAAATCCGCCGCTGAGGTCTGATCTTATATGTATTGAAGATTATTTCTTCTACTTTTTCATACTTCCCTCCCTCCGATTCTTTTCTCTTCACAAATTAATTTATAAGATATTATCCTTAAAATCTAAACAAATGGCAACAAATAAATAGAATAGTATATCTGAGCATTCTCACTAACCACTAAATTAAATTCAGCAAGTCGTAGCCGCAACAAATAAATACTTGAGCGTCTCCTTTTTGTTTTATTAACAGCAACATTTTTAGCAAAAACTTTTGTCCTTTGTCTCCCAGTGAGAAAAAACTAAACTTTTAACAAATAAATTTGCTTTATTTGCACAAAACATTTGTTGTGAAATATCATTGTTGATGTTTATATTCATTCCCCAGATCCATTACTGGCGTAACGCGGTAGCTGGAGCTGGAACTGCAACAGGGGCTGGAAGTAAATCACTGCAAGTGCAAAACTTTTGACATTTTTGCCACTTCATAGAAACTCAAGCCACAAAAAAATTTGCGAAAAAATTTAACGCAAATAGAAAATAGTCATAAAAACTATTTCTGGCAAAAAAAAAAAACAGAAAAAAAACCGGTAACACCTTTTTATTTGCTAAAAGAAAAAGAGTGGAAAATCTCGTGAAAAGTGAATTTTTTTTTAATGCTTAAAAGTTTTTTGTCTGATGCCGGGCAAAAAAAGTATGAAAAATTGTGATTGTGCATAAACAAATTGAAATCACAAACATGAGTTTTTTTCTGTTATTCTTTTTTGTTCACTCTTTATTTGAAAAGTTAAAAAAATAGTGGCAGATTTCCTTGTTTTGTTGCGGCAAACAAACAGTCTCCTGGGTGTGCATTTTTTTCGGTTTTTTTGTCTGTATTATTTTCAATTGTGTTGTTGCACTTTTGTTGAATTGTTTGGCATGACAAATGCTTAAAAATATATGTATGTACGAAGCGACACAAGTTGTGCACAAAAAGGAGAAACACTTATAGTCTTCAAAAATGAAATCTTTTTAAGGATTATATTTAATTTAAAAAAAGAAACAAATTTAATTTTCTCTACTCAGACGAAACGCCTGCACCCGCATTAGCTTCTAGGCTACTTATTTTCTCCCCTTGTTTGAATTGGCTAGACTTTTAAGATACTAGTGCTGTCCTCATAACAACGGTATTGCGGTCGCGTTACCCGTCTAGTCACAAACTTCGTCTTCAAGGTGAATATGTTTGTGAAGTGCTTTGTCTTCTGCCAAGCAACAACTTTTTACAGCTTCGCATTAGGGAAGGGAAAACAAAAGCTCATAAAACGCGAAACCGCCAAAGTCTATAAAACAATTGGGTCTCAGGTTCTTTTACATCCCTGCAAAAACCACAATCATTAAAAGAAAAACAATTTTCACTTGTGTAAATACACATAAAAATGTCAAATGACGATGTGTCATAATATTTATTATAAGTACGATGATGTTTAACTTATGACGACAATTTTCGTGGTTAAACACAAAGAACACAAGCCAATTTATCTGTTTGGCAAAGCAAACCCATATTGTTGATATCCTTTAATATAGTCGTACTCACACATACACACACACATACGAGCACATTGTGGCACATGGACGCTCACATGTGTGAGTGTGACTCAAACGGAAATGTTTTATGGAAAGTTTTCAATTTCCTTTAGAACTAAATTGATTGATAGATAAAGTTGATAAAATTTTCTAAACAAAACTTTTATTCGCAATAAAAACAAGTCGAAAAAAGTCTGTATTCGATTAATTTTCAATGCTGTTTTATACAAAGTTTTCCAGAACAATTAATTTGATTTAAATAAATCTTCCAGGCAAAACTTTTATTTGTCATATCAAAAGAAAAATGGTTCGATTAATTTAACAATAAACGGGGTATTCGATTAATTTTCTACGAAATAAACTCAATCGATATAAATTTTAATGTTGTCTTTAAAGAAAGTTATTAATTTCAACTTCCTCAACAATTAATATGATTTAAATAAATTTTGCAAGCAAAAATTTTATTCGCGGTATTGAAAAAGGAATAACTCCATTAATTTTTTTAAGTTTGCATTCGAATGTTTTCCAACGGTATATATTTACTCGGTATAATTTTAAGCAAAACTTTTTTGCTGTAGAATAAACAGAATAATTCGATTGGTAAAATTTTATACAAAGTTGTCCATGTCAATTTCCTTTACTATAAATTTAATTTAGAAAAAAATATTTCAATGTATAAGCAATTAATCGATTAATATAAAAAATATATTCGATTAATTTTCTAAAAAGTTTTTTCATTGTTTTTATTTCGCAAATTAAGCAATTCTTTTCGATTAATTTATGTTGGAAGAATTATTAAACGATTAATTTTCATTGGGGAAATTCTTTGAAGAAAGTTTATATTTATATTAATTGACACTATCCTAAAACTTCTAGGCTTTAATAAATAGTGCGAGTATCAACAAAGAATTCCATAAATTAGAAGATGGAATAAGTAATAAAAAGTAGCGATTTTGCATTTGGAGCGGGTGTCGGCCTGTGACCGCCCAGTCTTTTCTGTGGCTTATGGCGGCGTTTCTGTTTTCTTTTGTTAAGATACTGATGTCACAGCAACATGACAAGTGACACTGCAGGTCGAAAAAGATGTCATTTACAAAATGAATGTTCGTTGGTAGAAACTCAGCGTGTTTTGCGTCTATTTTAGGGCACACACGATGGTGCTTCACAGTCGACTCCAAAACGTTTCGTGTCCTAGTTAAGAAGTAAAATTTCCGTATGAGAAACCACGGGTCTCACCAACTGCCTATACAGTCACAAGATGTCAGTATTTGGTGCTTATTTTGCAGTGGCGGGCATCATGGGGCCATACTTTCTTGAAAATAACGTAACAGAATGACGATAATCAATTGTTTTGACCCAAATTGACCGACATAGAGACGTACTCACGTGTCAAGTGTTCACTTACTTATGATGGTTGTGGGCAGCCCAAATCTATTCCAGACAGTGATTTTTTTAAATGCATTAACGCTCTCGTATAAATTAATATCGTCCCGGCAGTGTAACAATCACCGGAAATGATTTCTGGATACAATTTATCATCAGTTGCAAACCGCTTACGATCGTTCAGGGACTGAGAGGGCTTGAGTCACGCTGCCAAATTGTGATTTTCGCAATAAATTGCTTGGCACTGTCGTACGGAAATTGCTGCATGGATTACTAAAGCACTGGACTCATCTTTATTCATCACTTTGCGAATGATTGAGCTCAGTTGTCCCCATTAGTTCAGAGTTCCAAACTGCTTGTTTCATATCCCTGTAACTACTGCCCATTCATGCTGTTCTCTGTTTAATAGCTCTTCACACCCGTATATTTTCTATATGGAATTCATCCCATTCATCGCAAATTTCATTAGAAAAATTTTCATATCGATAAATTTTCTTTTTTATAAGTCTTCGGTACGATTACAATCCATCACATAAATAAAAGTTGTTGTCCTTGTTGTTGCGTTGCAAAGCCCCCTAAAGTCCTTAGATGACAATTATTTTTATGGTTCGTGGCATATGTTTGTGTACTTAAATTATCCTTAAGCCACCAACTTACATAATTTTTAGACAACATTTTTATGCAGCTGGTTGAAGTTCAACCGAAATGGCTCCCGGCGTTATACTCCTACACCGCGTGTGCAGCAAATGCGGGTAAGAAAAGTTGTTATAAAAAATATTTGTAAATAAAATTTATTTACTGTTGAAATTTATATTTTCTTTGTTTTCTGGCTGTTTATTTGTATTTTGAGTTGGTTTTTGTGCTGTTTTTATGTGGCGAATATAGTGCGCGTAAATAAGCAAAAGTGTGGAAGCAACTAGAAAAGTCTGCTAACAAAACAAAATAATACCGTGATGATCATCATCATGATGATGATGAGGATGATGATGTCTAGTGTTATTTAAGTGATAAATAAGAATTTTTATTAAGTTTGTTTGTGTTTGTGTTTTTCTTTTTCTTTTTAAAGTGTGTGTTACATATTGGAGTTGCACGTGAAACAGAATCACGTTGAAATCGGGTTTCGACAGCAGCGGTCTGTAATTCTTTGAAGCAAAAGTTCGTTGTCGACGAAACCTGCATATAACGTGGTTTTACCAGCTGTAAAATGTGATGCCGAATGCCTTTCAATAAATGTGATATTTTTAGCTTTAATATTTTTATTTTTACGCAACTGAATTGTTTAAGTCTTAACACACCAGAACTTTCATTTTGCAACATCTAACAACGATTAATAAAAAAAAATTACAACTACTATATGACTATATTTAAAATACATTACAACAAATAATTAAATATTGAGTTAAAAAGGCAGCTCGGAAATCATTCTAGCCAAAATCTGATCTCATAATATTTGATTGGTGTTAAAAAAAAAAAACTAAAGTGCAGTGAGTTAAATCGCGGGTGGTGCATTAAAACATTTCCTTACAAGTCCTTTTAAATGGATCACGCCTAAATAGTGTCACTATCATTCTCTCCTTTTCTCAGTAATCCTTGACTTCTCGTTACGCAAGTCCTTAACCCATAACAATATCTATAAACTCTTTTGCGACAAACGTTAAGTGCTGCTGAATAATAGAAAACCGATTAGATCAATCGAACACCCTCCAATCCAGAAGTGTGTGTGAAGATCTTAAACAACCCAACACCTTGATCTGAAGGCTTATAAAATCAAACTTGTTGGAAAATATACTCGCCTGTAAATTGCATTGAATTGCGTTAAAGGCTCTACAACAGCCCAACGAAGATGAAACGATCGAATTTCGTTCACTAAAGGGAGGCGATAATAAATGTGGCAGCCTGTTGTCAACGTTACCTCATACCTCATACGCGGTAGTCTTTACCGGGTACCACACAAAGTGACTGGCAAGTTTTTACAGCTTTTTCTTACAAATTCATTTACGCAAATTCATTTTTTAAAAATTCATTTACGCAAAACAAACATTACAAAAGTATTTTAAGTTTTTATTAAAATAAAATAAATAAAAATCTTTTAACTTTAAAATTTGTGTTGTTTATTGGCAACCAACAGAAGGAACAATCTTGTCCTGCCGAAGGCTCCCAAGTAAATACAAGAACAGCCGTTGCTACCACAAAAAATTTACTGTGCAAAAATATTCCAAAAATTTTAGTACAATAACAAATATTTTATATAGAAAATTTATTGATAACAAAATTTTTTCTGGAAAATTCAACGACAATGAAAATTTTCTATAGAACATTTATGAATAAATTTTTTTTTAAATAAAACTTAACTAATTTAAGGGCAGTAAACATGTTACGCACAAAAACTATCAACACCATAAACTTTTATTAACAATTTATCGATAGCAAAATATATCTAGTACGAATTTATCGATAAAAAACATTTTCGTAAAATAATTATTGATACTAAAAAGTTTTTATATGAAAAAATTTCTCGAAAGCAAATATTATCGAAAGAAAATTTTTCGAATTAAAAAATAATCTCTTTATTTTTTTTAATTTATTGATAACAAAAATTTTGTATAAATAATTTATCGATAAAAAAATTTTTAGTTTATCGATAACGAAAACTTTGTACAAAAAATTTATTGATAACAAAATGTCCGCCGAAATGTTCTGCAGAATATTTATACATGCAAAAATTTTCTATAAAAATGTTTATCGACAGCAAAAGTTTTCATGGAAAAACTTTCTTCTTCTTCTTCTTCTTTTGGCGCTACAGTCCGTGGTGAGCCTGGGCCACAACCAACAAAGTTTTCCAGCTGACACGGTCTTTAGCCAGCGTTCTCCAATTGTGCACACCAAGTTGGTTGAGGTCCCTCTCCACTTGTGTGCGCCATCGGTTCCGTGGGCGTCCTCTAATGCGTTGTCCCACAGGTTCGGAGTCGAAAATTCTACGGGTTGGAGCTGTATTCTCCAAGCGCTCTACATGGCCCAACCATCTTAGCCGTTGGATCCGTAGGCGCCTGGTTAGGCTCATGTCGCTGTACAATCCGTACAGTTCATGATTGAATCTTCTTCTCCAGAAACCATCAACGCAAACAGGGCCAAAGATTGAACGCAGAACTTTTCCCTCGAAAATACCAAGGACTTCCTCATCCGCCTTCGACACCGTCCATGCTTCTGCGCCATATAGAAGGACAGGGATTATCAAAGTGGTGTACAGTGTCAGCTTGGTTTTTCTTGGTTTTTCGAGAAAGGGCCTTACTACTCAATTGCCTCTTGAGCCCAAAGAAACAGCGATTGGCAAGAGTTATTCTGCGTTTGATCTCGGTACTGATGTTGTTCATACTGTTGACTTGGGAGCCAAGGTAGACGAAGTCCTTCACTACCTCGAAGTTATAGCTGCCTATGGTGATGTTCTGGCCCAGTCGTCGGTGTTGCGCGTCCTTTTTTGATGACAGCATATACTTCGTTTTGCCCTCGTTCACTGCTAGACCCATTTTGGCCGCCTCCGTTAAAATACCAGCAAACGCTTCAGTGACGGCTTGCTGTGTTCGACCAATCACGTCAATGTCGTCAGCGTATGCCAGCAGTTGCACGGACTTTTGGAAGATCGTGAGTTTTGCACGATCTTCTCAAGAATTATATTAAAAAAAGTCACATGACAGTGCGTCGCCTTGTCTAAATCCCCTTCTGACATTGAAGGTCTCGGTGAATTCGTTACCGACCTTGATGGAGCAGCGAGAGTTCTCCATCGTCATCCTACACAGCCTGACGAGTTTAGTAGGAATGTCAAAACTAGACATGGCTTCGTATAGCTCGTCCCTATACACACTGTCATATGCGGCCTTAAAATCGACGAATAGGTGGTGGGTGTCGATTTGCATCTCTTGGGTCTTTTACCTTGGAAAAACTTTCAATAACAGAAATATTTTACAGAATTTTTTTTATTTTTTGTTATTGGCAAGTCTGTTAATGACAAAACTTTTCTATATAAAATTTATCAAAATCAAAAGTATTCTTTGGAAAAACTTATCGATTGCAAACTTTGTTTATAAAAAATATATCGATAACGAACATTTTCCAAACAATTTTTTATACAAATAATTAGTATTAAAAAACCTTTTCTATAAAAAATGTATCGCCAACTAAAATCTCCGCCAGTAAATTTATTAATACCAAAAACAGAATTGACACCTACGCCAAAATTTTTCGAATTATTTGTGGCAAAAAATTATGCACAAAAAAGAATCAAAAACAACGCACTCAAAAAATTCTTTCAAAGTATTTTCATTAATTAACTGAGACCACAACAAGCTGGCAGAAATAGTCCACAAGTTCTTAATTCATGTTCTGCTCAATGCAATTAAAAAATGTTCAAATTCCATAACTTTTGATTTAGCTTTTGACACCTGCACACTGGCATATGTGTGTGTGTGTGTGTGTGTATGTGTGCGTTCTTGTTTGTGTATGTGTGTGGCTGTGTGCTTATATATGTAAATTGCAAACAAATTAAATTGAAAACTAGAAGACCATAAACAATTCGAAAATTGAACAAAGTGATGTTTTCAGGTCTGTAACACAATAAATGAAGAATTGGCTCGAAGAAGACCGAAAAATTTACCCCAAAACAATATTTTGAAGGAAAAATCACTCTAATCTAATATTAAAAATCAATTAAAGCTGCAATCTTCGAAGGAAAACTTTTTTTAAACAAAAATATTATAAAAAAAAATATTTTAAATTCACCGGAGGCAAAATTACACAAAGTGCAACAAGTAAAAACTTATTCAACACTTTAATTCTATTCTAGGCATAAAAAAGGAAAAATTAAATACAAAATATTTAAAAAAAGCCAAACCTTTAGAATTATTCACTAAAATAAATAGCCAAAAAATTTTTAATATTTCAAACATCTCAACAAAACTGTTTCTTTAGGTCTACTTTTTGTTTCGAAGTTACTTTTCAAAGAGCGAAATTAAACAACTTCTACTATCCGATAATGGTGGGATATTAATTTGACGGCATGAACCGAATAACAAAAACTCAAATTAAATTAGTTTCAAAATTGCAGTTTAGACTAGTTCAGGTAGAACTCTACTTCATTCGTTCATTCGTACATTCCATCGTTCAAATTATGTATGAGGAAGTCCTCCGCCGTGGCTGTTTGGTGATGGGAGGTACGGATCCAAGTGGTCCTGTCGTTAATGACAGATCGGGCAGAATGGCCTGGGCTATGTTGACTTCAAGAACATTGCGTCTGTATGAAATCGCACAGCAGAAACTCTAGTGGTGTCAAAACGGACCATCTTTAAAGTGGACAGTTTCCATTCATCGACTGTTTCTGCCAAACTGCTATTGGAATCCCTTAATTCCTTACAGACCCATATTCATACAATTTATTAGCCGATTAAACGAGTTTTGCTGTTGAATATAAAAATGAATTCTTTCCGTGTAACATTTCTTTTGAAAACGTGTTCTTGGTGGTTGATGGCGACAAAGGAGGAACAAAACGGCGTCCACTATTCTGTTATATAAGTATGTACGCGTTTAAAGAGAACCCCGGCAGAAAAGCAACTGAATTGCTTCATTGCAAAATGAATTCTTTGGCTTAAAATGAATCATATTGTATCTTTTCTCTTTCAATTATAAAGCGATTTCATACTGTTTATTCTCACTTGGCAATCACACTATGGTACTAATTAACAATACAATCGTTGCACGTAACCATGTTAGGGACGTGACAAAGTGCTCAACACGCTTTTAAGGTAAACAACATATTGTTGTGACTTTCAACTATTGTCTATTGATATTCAACTTTATCAAATCGTTTTTGAAACAGGCATGAATGTGGCTTGAATATGTTTGGATTGAGTATTTAGTTTCCAAAAGCCATTACAAAATAAAAGCGCTCAGTACATACATACACACTCATATATTTCCATTCACACACCGACATCAGTGTGTGGTTCCCTCCTTTGTTTTATTAATTGCCAACATAAAGGTATCGTTAAAAGCGACTGCAGTCTAAACAAAGATCTGTTGCCTACTCGTATATCGCTGAAAGAACTATTGCAGTAGAACTGCAACGAAAACTTGATATATAAGAAATAATACAAACAAGATCATAATTATGATCTTAAGAAATTTTCTGAGAAAACATAATATCGTTGGCGCAAAAATACTTCAAACTTACTTTTCTTGCAGTGTAGAAAACTTCAGTTGTACATGCACAATGTTTGCTCTTCAGTAAATAATACGTTTCCTTTTCGATTTCATTTATAATTAACGTTTAATGCAAAACCACTTTTAGCCATCTGCACATAAATAACACCTCCCTCCAACTCACTTCTCAAATCGTTGGCAAAAAAAAAAACATTATGCACCCAAGAAGATAAAAGTGTAACGAAAATATAAGTGTTTGTCGTACTAAAAGCCTGTAATAACAAACAAATGAAGAAAAACTGTTGGTTGCTTTAACTGAAATGCACGATGAAACCAAATAACTCAATAAATGAGTTACATGTTGTTAACCAAAATGTAAACACCACAAAACTCAACATTGTTAACACTTCCATAAAGGAGGCATATTCCTACAACCGAACTGCACAACTGGCAAAAGAAGTCAAAGTAGTTGTTGTTTTTTTCTTTTCGCCAGAGAAAACTGGAGTTCTACAGCCTGCCAGAGGACTACCTGCAATACCGTCTAAGCACATCTTTAATGAAAATGCGATTCTGCAGAAGGCTCCAGCTTTTAAGCAGAACTTTCGAAATTATGCCCAACAAACACATACAAACAAAACAAAACACACACACACAAGCACACAACTCTGTCCACATGCAAGGCTGACAAAGTGCCATAAAATTTGAAGCAACAATTTTGAAATACAGTTTTTCTTTCTGTTTGCTGCTGCTGCTGATAACCAAGCACTGTTTGCTGTTGAACACAAGGTCTATTGCCAGCCAATACAAACAAACACAAACTGACTAACGGGCGTTCAACGATTGACTAAAAGTCATGCCAGCATTTCACAAACAATCCTTAACACTCGCACTCCAAAAACATGCAACAAACACTCGAATGTACAACAAATTACGAAAATGAAGAGTCACAAGCATTTTCCGGTAGAGAAAATTGTTCATTACGGTACTTCATATCCGGTTGCACAAAATTAGAAACTCTTACAAACGTCATCGTCATCAGCAGCAGTAACAGCAGTAACGGCAGCAGCCACCCAGCAAACAAAAAGTCCGACAATTGAACTAACACCGATTTATCGTTTGATTACGAATAAAATTCTTTCTTTTTTTAGTTGAATAAGTCACCAGGTAAAAATAACAAAGAATGCAGCAGCATCTTTCAAATTCTGGTTGTATTGAACACATTTACACAGAAAAAATTGTGATGGTTTTCAGGTAATTCAGCTACAATTTTCAATGAATTTATCATGATAATTTTTATTGCAAAAATGTTGCAGCTACAGTTTTTAAACTTGTATGTTCAGAAAGAAGAAAATATTTGCTAAAGTGCGAACTTTTAGAAGAAAATCACAGCCCACTTGATTAAAAGAAAAACATATTTTTGTTTCTTTTCTTCCTCAACAAAAACTTTTTTCCATTATTTCTAATTAAATAATCCACCGAATCTGTAAAACTTGTCCAGTGGAATATAAATACGTGCAAAGGGGATTTCTTTGAATCGACCAACACTTTTGTTGGCACTGAGGAATAACTTCTTCGTTAGGCCAGAAAATATTTTCCCTGAAAGTTTTTGCAATTCTACAACAAACAACTGGTCTCGAATAGTCTTTGGAATCCGGTTTTCTGTGTTGATTTGGCGATTTTAATTGAAATTCATATCAGTGAAAAGTACCGGCTGTTTTATAAAAATGTTCATTAAGGTTTCGGTATCAAACTTTTCTATTTAATTACCAACAACAGGCTCCTCAGTTTAAAGGGCTGCAATCGGCTGAGTTGACTCATAAAAATACTATAGTCTTACATGGAAATAGTGCAAAAGCGTTAAAATGTATGATTACGAAATTTTGTTGTGTGGCATGTGGCAACGTATTGGGATCGCTCGAAAGTATGATCGCTACCGTTACATTTTCAGTAACACTTAAAAAGAAAAGCCACTCACGCTTAAATAAACAAATCTGAATGTCTGAATGTTTGAATGTTTGAAGCCTGCGTGTTTGTTGGGTTGTTCGAACGTGTGATAGAATGTTTGTGAATGATTTAGTAAATATTTCGAATATGCGTTTGTCTGCCACTGCAGCTCAATTTTAGGGTTAAATCATTTTGAAAGGGTGTAGTAAATAGTAAAAAAAAAATATTGCTTAAAAATAAGCACAAATTAAATATTGAAATTTGTAGTTCGAGCTGAAATAAAATGAAAAATGTTACCCGCAACAACAAACTGTTTCAATAACTGAAAATGTGAAATTTGCACCTGATGGTGATTTCTGAGACGAACAACTGATTTGATTTTCAACTCGATTGAAGGCATTAAATCTTCCTTCTAATGCCGTCATAATTTAAAAAGAGGCGGACAAAGCAAACAAGTCTGTTTAAGATGAAAAATTCCTAAAACTATATACATATATTGAGAAGGACTTCAGATACACAAGTGTGTAACGAATTTAATAAAGTTACAGTTTTCTGCATGTTTAGAAGGAATTTTATATGAAATCCTGAAGCAGCAGGAAGTATTCGTCTAACTAAGAAACTCTGCATGACATGGCCGCTGCGATACACAAGTCTGGTGCTGTTCCTAAAAAACCTCTTCCAGCTTGTAAAAACCATTCAACAACATGATTGCAAGAATCGCTTAGCGGATATATCTATTTGTAGAATCTGTACGAAAAAAAAACTAATTATAAATTTTAACTTAAGGGCAAAAAAACCATGGACAGTTTGTTCTGTTGCCCGAAACAATGTTTGATGCCGCAAAGCTATCGGTCACACTATCAAAAATCACAAGGAGCTGTCTAAAACATGGCACGAGATAAACTCAGTTTAGGAACCGCGTTAGTTTCGACTGTTGCCCAAAAACTACGCCACGTCAAATGCTATGAAATCTTTAAAATAGAAACAGACTGATTATTTTTAAAGGGATATACGATGTAGTCGTTGTAATAAAAACGACAAAAAAAATCAGGCATAAGGTCCAAATCGTCATAAGGTCCAAGGTGTGGCTAAAGACACGTGGATTCAATAAACACACATATATTCTTTCCGCTAATGGTGAAGATCTCTCGCGTTGGGGTCAACATGGGCTCCCAGCGTTTGCTGCGGAATAATCCTGCTCTTAAAGTTACTTCTTCTTCTTCCTTTGGCGCTACAGGCTATGGTGAACCTGGGCCTCAAACAACAACCTTGGCCCTCGGTTCCGTGGGCGTCCTCTATTGCATTGTCCCACTGAATCAGAGGCAGTATTTTCCATGCACTCTACATGGCCCAACCACCTTAGCCGTTAGACCCGTAGACACCGATTGTCCATGTGTCCGCACCATAGTGAAGGACAGAGAAAATCGAAGTGGTATATAGTGTCAGCTTGGTCTTTCGACAAATTGCCTCATGAGCCCAAAAAAACAGCGATGGGCAAGAGTACTGATGTTGTGCGTACTGTTCCCCTACATTAAAAAATCCGAGAAAGAAATGGCACAATATGGCCAAATTATGTCGAGCATTGCAGGACTTCTTTCAGGCAGACGAAAGATGCAAATAAAAAGCTTGAGAGAAAAATCCTTGCAGAAACTTCACTTCGCCGCACTTGATCGCACGCTGCAATATATTAGTAAATGCTATTGAAGATGTCAATTTCAGTTGGATGGTCAGTGGCAGAAACAGGACACCAACCGAAGGATCATTGTTTAGGCTATTGTTACTTAACTTAGATATTTTTTAGCGTTCTTCCCGTGAATCCAGTACCAACTACTGCAGGTGCGAGAAAATCTTTTGCTGTGGTCAATGGACTGATATGTACAGTGAGCTGGAAGTACAAACGGCGATATAACTTTGTCGAAGAGCTGTTAACTTAAGAGGAAAACAGAACAGTGATGCCAGACAGGCTGAATGCTTACTTGGAAACAACGCAAATGAAAGGTCACAACATTTAACAGCAACAACTGGCCTGGGCGCAAATACAAATAAAGGCCGTGGCCTATAGCACCCTCCTACAGGTAACGCATTAAGTTTTTTTTAAGTTTGAAAGCCATTAAACGATAGTGGCAGCCGTTGCCAGTTTTCTTCTTTCGCCCCAAAAAATATTATGCCAGATACCACTGAAGATTATAGTTAATAGATCAGCAGCTCCAAACTAATACCATATGAGCCTGAGATGTACATGTTTTTACCATTTTGGGTGTCGTTAAAAGACCATCGACACCAAAACTGCTTTAAGCTCTTTCGGCTTTCACCCGCAAACAGTTTAATTTAAAAAAAAAACTTCATATTTTCCGCATATCTGCATTCAAATTTTCAGCTCAATTTCATCCAATACCACAATTTCGTTCAATGATCATCAATCAAAATGAAAATGTGCATAAATATCAAAAAAAGAAAAAAGAAAATACGAAAAAAGCTTCAAATGTGGACATGAACATTTGAATTTTATAAAACAAATTATTCAAACCAAATATTTGACCAGCCAAATTAAAGTCATGATGTATGAGATTTATGCAAATATACAAAATAATATGCCGCTGACATACAAAAATTATTCCATTCTCTGGCAGCTTTTACCGTGTGCCACACACACTATTCAGCAGCAACAACGAGAGCAACCCTGTTTTTATTAACATTTCAAGTCTATTGTTTTTTTTTTGTGGGGGGTTGTTAAATCATCACACACCAAATTTGTTCATTTTAAAATTATTTTACTCAATGCGAAATTTGAACGCAACTTTCCTGATTCTGTAAAAGCGACAGTTAAATAATGACGATAAAGAAAAGAAACAGGAAGGAAGAGGTCGAGAGCGTACATATGTATGTACTCGTATGTATGTACGTATTTGGAGGATAAATCTATTTACATGGTTTCACATATTGTACATACATTCATATGTACATACATCCTGGCATCCTGTGGCAGGAACAGAAAGCTACACTTAAAACAAATGAAATAAAAAGCATGCAAATAGTTTTGGTGAAAAGTGATAAATCGAAGCGGTTCGGCCGCTTTGTTCGCCTGTGGACACACCAGAGACGAAAATAGCTAAACTTGTATGTGACCAGTTGAAAATTGCGAATTAGTGTAATAAATCCAATTACAATTGGGAATAATGCAATATGTTTTCAACATGTTGTTCGAAATATTCATCGCAATAAATGCTGTTGTTGTTACAACAGCAACAGCTTCGAGCCATGTTTTTATGGCTAAATGGATTAGTCAGTATTTGTGAGAGATTTGCTTGCTGTCAATAGTAGCAAAAAAAAATATATAAAAATATATGTATGTATGTATGTAAATTATTTAGTCAACTTCGTGATTAGCTACTTTTCGCACAGCGTTGCAGTTGTTGGCCGTAACAATAACAGAAGTATAACAAAATCAATTACCTACATTCCTGGGCTATCGCAGCGTTTTGTTGTTGTACAGGCGAATTTCGCTTTGAATGAAGTCTTATTTATATTATTTACTTAGTATTCATTTTTCATTTGTACAATTTATGTTGCCTCAGCGCTATGTGACATTGTAGGGCTGTTATTATTTCGCCGGATATAAATTCGCCTTCAGCGAAATCTTACCCGAGCTATACGTCTAAGAAAGCACACGCCTCCGTCCTTCGCACAGAAATGTACTTAGAAGCAAATGTGTACTTCATATTATCTAATGCACACAGAGAAAACATTGGTCAACAGCAATGACCAGAAGCTAATTGTATATTTATTTTAACTAAAGCGGCCAAATATTTTGAATTTCAGTAAATTTTTTTTGAAGAGTATATTTAGAGTAATTGATATATGTATTTTGCGATGCAAAAGCAGTGAAAGTTTTTGCTGAGTTAAAGTAAATAATTGTGAGTTCATTAGAACAAAAAAACACATGTAATGATTTAATGGTCTAATGAATTCCTTTCAATTCTTTTATATTTGATTACAACTGTTCTAATAAAAACTGGTACTGAACCTCAAACTTTCAGCAATATTTGTGATGAATTGCCACTGTCAAAAACAAAAATCTTGGAATATTTCAAAAATGATTAACGGGATCAAGGACTTCTCTGGCGAACTAAACACATGCAACTTGTGTCTACGTTGGTTTGTGTCTTTAATAACAGACTACCTTCAGGGGCTAAATTTTTTATTTCGGTTCCACTCACTCTATTATTATATACTACTAGTATATTATAGATTGGCCGTTAACGGATGTGTTCTTTCTGTGACTATGTAATACTGATATGATTACAGAAGCTTGTTGGCGCTTTGCAGAAACATGCCCTAGCCAAATGCAGCAGAGTTACGTTTGCCTGGCCACTATGTCCACATTAATAACTGCGTCGCATTCTACTTAAAATAATAGACGAGAGATTTCAAAATGGAGCTGGTGACAACTTTGACGAATGAATGAAGGTGCAATTTTGGGCGTTAATATGGCATATGAATGATTAAGCCCATGGCCATCGCGTCATAACATAATAACAAACTTTTTGCATGGACAATCACTGGCCCTAATGCCAAATAACGGCCCATGTGGTCAAATTGATTGGAAGTAAAAATTGGCTGTTGTCGGCAACAATTGATTGTTATCGACAGGTAATATCTATTGTCTTGAGTGTAAATTACATACCTAGAGGGACTATTCAAATTAGAACCTTTTTTTAACGATTTGTGTCAAGCGTGACCTTTCAAGTTTTGATACACTTATTGTTATTCATAAAGTTTTTAAATTTTATAGTAAAAAAAAAGCTGATTATATATATTTTTCTTTTTTTTTAAATATCTTTAGATTCAAAAGAAAATTGCTTTAAAATTGCATCAGCCCAGGACATGTGAATCACCTGAAAGATAAATTTAATCGTGTAACCTCATTGTTTAAGTGCGCTTGAAAATAAAGTCCAATATTTCATAACCTTTTTAGTCGTCTTTAGATCTACTGCTGAAAAGAGTAGTATATTCGGAATTTCGACATTAACGAACTTGCCAACGACTTGCCATAGCCCCCATGTGGCTCTAGAGTTCGGCCTATCTACTCCCTTCTGCCAGCAATTCTGTAGTCAGTGGAAGCCCGAAACCTTAAAGGAACATCAGGCCTGAAAATATGCCACCATCTGCTTGTTGCGAATAACAGGAACGGAGATTATCAATAATTACCAACGCCCCTCCCAGCAATTTCCGGCTTAACCTCGTCCGGACACCTCTTTATTAACCTTCCGTAGAGTTTTTAGAAGAACTTGTGCAGTCATATTCATAAACGAGCATCCCAAAGTTTTTTTTTTTTTGCCATGACAACCGAGGCATCACTTCTCCTGTACACCCCAGCAAACAAAACAGAGTGCCCCTAAGGCAAAATCTGTTCCTCGGGAGAAGTCAGCATATAGACAGCTAGAAAACACGCAAATACAGTTATTTTCTTACGTAACGATTTAGCAGCTGTTTAGCGCACAACTATTTTAAACGCAATGTTTTCAGGACCATTTTTACATGGAATTTGGAAATTTAAACAAAAATCCCCGACTTTTAACTTAATGCAAAATACTTTTATGCCTCACTGTTGAAAGCAGCTCAAGAACCAGCTACAGAAAATAAATTATTGAACTAAAAATATTAAAACATTTATGGTAAATTTTTTAATCATATTAAAAATACATATTTTTAATCCTCTAAGTGTGAATGTCTGCACTTGTTAATTTGCACAAACAATTCGATAGACAAATTTCATATATTTTATGGATAATTTTTGTATGTTTTTTATTTTTTTGTTTTCGAATGAATTGAATATCAATTGAAATAAGTAATATTGTCGCTTGTAGTTGTGTTTTAATAGCAAAACGTGTAGTTTTTTCATCCAATCTCGATAACAAGATACGAGGGTTAATATTGACAGCGTTGATTTTTAGTTTTCAATTGCAAAATATACACAGAAAATAAATGCGTGATTTTTAAAATTATTATTTGGCTATTAATCATGAATTTTGTGGGGACAGACACTTTATCAAACCTGCATTTGGTTTTCCGAATCGAAATCGGTCTTTTGCAGGAATTTGGCATTTGCATTGGAAAATCAGTTTTATCCTTTATTTTGACTTTTATAATATCATTTTCCAAATTAAAGTATTCATATTACAACACTTACACACTTTTTGTCAAAATCCCACAACTACAAAAGTGTGTGCAATTATGTTTGTACTCGTGTGTGCTGGTGCTGGTGCTGGTGCTTGTGTGAGCTCTGGGCATGACACGTTGTCATCTCCGTGGCCGTACGTACAATCGTCTGTTTGTACGTTTCAAATGCTAATACCATAAGTGTCTTACCAAATTATAAAAGAGCAAACAGCAACAAAACACTTCTTCTAATGCCATTTCAAGCAACATGGTCTGTGCTGCAGCAAACAGGATAAACAGCAACATCATCAAATGAAATTCTAACTATTGCAATTTCAACACGTTTTGAATTAAGACAAGAGGTGTAAATTGCCAAAAGCTCATTTAATGCCAATAAACTAACAGGAAACCAGATTCTTAATAACCCAACTCTCTAAATACCCGACTAAAAGGGACTGCCAGTTCAGTTGAATGACTTCACTCTGGTTCGGTTGCATATCAATGAAGGGATAGACCAAGTGCGGGTGCCGGTGCAGGTGTGAGTTTGGTTAATAGAGTTTGAGACAATGTTTTACTATTTGCCATTTTATCTGTCTGTTAGACATTCGGTCTGCTATTTTGGCCGTAACTGTATTGAAACTTTAAACATCTAATCCGCAGTTAGTTTCTTTTTTGTCCGCTTTTAGGAAGACATTTTTGTATCCCTTTTTGAAAGCTAAACAAAAGCAAATAACAAGAATAGTGAAATTAAAAAATATTTAAATGTGTTGCGTGCTTGTCAAACGGGGGTCAGTGCAGGACTTAAGCCTTAAAAATCCAAAAACTGTTAACTTCGTTACATGGACTGACTGCCATAATATATTATTACATAATTTTGTATGCAAGTTGGCAGCACTGTAGTAGCAGCTGACTAATTTTTGCTGTTCGTGGAATATGAACCTCCACAATATTGTTTCTTATATTTGTGAAAAAAGCTCTTTTCTAGTTTTCAAGTTTCAAATAACATTTTTTAACGATTATAAGTGAAGTGGCTTAAAATTTTAATAAAAATTAGATGCTGCCTTATACATATATCGGTAAAAGGATGGCAAGTGAATTGGAAATTTTCTCAAATGCGTTTAACAAGTTTTATCCAGCGCTGTCACGCTATAGATGTAAAAATAAAATAAATAATAATGAAAAAAATTTGCACATCGGTAACAACTAAAGGTTTGCAGTATATGCCGGTGCCTGAATTCAAACTCCTCAATCTATTGTATTCAAAACCTGGAAGCCAATAAACATTTCGTCTTCCATCACATGTGTTCTTCTGACATTTTCGTTCAAACCTAAATAGGAGTCAAAGTTGTGCAGAACATCTCACTAGGCAGGAACCTAACGATGACCAGCTCCTCGCATCACCCCTGCAGAACGTCTAATTTCACACGAACAGCAGAAATCACTCCGGCAGACATGGTGTTTGCTTATTACGTGAGTGCCGGAAAATTTATTCACCGAATCCTCGCCGGAATAAAACAGCTGTTTGCATAAAACAATGCGATCTTTTAAATTAAATTTCAAAGCCAATAAGCGAATTTGCCAAGTTAGTTAATATATTCTTTGATTGGATTGTCACAGCTTCAAACAATAATTTTGTCCAAAAAGATTTTTAAACAAAAACAATCAAATTAAGAAAAAATTTTATAGCAAAGCTATTAATTTTTCTTTATATGTATAAATTTTTTTAAAAATAAAGTTATTCCTGACCTTCATACAATTTTACCCTGATTACAGTGTTTTTTTTTTAGTTTTCAAAAACACAACGAATGAGATGTATTTTTCTAAGGAATTCACTTCGATTTCATTTTAATAAATTTTCCCCGTTTATATTCTGCAGCAACAACAAATAAATTTCTAGTCCATTGTTTTAAATCTTTTAACAATTTTTATTCTTCACGTTTGTTCGCAACGTAGTTTTTCACATTTTCCATTGACTTTCCTCTGAAGAAGGTAAAAAATCACTTTATATTTATTCGCACTGTGGCAATAAGAAAAAGATGTAATAGAAGTTGTTCACCAGGACCTACAACTCAGTACAATTACTGGCACTTCCGTCTGCATTTTGCATTCATTTTTTTTTTGTTCTTGGATTTGCACAAATGTTTTCTAATGGAAAATTGCCTCTTAAAATCATTCGGTACTTGAGTTATTAGCATTTGCTGGCACACACAAACACATACACACACATACATACATACATCCCCCCTTACTGTTACGTAATTACTATAAACAAACAGACAAATATTAAGATTGACTTGCAGACAGAAAATTTCAAAATACTTGTCTGCTACAACAAGTGTTAAATTGAAACATTTAAAATTTCAAGTCCTCAAAAGTGGGTTTTCTATTTGTGAAATTACCTTTGAAATGTTACAGCCAATAAGAATGAGTAAAATTTGGTAGTAACTTAAACTGGTTTTGACTTGGCTACTTAAAATTTAAATGATTTCTTTTTTCCTTTTTAAGGCAGCACTTTAGTTTCCGGAATAGAGTGGACTGCCAATGGAAGTAAACCTTTCCAACCGCTCAACTAAAAACATAAATCTTTAACGTGGTTTTTTCTATCAGTAAATTTTCTATAGAAAATTTTTTTAAAATCCAAAATAAAATTTTTTGCCAATATCTTTTTTAAAGGTAATGTATTTAAGTCTATAAGGTGGCAACACTGCAGCAATATTAGAATACAACAAAACGTTATTCTACTTGTCAAAAATGCTTATATTCAAAATTGTTGTGTTGACTCAGCGAAGCCGAAAATTGTCAACGGTCGCACTGTTGTCATCTTAACAAAATTCCTTAAGAAAATAATACAACATAATATTCTCATAATATTGACAAAATTCCTATAGAAAATGTGTCTTGTCGACAAATTTTCTCCAAAAAAAATTTTATCGACAAATTTTCCCTGAACAACTATTATCGACAAATTTTCCCTGAACAACTTTTATTAAATAAAATTTTCTATTAAAGACACAAGTCTTTATAAACGCTAAACTCTCCGCAGAATATTTTTGTGTCGAAAATGTTGCTACTGATAAACTTTTACTATTGATAAACTTTCTATTGAAAATTGTTCTCGGCAATGAATTTTTTATAAAAATGTTTTTGTTGTTTACAAATTTTCTAAAAGAAGATTTTCATTGGTTGGTAAATATTCCCTTAAAAATGTTATTTTGTTGACAAATTTTCTATAGAAAATATTTGTTATCGATATATTTTCTATAATATATTATTGTTTTTGATAAACTTTTATTGCCGATTAAGTATCTATAGAAATTTTTTGAAATCGACTTTTGATATTTTGATCTTGAATATAAATAAGTTTTCTATAGAACATACTTTTACTATCGTAAAAACTTCAACAAAATATTTTTGTAATTGATAAATATTCTATTGACAAATTGTTTTTATTGAAAAAGTTTTTATAGTTAAATTCTCTGCAGAAAATGTTTTATAAACTATTTTGGTTATCGATTCGATTTCGATAAATCGAAATAAAGTACATCACACCGTTTTAAAATTTTCAACACATTTACCGAAAATGATTTTCTTTACTTAACTGATTATTATGAATATAAATCAATAATAATTTAATAAAAAAAATTAATTTTAATATTAATTTGTTTATAGAATGTTAATGTTTTGCATAGAAAACTTTTACTATCGATACATTTTTTAAATAACATTTTTGTTAACGATAAATTTTTTTATAGATAAACGGTTTTTTTCTTTAAAATTTCTTTAGCAAATATTTGCTTGTGATAATTTTGCTATAGAAAAATGTTTATAGAAATTTCCTATTGAAAATGTTTATTAGTTAATGAATTTTCTAGGGAAAACAATTGCCGATGACACATTTCTTGTATAAAGTTTTTGTTATCAATAAAACTTAATTTGAAATGTTTTTTATTTTGGTTTATGGGCTGGAAAGGGAAAAATTGTCTTTCAGTTCTTTAATGTCTACCAAAACATCGGTGCATTGTCTTCACAATCTTAAATTGTATTCATTCTTATGCCAGCTTCAGAAAGTCTTTCCCTTGCGTCCAATATCACGTAGGATCGATGCCTTAAATCAAAGTCAACTGACAATAAGTAGACACGATGCTCAAATACCGCCTAATTCCAGTTGTTACGAGCTTCAAATTTAATATACGGGTAGAGCATATAGCGAAGATGATTGGACCTCAAGTACTGCAGTCGTGCAGCCTTATTTTAAGGTTTCTTCTTTTTTTGGTTAAAATAGCATTAGAAATAAGAAGCTGGTACTTTAAATGCAAAATGCGTTAAATTGGCATAAAGAATGCTACAATATTTTATGGCGCTATATTTTCATTTAATATTAAACAAATAAATCGCTTTTACGTGTTCAACTAAGAAACACAACTATTCCATTCTGCCAAGGCTTGCCTGCCTTGAAATATGCAACAATAATATTTGTTTAAGAGATGCACAAAATTCCTGAGACGCTTAAGAGGCTGAGCGTGGAGCTGGAAACAATGGCAATTGATACAGTTCTTTGATAAGATGTTAAGTGCGTTGTCGTATGCAGTTGTATATGGAATTTACAATGAGACAGGTTTTTCCTGTAACTCATGTCGTCATTGTTTACTTTTGCATTCATTTAGAGAGTTATCATTGGGTTTTCAGTCCTTTTTTTTCTTTTGTTCAGTTTGGTGCAGCTAAAGCAGAAAATCGTAAAACATGTTAAAGAGGCAGTAGTAAAATTCAGATCCATTCAGATGGATCGCAAAGTAGAGGAACGCAGTTAGGAAATCGAAGGCAAATTTAAAGTACGGTTGGGAACTTATGGCAATAAATATTTGTTTTTTAATTAAAATATTAATGTTTTTCCAGCTCCTTTAACTTGGCGGTCTGCCCGCTCCCATCATTTGTACGCGAAATGTTACTCGTATTTACAGTGTGTACTTGTGTGTATGTATGTTTACATGAGTGTTTTCTTGCTTCTATGTAAATCCTTATTAAGTCCTTATTCTTCTATATGCTCTGTAGTGTTGGTTCGTCGCTATTTGGCTGTGTTGCTCAAAATAATAAAACTGCAGTCATAAGTTGCGTAACAACTTTTCCTACCCAGTTGTAAGACATCAGGTGGCACAAGAAACAGAATTGTTGGAATATTTATTTGAGTTTTACTCGAGAAGATGGTGTTATGCATTAAATAAATTGCATCATAACGATGTTTGCACATTGGATAATGCCATGTGAAAGAATTTCTGGAAAAGAGGACATTTTCAACAACAAAAATTATTTGAAAAAACACGGGTTTTTTTTTTTGGTTGCATCCAGACCCGATTGGGCATAATTTTTTTTATATCCAACAGAGTTGCTTTTTTAAAACGGCAAGTTATAAGCAACTGACATATGAAAACTTCCATGCACACATACATACATAAGCGGCGCTAAGAGAGCTTTAAAACTACCGCATGCAACGGCTCGTTGCATCTCGACTTAAAGTGGGGAAATGCCTCTTTAGCTCCAAAACTATTTTGAAAAATCTGATACAGTTAAATGTCCCCATTGCGATGAAATATTAACTATATCTATTTATTATGTATTTTCCCCATCTCAAAATTAGATGACCCTCTGGATGTTTATTATTAGACTGGACAGCGAATAATAAAAAGTCTTCAGCAAAACGCCGTCCAAGACAAAGGCTTGCAATAAAAAACTGCATAAACCGATGACACCAGATGGTCTAAATGCTAAATTTCTAATTTCATTTTGGAAAAAAAATTACTGCCGAAAATAATTGAAAATTTCAATAATTCGATCAAATGATTTCAAACCAATAACAATGGAAGTCTGGCGACAGATCGTGTAAATACGAGCATGCGCACGAAAACGATTAATCCCAATTATATCGCGTTCGTATATAAAGTTTATTTATGAGACAATTTGAACTTTGACTCAACTAGTAAAACTTAAGTCCAAGTAATTCTCAAAATATCTAAGCATTTGTTATTGTTTTTTCCAAGGTTCGATGCCTACCAAAGACTCTGACTACCCTTTAGATTCTATAAAAACATTAACAAAAAACAAACACATAAAATACATAAATACAAGCACTCAACAACCCAACAAACAAATCCATAGCAATATGACATAAAACAAAAACAAAACGCAACGTTGAGGACCCAATTAACCCGAATTGATGTTTTGACTGCATACTTACATAGTTGTTGACACCTGAGTACTGGTCAAAAAGGAAATATTGAAAACTTCAGAGTTCGAAGAATTAAATTCTGTTATATGTATATTAAAGATACAGTCTTGCTGGGAGTTCGGATCTCAGAGCGTTTCTGCAAGTCTTACATCGTGTTCCTAAGTCTATTCTCAAATTTGCGAAAGATGGCGCATGACAAGACCGTTAAAGAGAAATATTTTGCAATGTCAATTCTAGCCGATATCTGATATAGCTGTATATATGAAATCTTCAAATTTGAAATAAACAATCTGCTTTTCAGGTGCAATGAACTGCACAATTTGCGTAAAAACAGATTTTCAAAACAAACAACAAAAACTTCAAAATGCAGATAAATCTGCACACTTGGCAACATTGGTCAAAAGTAAACAAGTTATCGTTATTCCGAAATCGACATTTTATAAAAAATAACACAATACATAATAAATAAGTCCTTTCTTTGCCTTTCTTTCAACTTGAGATCAAGCATAACTATGATTTTATTTTGCCAACATCCCGCTACAACTTTGAGTATCATCAGCCGTGTTGCTGAAACCAAATGTCGTCGGTGTTTAGCTGATTAATTTTGAAAAACAAAAATTCACTCAACACGGCTCCATTCAGCCCAATGGCATTTTGGAAGATATGAGAATCAAACAGTCAATTTGAGTGGTAATTCGTTTTCCCTTTTCGAGTAGTCAATATTCATAAAAAAAGTGTTTGCGTTTTGGAATGTTGACGCAGTGGGGTGTTAACTTTATTCCAGGCTCCACTAAGCACCCATACATATGTATGCATAAGATTACTAAAAAAAAACATACATTAACACTTTAAATTAATAACAAAAAGTCTTTCAGACACACTCAGTTTGTTTGTAGTGAAATCTAAAGTTTAAGATTTCCCATGTAAACTTTGAATTAAAACATGTGAAACTTTGGCCTCTCAACACTAAAATTAGATATAAAAACGAAACACTTTAAATATGACATGTTAATTGAAAGTCTCACCTTAAAATTCAATTTTCAAATGAAACAATAGCATTCAATAATCGCATTGAGCATAGTGTTGCGTTGCATTGTTTTGAACAAAAGAGAGGATTTTTGCATGTGCAACAATTAACAATGCAATTATCGATGCCCCGACAGCAACAGGCAAACACGGCCGGCAACAGGAGACAGTCATCGTACTGGAGTGCTAACATTTTTCAGCTTTAAAATGTCACATGGTCAGTTGTGATAACATTTTTACGTGTTGCCGTTGTTGTTGTTGCTGTTGTTGTTGTTGTTGGTGGTATGGTTGTTTTCTTCATACTTCAATAGGTATTTTCAAGTGAACACCGAACAAATTTGGTTTTTTTTTTTGTTTTGTACAAACTGACCACGAAAAGTAATAAAATGATAAAGCGACATGCATCAGTGTTTTTTCGGTAGCAAGAAAAAAACCAACATGTTTTTAACTTTTAATTAAAATCTTAATTTAATATTGAATTATAATTCTCATACGATTACATAAAAAAAGATAGCAAACACTTGATATTGACAACAGGAGCATATGCCGAACAGAATCTATCTAATAATTACTAACGTTGCAAGAGAAACAATTATTTTTAATGCATAAGATTTCCTGCAAAAAAACAAAATAAAGGGCTGTTTTTTTTAACATCTTCTAACGTGACTAGTGGGACACCTACATATATATGGCACATTTCCCGATTTTTGCTCAAAGATATATTTTAACACAAGTTTTATAAATTTTTATGGCAGTCAATGTGATATGATTTCTATGCGAAAAATAGTTATAGGCATATAAAATATAAGACACACACACTCATATGTACATACGTATATATGTAAAATTTTTATTATTATAATAATTAATATTTTTTAAGTTAAAAATATATTAAATGTAAGTCAATAGATCAATTGGGGTGCTGATGAGTAGCGTTCGCTACTAAAGGTATGCAATTTATTTTACTCGTTTTCTTAACAAGAATTTTGAACTAAGAGCGGGTGGACGTGGCCTTCAAAGAAAACAAGCTGTTTGTGAGATTTTAACGAACGAGGTGCGGCTTTTCACGATGGCAGGAATCCAAGCGATCTAATTTTTAATAACTCTGCCACACAGATCCAGCTGAATTTGAGCAACGGCCTCGTTTAAATTGATTTTAAGTGTATCGGCCGATTGCAGCTTATTGGCATAGTGGGCTCTTAGTCTCCCGGACAGTGTCATAACCAGTCTAAAAGTCAAATTACCAGCTCTTCAATAAAACAACATTAAAACAATTTTATTAAACCATTTCTTAACACAATATTAACATGTCAATTCTGACTGCAATTTGCTTCATGCTGTTGCATCCCCACAAAAATATTCCCCTCAAACTTATGCAATAATGCAAGTTACATAAAAAGGAAAACTTTTTACCTGAACACCCACAAGTGAAAGCATTTAAGCATAAGAAATTGATTGACCAGTTAAACTTAACCATTATAAACACAATCAGTCAAAGACTTACAAAGTTATCATGCACCTAAAATACCCGCATTATGATGAAAAGCGGAATGTAAGTTACAACAATATTAATATTGCATCTATTCAACTGGAGACTAATGTGATTGTCAAGCAAATATTTGACGCTCAAATTGTTCGAACGCGAAAAAGGTTGAACTCAACAAACCAATTTTGCGCTTTATATGATTTTGTTGCACACGAACACACACACATCACCAAACATGGTTGGATACATGGGCATAAAACACTTTGAACTTAAGCGAAATCTTCCTTTTGATTCTCTCACCCCTCTCGCTGGGCCAACGATTTTGTTGTTAAAGAATCGCAACAAATTTTCCGTTTAACATGTGGAAGCTGGTCGGTTGCTAAAAGGTCTATAAACGATTTATGTTCATGTAAAACATGTGTCTGTATTCAGGGCACAGTGGGACCGTCAAAACAATTTTATATTCGTTAGTTCAGCTTAAGTATCAATTTAAATAAATAATTGATGAGCTCGAGTTCAATTTTATAAAAATAAAGTGATGTATGCACTCAAATACACTGAAAATTTCTTTTGCATGATATTGACAAGAAAGGACTCGAGAGGCCAATGATATTGTTGGGAATCGTGATTTTGTGAACAGTTAAACAGTTGACTCCCGTTTCTGACAATTTATCATCTCAACTTTGTTTTGCAATTATATAGCTTTTTGTATATCGTAAACTACGAAGTCCCACATGATTTCCTTGTAGCAGTACATTTCAAAACTTTATGTAATAATTAACTATATCCCAACAAACATCAAAACCATATGGTAATTTTAAAAAAGTATTAAATGTCTCAATGTCTGTCAATCACATTTCCGGAAAATACGTTGGAGAATACTCAATTTCCTATTGCAATAGAACTTCAGGCCACCATAAGAACCCACTGTTCGCTTGAACACTGCTGCGTATTGTGTACACTTCTGGTATTGTTTTTGTTATTGTCCATAATATGTTAAATATGTAAATGAGTTAGTTATTGTTAAAGGATTCAGCGAGCCAATGATTTGGCTGCAGATTTTTTCTTTGGCCGTGTTCATACCAACACACATCGACATGTTTACTCATGTTCCAGCTTGCTCAGCTTTTTAATATGCCTGCACCAGTTTGTGCATGTGTCGGTGTCTGTGCATGCGCTTATAGGCATATTAAATAAGCAATAAACCGTTAATAAACTCCATTTTTGCTTATTTGATTTCCACTTCAATACCTTCTGGTTGTTTGTAGACTCGTAATACTCGTTTGTTTGATCATCTTGCACACTTGCAAGCATGAGCTTGTCCGTTGATGTGTATTACAAAATATTTTTAGTTGTTATTGTTTTGCCTGATGGTTTGTCATTGTATGCCATAATTAAGTCATTTTGCAAGTACATACATACATACATATGTAAATGCAAGCATATACATATGTACATATGTATATTAATGAGTTATTATCATTATTAATTTGAAATGTAATTGATATCAGTGTTTTATTTTGTTCCAGAACAATAATTTGCATATAATATAGAATAGTTTACTTAAAAGATTTCAGAATGTTTTGCTTTACGGAAATATTTTATAGTTTTCTAACATTGATAGAACGCGAAAATAAATGGCCCATGTCACACAGCGTTCGCCAACATTTTGAGTACAATAAAATTGATTAAAGCAAATTAAAAGACCTGATCTCGACACGTTGGAAACCTTTAATGTGTGCGATAGTTAAACTTGGCCAAATTAAATTCGCAAATGTTTCCAAATCAGTTGCAGTAGTCAGAATTATAAGCCAGAGAGTAACACAGGGTACGCTTTCGCTTATATCATATTATGCAACAGGGATGGAAAAATTGGTACTATTCAAACGCGATAAGTACAATGTTACACCAGTGGCATATCTAGTACAATTAAGGAAGGAGTCTCCCCAGTTTTAGTAATTAAAAATGAAACAAATGAATTCCAGTTTCAAGAATTTTCAGAAATTGTCAAAGAAATATTTTGAGTCAGCAAAAGGGGAAAGAGTCTCTTCTTACCAAAATATAATTAAGTCCAAAGAGAGAAACAGACCACAAACTGCTTAATCCAAAAGATGCAAAAGATTTTCTGAATTCACTAAACTACAATTGTAATTGTGATCTCGAAAACGATGTCAAATAATAATTGTAATTGTGATCTCCAGCCCGTGCGTACCTTAATTTTCTTTATATGTAAATAATTTATATATATTGAATACTGAATTGTTTTTTGTCATATTATAGTACAAATGAAACTTAATGTTCCCTTTATTTTTATTTTCTGAATAAATCTTGGTAAAATTAAGGTCAGAAAATTACAATCTTTGAAGCTGTTGAGCTTTGAGAGAAACTAAACTGAATGTGGTATAGAGTCGAGCGTACCACACTTTATTATTATATTATTACGCAGAAGCGCTGTTGCATGCCCCGCAATGTATAAAGTGTGCGGTAATGTGCTATCAGGCAGAAAAAGTATATATTAGTTACATTATTTACAAAACGATGTGGAAAAACTATAATGGAAGGACTTCGCAAGCGTCATCTACGACAATTTTTGAGGCAGGAGAGAAAAAAAAATGTGACTGATCTTAGTGAAAAAGAATTTGAAAAAATCGATGATAGAATAAAAAAAAAACAATATTTTTAACGCAGATAATGAAATCCTTTTAATAGGTGATACCAAAAAGCCATTATTGAAGGATGAATTGGCCGACTGGTACATGGAATTATAAACCTCAACCTAATCTCGATATTCCGCTATATGAAAAGTCTTTAGTGGCAAACAAGATACAACTAAGCACTAGAATGTTCATATGATTATAACAAAATTTATAGATGAGAGCCACCTGCTCTTCAAGAATAGCAGAGAATTAGTTAATCATGCCGCCAATTATGGGCTTACGCTTTTTAAGAGCTCTTCAGCTTCACTGTGACCAGTTGGGATCACTTCGCGTTTGTCGAAGAGACGCTAGTTTTTTTATAGTATGGTCATACCGTGGACCCCATAAGCTAAATAATATACACAAAATTATAGATTACCTACATGACTTTGTAACAGAAGTTAAAATACTTCCATCGGACGGGTTGGAAAACGACAATTGTACTATAAACTTTTAAAATTACTGGCGCCTCAATTCTTTCTGTTGTACGTAGTAGGACGCGTTAAAGAAGATTTGGTTAGTTATAGTGAGAACGGATACAGATTTTTCTAATAGAGCTGTACTGTGATTACAAAAACATAAATAAAACATTCCGACTCACCTCAGCGAAGACTTATTACGCCGGATTCTGCCAAGCGAGAGCTTAAAAGTTTTAGTGATTAATTAATTTTATGGAAATCCGTTAAGGCTTTCAGTTCAGCAAATGAAAACCCAAAGAGTTATTGCTGAACTAGACGCCATAATTCCTAAAAAAAATTTGCAATGATGGTATTTTTAGGAAAAATATCTGCTAAATATCAGCTTGTAGATGGAGAAAAACCAATGCAACTTTTAATATGATTCAAAATTTGTCTTAAATAGAGTACAAATGTTGCGATCTGGACTGCGAAAATCTCCCATTTTAACAATTACGCGTTCTTTGTATCGAATACATTTTATTGGCTGTAGCTTTATGTTATTTATAACAGCTTTAAGTCAAAAGTTTATTGAAGTGATGTTTTATTAAAAGTCCATTTTTATTTAAACGGCATTACTTTTTGACGCTTTCAATTAAAACGTCTTGTACAACATTTCAGTCAAAATGATTGTAATGTTGTCTTTAGCGATTAATAAAATTAAACGAGTTACAATCTTCTCTCGTTTTTATTCCAAGACCGGTATGTTTTTCTTTTTCATTTCATTAATTCGCTCAATTAATGCTTTTTATTGCTTTTTGCCATTTCAGTTTTATGATTGGAGCTGTCAAGAGTTTTAAAGTTTCAGTTTATGGCTGATTCCGTAGCCGTAAAAGAATAGGGTTTGTTAAAAAAGAAAACCAAATTCACTTATTTATAATTACGTCAATGCGACAATCATATCGCCAATTATAATTTTATGGCTTTAAGTTTTAAGGTGTGACTCAAACACATGCTAATTTATTTAAAATATTACTTTTATTAGTAATTTTTTTTATCAAATTATCTAAATTAGAAAAGAATTCGCTAATGCATACGACTGCTTCGCAATGAATGATTAAAAACAAAATTATAATTCTTACTGGCTGTTTTTCTCGCTTAACGACTTGAAGGATGGAGAGCTAAATTGTGTTGGACACAGGGGGAAGATGATGAAACGCAGACAAATTATATCTGCCCATCATGAGATATACCCACTCAAAAGACCTCCTGAGAGCATATTCCAGTATTCCAGATTGATTTTGCGTACCACAGCCGCAGTGCGCATTGCGTTTTGGATAACTTGAAAACTGGCCCTAATATCAATAGAAAAAAAATCATCTTTAGCCATGAAATTCGAATACTCTACCAACTAATCCATCGACACACTCTAGCACTCTAATTTGACGACATAATCATCGCACAAACAAATTATGGTGCAGTTTGAGTCTCTTGTCCCTATTCGTGTGGAGACTTCCTAAGTTATAGGTGCAAAAAAACTCGACGGCCTTGAAAACCTACTTAGCACCATGGCACGCTCTATGTTTACAGTTATTTTTGATCTCAATTTTAACACTCTTTTTTCAATTTATTTATCCAATAAAACTTGACCGCTGGAGGCAAATTTAAAGAGGTTATCGTTTATAGAGCCCTAAACTACTATATATATATATATATATATATATATATGCTGCTATGCATGTTAATGCATTGAACTGATAACCGGATAACAATGTCGCCCAGATACTATTACATTCGACAAAATAAATGATAGAGTCTCGTTCAGATTCCTTCGAAAATATTATGTTTGCATCGGCCGCTCTTTGCACGTCATACAAGTCGTGCGGGCAGTGACTGGGATAGGTGAGCGAAAACGCTTTAACACAAGCATGTTACTGCCACAATTATAATTCTCTTTCGGGCCTAAAATTAACAAATTTAACATGCTTTTTATTTAACGATTCTACTTATTTTAACATTTTAAAACAAGTCAGATAAGATGGCTGTCGATAATGCCACTCTGTTGAAATGGACAACAACAACAAGAAACCAGTACTGAAATATAACTGTGAGCTTAAGAGCTTAAAAATCAACATCTGCACTAAAAATATTGACTCAGTTTAAAAAATGCCGACAATTCGTTAAATACATTCTAACGGACGTAAATGCGAACATTTATGCGTTAAATAAAACATGACATGAGTAATTGTTTAAATAATTTGTTAAATATTCGTTTGTTAATACTAGTACTATTTTCACTTAATTAAGACTTGTTGCTTTATATAAATAAATCAAAATAATGGCAAACTGTAACACAACGTAAGAACGTTTTGACACAAATTTATCTGTTTTTTATTTTGTTGTTCGTTCTACAAATGTTTAATAATCAAAAAATTCAATATAAAAAAATGCCAAGCGTTACCTTCAGGTAAATGAATATCCAAGTGAATTGAAAAGATTGCAACTTAATTGCTAATAAAATTATAAATCTAACTGGCTGAAGTGAATAGTTAGTGATAATAAAAACCTTAAAAACTGTTACTTGTGATAAAAAAAGAACCGTCATAAGAGTTTCAAATTCGGCCAAATACGAGTTACCAAACAGTGTGTTAAATAAGTGATACATACAGTACAACTGGAGTGTTGTAAATTTTGGAAAAATTTAATTCAACAAAAGTTATGTAAAAACGTCCAAGTGATTTGAAATCGAAGAATAATGGCGAGATGTTACACCATAAGTCATCACAGACTTCGAATAACTTGTCTATTCCTTTGACTATTTTGTTGTGAATTTCATAAAAAAAAAAATCCTCCGCAAAACGGTTTAATGAATCCCATTTTTTTTATAAGTTCCACAGTGTTGAATGTACATCGGTCGAATTAGTCTGGTTTGTTAAGCTGTCATGGGTGGATGTAACAAATTTGTACTAATGATATAATCGTCCTACTGAGTATATGTGGTGCACAAACTTGAGTCCACTACAGTAATGAACCAAAAAGAACATCTTAGGCAGCCGATTGCGTCTCTTATAACTGCCACAGGCCTTGCATGGAACCCCGGGGTCCACCTAGCTCTAGGAGTTGAACCTAACTCGTCAACAACATGTGCTCATTTAAAAACTGACCTTAACTTTCATTAAAAAACTCAGCACAAATGTATGATTCAAGAACTTGGGGTAGGTAATATCAACCTACAATGGGATACTAGAGCGTCCAAGGCATCAAAAGTCATTGTTTGGTATGCACATTGGTCGTTAGATATTTCTATTCGTGGAAACCCCGGCGGATATTTACATTATGTAGTATTGACATAGTTTTTGTCTAAATTTAAAGGTAGAAAACGCCTATTAAAAGAATGAGACACACATACATATACACGTATACATATTCAACACGTACATATTGTATAGTACACCCACATGATTGTATACGAAATAAATCTCAGTTCATTTTGACATCATCTAGTTCAGCTGTCAGTTAATTAATGCAAACAAGTTCGATGACAGCGATCGTTCACACTCAAACATTCTCCTACAAATACATTATTTTATTTATTTATCCACAAATATATAACTTTATCAATTTATTTATTTAGGTGTTTAAAAAATTCAATAAGATAACGAGTATTTTTTGTAAAAGATATAAAAAATTCAAAAATCATGAAGTACTTAAACCAATTTGAAAACAAGTCGTTCAGACATTCTTCCATAAAAAAAATTGCAATAATTTTGGATACAATTTTAAGAAGTTGATATTTTTGTTTTATGTTCTTATTGAAATGAGTAATTTTTAATAATGAAGACTTTTATGGTTCTGTGAGGCCGAACACAAGACGCGACACACTAGCAATGTCAGTAAAGTTATAGTTTCTGGTGCCTACGGAACGGGTAAAATATCGTGTTGAAAACACCGAGGACTAAACAATGAACTTTACTCTTGTAATATAAAACTTGGAAGACACAGTTGCAAGAGGAACTCCTCAGAATCGCAAATGGCCTAAAGTATTGTAGAATAAAACTTTTGGTTTTTCAACTATTGCAAGAATGTTACAAGGTATTACCCAGCAGTTATTTTTTAAAACTTCTTTCAAAAAGTAGACATTGTTAAGTGAAGGATTTCAAATATTAAATAACTTTAGTTTTTCGTTATAAACTATAAATTCGTGCATAAAGAATTAACGCGTTGTATTTTAAAACAAGCTTCAGCCTGCACTTTGGCTTAAATTAAAGCCTTAATAACCCTCAAGTATTTCTATTTCCTTTCATCCTGGATTTCACAAACCATATGATATACAATACATCGACTGTCTTGTAGTTTTCTTAGAACAAACCACTGTTGAACCATAGAAATATATTTTGTGTCCATATTCGTCAAATAATAATATATAATTATAATATTGTTGACAATATTGAAAACACTTAAAAAAAATGTTTTCTTAAAGTAGATTCAACTCATTTTTTGTTTCATGTCATAATATTTTCTTTTTACATATTCAGTAAAAATTATTTAATGAAACATAAAAATATTTGTTAGACAGCAAAGTTTATAGGAACTATCAGAGGGCGCTAAATTTGACAAAAGTTTTAGTTTTTTTCATAAGTATATTTTCAATTAAATAATTCCCTGAATCAGCAAGAGTTTTGTTTGAACACGGTAATAGAAAAAAAACACGTTTTTGTTTTGCGAAAACGCCAAAAGATCAGTAAATGAGATTTTTTGAAATTCTGCACCCAACATTTTGTCTGCAACAAAATATTGCGATATTGTTTATCGTGTCTTCAACATGTTTGCTGTTGATTTTTGGAGCAAATAATTTATTAATTATTTCCTAAAAACTGTAAATAAGAGACTAAACTTAAAGTGCAAAATTGGAGGACGCTGGCTAAGGACCGTGCCAGCTGGAAAACTTTGTTGGTTGAGGCCCAGGTTCACCACGGACTGTAGCGCCAAAAGAAGAAGAAGAAGAAACTTAAAGGCCTCTAAACTCCGCTTTCCCCACCTCCTACCATCTGTTCCGCTAAAATATTTAAAATCTTAGTAAAACATTTCAGAACATGTATGTATGTATGTATTTAATTAGCATTTCAAAACAAACAAACCCGCTATAAAACGGAACAGTTAATTATTTAAGTTGTCGGCTGTTCTTTTGATTTTTTCGCCATGTGAATAAATATTTTTTAAATAGTTCATTTTAAGCTATTTTTAATCATTTTGAAATATCGAAAAACAGAACGTTAAAAAGCTGCAGCGTAAAAATTTCTATTTTAATTTGAAGTCAAAATCTGCGAGAAAAACATCGCTTTTGAATTTTTTTAGAAATTATAAAAGATAATATTTCAAAAGTTCAAATAAGCAAACCATTTATAATGAGTGAATGTGATTTTGGCCAAGTGAACGAAAATCTATTTCGAAATGTCATACTGCGAAAATTGTTAATGGGGTAAGCAAAAGAACTTTTTTTAGATGCAGCCAAAATGGCAAAAACTTTCCGACTTATTTTCCATTAGAAATAATGACAGCGTAATTACAAATTTTAATGCAGGGCGAAATTGGTCTCTAACGGCCGAATTTCGTGCACATTGACCGATTGCCATGAAGGACAGTAATTGCCAATAAAAATTATGCCAGGTTTTCTTACATTCAATTACGATTTTAGTTAAATTTTTACAGAAACAAAGTAAATATTTGCTGGAAAGTAGACAGCCAATGTACATTTACAATAGTTGACAAAGAGAATTATTTTCTTACTGAACAAAAACGGACCTTTACAGAGTTGATTCAGTGAAGAATCAACAAACAATTTTGTTGATAAGAAAAAGATTTTTATTTGTGATTTTGTTTTATGCAGACAGATAAAACATTGTGCGCTGGATCAGTAAATATATTTATCAAATTTTTTGGAAATTCTACAACAAAGAAGTTGTTGGGAAAAAGATGTGACCAGTTTTATTTTACGCGTTCCGAACTGAAATAATATCCTCTAAATCTTTCTGACTACAACTTAATTGCCAGTTTTCGGGAAAGCCAGTCTATGTGATTTAAAATCATGCGGTGAATTGGAGACACATGGTTTTCCCAGCACAATTGTATAAGAAACATTAAACTTCATTTAGCCAACAAAAGCCGTCCATTTAAGTTTGTTTTAAACAATGGGCAAAACTTACACTATATATCTTAATTTAAATTTAATAAAAAAATTGCCCTTACTTAGACATAAATTGAACTAATTCAAGTTTAAAAACTATTTTTTCTTAGATCAGCCCTGTTCCAGATAATGATTATTGTATTTATTGTTTGTATTTACCCACAACTTTTTCCCATATAAAAACGATGTCTTTGCACACTAAACAGTGCCTTTTGTTAAGGCATTGGACGATTTGAAATTTAATGCCGATTTGTATTGTTCCAAATTGGTAAATTTTATTTGTTGGATTATCTATTCCCTGGTCACGGCAAAACAAGCAGGAGAGAAATGTGACACCTCCGTCATCAACCAGTCATTTCAAAAAGGGCATGAGTCATTCATTTTTTCAATCTTCACTTCTTGACGCCATAAAATTAAATGGACGGCTCACGTCATTTCTGCTAGATGTTATGGAAAAAAGATAAATTGATGAATAAATAAATACTTTTTGAGAAAAATTAAAAATCACAGAGATTCTTGTTTGGCCAACATCATCAGTTAAGGATCAGTCTCAAGAATATCTGCAAAACTATCACTTCTTTTGAAAGCCTTAAATTTTTTGTGTGTGTTTTTTTTTTGGAAAAAGGCATAAGTGCAAAAGTTTCAATTTAAGCTCATTTCCTTTTTTTTTTTTAAATATACATACCTACTTTTTTGTGCGTCCAGAAACATTTAGTTTTATAGACTTATGCCCTTTTTGCAATGACTGCTTTAACTCTAAATTTTCTTCAACTAATATTTTATTTTATTGGAAATAACTTTATCTATAACAAATTGCAAATAATAACGATGATTTGTTTTTAAAAGTCCAGAAAATAAGATGCGTTTATTTAATGTCCTGAAAAACTTAAATTTCTACTCCGAAAAGGTGCTAAAATTTGGAATAAACGTAATAAATTCAATGCACAAAACAAACATATGAGAAACTCGGATCAGACATGTTTACAATGGGAGCGAATTGCGTCTAATTTTTTAATACAATTGTTTAATAAATACGTAAAACAGACTTAAATATGTGTGAACAAATTATTTAATTCTAACCGTTTTAAACGAGATTTCCAAAGTGTGAATAAAAATTCTCAATACGTTCGAGGGAGAGAACTTAGTTTTCAATCGGCAACTGCAGTTGCAAGATGTCTCTGAACGATATAAATACGTCGATAATAAGCGATGAACCTTTTCGAGTGTGGAAAGCGAAACAAAAAGTTCACTATCGTTTCGATGTGCGGGGCAATAATGACACTGAAGTGCCAAAGTGTGTAAATACTTAAATGTAAAATAGGAAAGAAATTCAATGCCAAATATTAATTGAAGAGCAATATTTAGTGCATATAAAATTAATTTCATGAAATTAAGAAATTATTGTATTAAAAAGGGCAGTTCGAAATGAAAATGTATTAAAACAACGCAATTTGTTACCGATTAAGAAAAACCTCACTATAAATTCTTATTGCTTTAAAACACTGAAATGAAAAATATATGAAATCGCTCACGTTCGAAGTTTAAAAAATATATACATATATATAAAACTAGTTTTTTTGGCCGTGCCAGTTGGTCTTGATTCCATACTCTTGATTTCCAACGAATATAAACACGTTTTTTAAGTAAATAGAGAATATGCGTGGAAGGCATTCCTATAAAAATCCCAAAATATGTGTAGAAAAATTCACGCATTCGCTGTTCGTTTTTGCAGTTAAAAGTGATTTCATATCGGACTTTTTAGTGTTTTTGCAGAAAGTGAAAAATGTATTGCATTTCGTTTCTAAATGGAATAAAATAGTTTTCAATAATAAAATGAATAGTTATGTAAAATTTGACTAATTGAAATTGAGTTATCGGCCTTTTTTACAATATCATTTTGCCCTTTTCCTATACTAACAGAATTGAAATCCATTAAAGTGCACAGACATTGTTATGGAAAAATCTGTAGGAAAGTTTTAAAGATGTGCCACACAGAAAAATTCGTTTTGGAAAGCGAATTAAAAACGTATTATGGTTGTTTAGAAAACGAAAGGAAAAAAAATCATTTATCAGTTATTGGTATTTAAAATTTTGCACGACTTTTTTTGCTTACGAACGAGAAATACGTTTATAAAAATTCGCATTGGTTGCGTTTACAAAAACACTTTCCCTATATCCATCAGTGCTGCATGTATAAAAATTATAATAAGTAAATAAAACCCAAAATATTATTTTAATTTTTTTTTTTTAAATTTATTTAAAGTTATTATTGTTTTGGTGCATACAAATTAAAAACAAATCCAAAAAAAAAGCTTGTATGCAGTTTAAATTTTGCAGGGCTCTTCATGGTTACAAACAAAACAATCATTTATAAGCGTTGGATGTGCTTATATGGACAACTTGCTTATTTCAGTGCTGCATGTTTAAAAAAATGCAATGATTAAATAAAACTTTAATTACAATTAATATTTTGTGCATAAAAATAAAATAAAAACTAATAAATAAGCAGAAAAAAATCTCACATATATCAGTTCTTTAAGAGAAATAAAAGCATTAATTTAAGTCGTGCGGCTTTATTTCTGCCACAAGTTGGATTAAACTTATTTATATCGATTTTTGTCAGTTGAAATTCACTTTGAGTTCTGAACTGATAAAATCACCGAAAGTGTCATAGACCTTAAGCGAAAGAGTAAGAGGATTTCCAATGGCGACTTACTTCTCAAAAATCATACGCCTAGATATAAAGTATTGAAGTTGGACTACACGTCCATTCAAAAGTTTAAAAACTGCTCCACTATATAATTTATAAATAGCTACTACACCCCCCCCCCTTTTTCCAACATATTACCGTATTAAACATTTAATAATTGATTTTCTTTTACTTCATAAATAATATTTTCCTTATCAAGCAGTAATAAAATAATTAGTGTAAATTTTTGTATTACTGTTATTTCAATCAATTTAAAATATTTGTTAGGCGCTTAAACGTTTCTATGCACGTACACACATACATACCAGCTACACGCAAAGAAAAAACCATACAAAATAATGTTGAGACAACATTAATCCGTTTTCCAGAGCAGTGTCTAAGAGTATTTTTGCGCACTATAGTAATATTCATAAAAACTTTTAAGCAGCTATAATAATAAGTCTATACACCGACGGTTGTCAGATCTTATAACATTGCAATATACTAAAAAACTGCCATCAGAAGGTAAGTTTTCAGTCCTGATGATTGTAAGAAAATCTTAAAAAAATCATTGTTCAACGATTGGCTGACAAAAAGTGCCAAGGAAAATTGTCATTTCACACCATTGTCAGATTATTGTACTGAGAAAAATTTGCCAGATCTGTTGTCTTAGTCATCACCAGAAGACTTAAGTGGCTGGTGCTGCCATACATAAGAATGCCTCCTTGCCACGTGTATTAATTGAAATACATCTATTAATAAAAAAAAAACAGATTACAGTGTCTGGCATTTATCTGATAATGGCAGCATACAGTGTTGCCACAATATTGTTGTTTTACATTGGACCGGCACAGCTCTTTCTGGCAACGTTGTAAGACAGAAATTGACAGTTCACACGGTGCATATTGTTTAGTGACCATTTTGTAAGATCTGACAACCGTCGGTAAATAGGTCAAGCGTTCCACGTGACTTTTTCTATGTGTAGAAAACAAAATATTCAAAACAGCTTTTAATTTGCCACTTTTTATATTCAATATACGAGAGAGAATAATTAAATTTGAACAATTGAAAAAACTCAAATTTAGTAACTTACCATCAAACCATCAGTCGCAAACATGATATTAATCTTTTTTCTTAAGAAATAATTAAAAATATAGATAAAACGTGCTATTTAGACTTTTCTATATACTGCAACAACAATAACAATTAGCTAATATTTAATATATGACGTAATTTATTGGCAGAATCAATTGGCAAAAAGAAAAGAACTTGATTTGAATTTGAACTTAAAAGTACATTCGAACATATTTTTGCATAATTTAATTTTCTTCATAGATGATAATTTATTTTAATCAAATTGTTTATATACTTAAATAATTAACACATAACTGTGAATTTTCGTGGCAGTGCAGTCTTTAAATTAAAAATGTTCTATATATAGAAGACATTCGCCACATGTTTGTGCAGCTCGTTAATATGAAAATGATTTGAACGTTTTTTGAGTGTCTTTTTTCTTTGGTGGTTTCTCCTTTAACTCTTTAAATTAAAAATGTTCTATATATAGAAGACATTCGCCACATGTTTGTGCAGCTCGTTAATATGAAAGTGATTTGAACGTTTTTTGAGTGTCTTTTTTCTTTGGTGGTTTCTCCTTTAACTCTTTAAATTAAAAATGTTCTATATATAGAAGACATTCGCCACATGTTTGTGCAGCTCGTTAATATGAAAGTGATTTGAACGTTTTTTGAGTGTCTTTTTTCTTTGGTGGTTTCTCCTTTAACTCTTTAAATTAAAAATGTTCTATATATAGAAGACATTCGCCACATGTTTGTGCAGCTCGTTAATATGAAAGTGATTTGAACGTTTTTTGAGTGTCTTTTTATTTTTTGGTGGTTTCTCCTTTAACTCTGTGAAGCAGAGAAATTTTAGGATTTCGAAATAGAAGAACTGGTCCCAAACGAATAAAATATTAACACTTCCTATGCCACACAATACTCGTACATGAAATAAGTCTTCGAGGAAATAATGGTCGGTATTTTGCACATTTTTGCGGGATAAATATACCAGCGAAATCGTGGCTCATACGAAATCATCACAATTACTCTTGAGAGTGGACCAATCTTATGACCAAAATCCGTGCAATTTATTTTGAGTTTTCAAAAATTAACAAATCAATTGCACTAGTTTGAAAAACGTTTGTGAATATGGCAAAATAAATTGTAAAGCCGAATTTCAAAACTTTCAAAATTATATTTATGTATTTATAATGAAATATTTTTTGAGAAAACTTTATATGCAACATATATTTTTAATAGACTTTCTGTGTATTTTAGTTAAAATTTTACAACTCGGTAAATTAAAATTCTCAAACCTATCATGCCTCAGCACTCATGCACTCAAAAATAGATAGTCCAAACTTTAAATTTATTTATCTAATCAACTCATTCATTACCTTCTTAATTATGAAAACCTTGCACACACACAAGCACACACACATTCGCCTGCTCTGGTTCACTTAAGTGCTTAAGTGCCACTCATGTACGCAAACGTAATCGTAGGATATTAGCATTTTTTTTTTTTTTTTTGTTTGCAAGTGTGAAATTATTTCAACTGAACATTTTTTTTTGTTTTTCAAATTTTTTATCTTGCAAAAAATAAAACGAAATAAACTGAGGCAAAAAGCAGACACCACAAACGTGTGTTCGTTCAACGGACATTTGTTTACTTTATTAACACAACAAGTGTTAAGTGAAAATCAAATCGATGACCACTGAGATGATTGATGACAATTTAATAAATATAGTGTGTGTGTGTAGACATTTGGAGTTTTTTTGTTTGTTGTGGTTGCAACATTTGCTAACTTTCTTAACTTAATTATACAATAAAAAGGAAAGGAGGAGTAGCGTTCCTCCTTATATAAATATTATCCCATTTTCTAAAAAAAAACTTGCAGTACTTTTGGTCAACTTGTAAGATACAAAAATCAAATGATGTTTCGCTGGCCGATTTCAGAATGCCAGTTCTTTGTAACCCCAACACGTCTTTGCAATACGCATCCCGCTTTGGATACGAGCAACCGGCAATGTACTTCAATTTAGGGGGAAAAGAACTTTTCAACTTTTATTCATAAACACTATTCCGAAAGTGTAATTTTCGTGATTCTAGCATTAAACATTAGTAAAATATTTACATATGTATATGTTATTTGTTTTGTCATATAAAATTAAATTATTATTAATAGATGTGTTTCTTTACTCTATTTTGATATATATATATATATATATTGATATACCAGTTTGCAAGAAACGCGTTTCCTATTATTGCTGTTTATTTATATACAAATATATATGTATATATACATATATATATATCTATATGACGTCGACGCCTTCGTTGTAAAGCAAGTTACCTCATGTTATTAAAGCGGTCCTCACTCTTTGATTTATGTATGTATATTTAAAATACTTTAAAATATAATACTATTTTAAACTTCCAAGTGTGAGCGACTTTTTCTTTGCTATTGTAAACAAACCGAAACAACAACAAAAAAACAATGTAGCGTCAAATCTGCCAGCTGTTTCATACTATTAAATAAATGAACTTACCACGTTTACTAAATCTACTACTGGTTTTGGTATTGTAGCGGCTGTTAATTTACAATAGTAAATTAAAAATATATAATATATAAACTCTGTGGAAGGAGTAACAGAATTTAAAAAAGTGTGAATCATAGAACAAAAGCAGCCTATAATTCAATCCACAGTCCCGGTTAGATTTTTTGAAAATTTCAGGAAGATTGGTCTAGAGATACTTCTTGTATTGGAGACACCTAAACTAACAAACTCTACTTCATTTCTTGCCCCAAAACACATTATTTTCAGTATTTAAGGTCACTCGTTAAATGCTAATATTTTTTTCATTTTGAAACTCATTTATTTATGTTAATAAATAAAAAAATGTCTACACTGTAAAATTTTGAAAACATTTTCACGAAAAATATCCACAAAACTCATAATGATAAATAAATAAACAGCGCAACACGACAGACAATTGGCACAGAAAATATTAACATACTTGCGTACGTACGTTACGGAAACATTTAATTCACGTAAAAAATATATTATAACAATTAGGCAAACAATTACACTCACTTGAGTGTTACAGCAAATCAATACGTGAACACAGACACAGGCCGGGATCAGGGCATGCGGTCTTTTTATTAAACAAAACAAACTAATTACAAAATAGTATTAATCCTTTAAAGAACTATTACAATTTAGTTGTGTTTTTTTCTGCATACTACGTGTACTACCTATTTGTATGTGCTTGTTCTTACAGTACAACCTCGCTTAAAGCAACTGATTGCAAAATATTGCTTATTAAACGAACGAACTTAAAATTGAAAACAACTTGTTGAGTAACAAAAAGAAAACAATATAATTTGAGTGGAATCACTTTATAATGTTTTTTCATAAAATAGCACCAACCCGAACAAATGTTTTAAAAGCGTTGGAGCAACGTTAAGAACAACTAAATTTTCATTTTAGTTTCGTAAACAGATAGATATAAATTTACAATTAATATTATGGCAAATATGATAAACATCAGCAATGGACTCAACAACATCCCCCTCTGGAGCAGGTTTTCTCTTAGTGCAATCCAAATTGTGCCACTCGTTAACCAAAATTCTAGGGAGTTGCTATATTACTTCGGTTGTACAGGTTCGTCAGAGATCTTCTCCAAAGTTCAAATGGCAGAAAGGCGTTTCCCAGTTATGAATATCTCACGTGACAGTGAGGTGAACTGAGTTCCGAACCATTTCATAAGAACTCTGTTATTTTAAAATTTATTAACGTTGTTTTTACGTTAACATTTTTTGTGGAGGAGCTCTAATTCCTGGAAGACTACTGTAATATATTTCTGTATTTGCACGTATTGTTATTTAATTATTTCGATACGCAAAAGTTTGTCGGTATTTCACAAATCAATCACAACGTCATCGAAAATTGTCCATTTAACACGGACATAATCAATCATTTGCAAATACAATTTCTTTTTTTAGAAAAAAATAAATAATTAGCGTAAGTTTTGGAATTTTTAAAGACTTTAACAAAATCTAATTAGTTTTCAGTTACACTTTTGGCCAAACGGTAGGAGAAAACAATAATAATCAACTAAAATAAAATTTTATAATTTAATAAAATTAATTAAAATAAAAGTAAAACAGAGTAAAAAAAACCAAAACGAGGCTGTCAAAAATTTATAGTTTATAAAAAATTCAGCTTTGAACCTGATTCGGGGGTTGCTTTGCTGACATTTTGTCTCGAAAGCAGTTAAATTTTTCATGAACTCTATAAGGAAAAATATAACGAACGAAACGAAATGAAAAAAATAATGGCTGATTTCATGCGAACCCTCTTTAGCTTTTAGGCTTGAAGTGGGTTTTGAAACGCGTTATATAATATATATAACTGCAACTAATGTTGTAGTTGTTTTAACAAAGTTTTATTAGAAAAATTGAAATAGACCTTAAAGTGCCACAACTAATTAATACAACAAAAACACCAGCAAAAATTTCACAATACATATATTGAAAAATTTCACATAAATACATATAATTATTTACCCTTATTCTAATTGTCGTAACCGTTGCATGACGATGTCTCGCCAAATTTTGGATTTGTTCTTAATTTTTTCTATAATTCAAAGTATCGTTTTCCTTTGTCGGCTCTCAATTGGTACTCGTATTCCAGTACGCAATCGTTACATATCGATTTACTCGATATTATATACATTTTACATTCTATAAGAAACTACCACGGAGATATTGTATGAACGCGATTCCGGTTTTGTGGTCTCTAGTTGTGCTAATGACTTTAAAGTGAATTTTTTTTTTACGTTTCGACCGTAACGCAAGCAGCATGTCACATTTACAAGAGGTTACGTTTCCTAAATTTCCATATAAAAAAATTGAGCTTTTTGGCCGAGAGGACTCTATTGTCCCTGATGTAAAACAATACATGTACATATATAGATATGTATGTACTTTTTTAGAAATATTTATATACATACATTATATTTAATACCCTTGTATGTCTGTTACAGTTTTATTTTCTTGTATCAGAGTATTCAAAAATTCTTTAGCAGAATCTCGATTACAGTGAAACCAACATACAATTAATCTCTAGTTCACACGTTAATAAAAACTATTAATTTTTGTTCAATAGCTGAACTAGAGAGAAAACTTATTCACATATTCGTGCTTCAGTTTCACATTGATAGTTTAAATAAAGAATAAATAGAAATATTTAAAAAAAAAAGTTGTCTCTAACAAAAACCTAAATTGCTCCTAAAATTTTTACGTTTTCTGATTTTAACAATATTTATTTTTATCCTTTTATTTTGTTACGCTGCAGCAGTCAAATCTCCAGCGACAGCGGTGAATATATAACTATCAAAGCCCCAAAAAAATCAGCCTCGTTTTCGAAACTCCAGAACTCTACACATCGTTCCGTCTCAGCACCTACGACACCTATCACACCGCTACCAGTAGCACGCTACGTACGTAGCCCATGTGACTCATGTGGCCATCACAATATACCAGTAATGTCGCATCCCATTTCGCCATTAGCTAGATCTCAAACAAATTTAGAATTAGTTGAAATTGGAAACGCCCGACAAGCACTTCTAACCGCCAATCACAATATGCATCGCGACGAATCAGCAGCATCGCTACTAGTACCACAAACAATACAAATATCGAGACGACCGTCAGTATTACTGCAAGAAATTTTGGGCGGCAAAAAGGAGCACGGAGTGTTGAAGAATGCTAGACAACAAAAGTAAGCGCGGGCGCTTATGCTGCGCGGAAAAGAATTTCTAAATTTAGTGACAAATAAACGTTTTACTTTTAGTTTTGCCAATGGAACCGCTACAGCCAGCACTTTAACCATTAATGTGCCCGGTGGAGGTGGTGAGAATGGCCCAAAAAGTTTTCATGCCAAACAACAGAAAGAGAAAAATAGAAGACAAGGAAAGTAAGTATAATAAGTCTGTCTTAGTCCACAAGGTGTCATTTCCGCTTAACTTAGTGGAACATTGAACGATATTTGTCAGCGATGACAATATGCCTGCACTCTTTTAAGCGATACTATTGCTAAAATATTGTTACACCACAGTTACTCAAATGTAATTTAAAAAATATTTTCAAAGAACATCTGTTACAAAAATCGTTCAGTGTAAGATTAGCCTTGACTGAAGCATTTGACCGTAATTTAAAACACGAAATATATTTTCTCTTTCCTGTGTTAACGCTTCTAGTGATGCTATAAGTTCTGCTCTATCGGCCACCTACTGCAAATTGCTAGTATTATTGGGCGTCTGTTTGCCAATTACAGAAGTCATTACGCAACAAATTCCCACCTACGTCTATCAAGGATTTTATATTTATTTATACTCTTTAAGTATAACGTTCGTGGTATTCTTATATGTTTCAGCGTTCCGCAACAGAACTATTATTAGTGCCCTCAAAAGTTATCGTAAGTACTTACATACAATTGCATATGTATAAATATATACAATATTATATGGGATAGTTGTTATGATGTGATATATTAAAAAGTCTGGTGTAGTACCCTCCAGCGTAACCTGTGGTTCTTTTATGTGGCAAAAAGCCATTACGCAACTTTGTCTTGAAGAACAGGTCTCGCGTTATCGTAATTATTTCTTAAAAGCGATTAGACTTGTTGTTGTTGCGCTTTACTCGCACTAATTTCACTCAAATAACTGCATTGCTTTGTAGTTCTCTCTTTGCAATTTCGCGGCAACCATATTACTACTTCCTATGTGAGAGCATAGGTCATGTACAGTTGGTCACAGAGACAACTTGAAAAGTCTGGGATATATGGCCTTCGTTATACCGGCTATTCTGTGCAGCCATACTTTGCAAAGTATGACTTAATAAATAAAATAAAATAAATATATTTCTATTGTTTTTAATACAGGATCGCGTAAGATTAATCGTACTGTCGGGGAAGATGCTATAATTTTTCCAAATTATTACACGATTTTGAACGAGCGATTCATACCTTGTTATCTTGTAACGGGCTACTTCACAAATGTCAAAACAGAGTTGATATTTACCAGCATTTACAAAATTTTTGACACCTGTAATTCTGAAACGTTCCTTAGGATTTTTGCGATTTTAATTATTTATTTGTAATATTATTGCACTCAGCTTGATAACTGTATTATTTATGTATGTCAAACCAAAACTTTTATTTCCATGTAACACTCCCAACTCTGCTATCATGTTGTCTTGTGATCGTGAATCGCATAATTTGGAGTGGTTATCTTAATGTTCAACGATTTTGGTCGATCGGTCTTAGGCTTTGCAGAAAAGAAGTAGAAAAAAAATACAAGAGACCTTTAAGAAATTGTATAAGCGGTGGATACATTTTCCGAACCCTTTAAATTGGCTTTCTACATGAAGCCAGGTTAAACTGCTGCTCTTATTGTTTTCGATTTCTGCTTTCTTGTGGTGAAAGTTGTTTGAATTCCGAATGAACACCAACCAGTAGTTTGGGCGGTAACTTCGTCGCGTGATTAAGTTACCCACAGCCTTGATCTCTTCACACATCTTCACACAAAAAAACCCTGTAATTCCTTTTTTTTTAAATATTGGTCAAATTTACCACATACATTTATAAATGTTTAGCCCATAATAAACAGAAGTTAGAAGAATACTTCATTTTTTTTTAATAATAACTACAAATATTTCCCAAAAAGTCTGTTCAGAAAAAGATATACACAAACACCGCTAGTTTCCTAAAGATCGATCATAATTGTATCAACATTTAGTGGCCAGCTGACTATTTGAGTAACTAGTTCTCTAATTTGTTCCAGACGAGAGAAACAATGTCCATCTTAAACATAAGGTGACACACTTTGGCAGTTTCTATTTAAGAGTCGGAGCTATAGCATTTGCTATTGGTACTATGGTCTATTCGGGTTTGGAATTCGGGCAATTCTTTGAGCTGAGCGGCCAAGCGGGTTGCCGCGATGTCTTCATAGCTGTCACACCGATTTGCCGCATGATTTTGTGTATAGCTCAAGTTCAATTTATATTTCTTAACACCACGTATCTGGATATGGCACGGCACAAGGTCTTCTCACGGTTCGGTCTGATGCATATGGTGGGAACAAATTTATGCGAATGGTTGTATGTGTTAGTCGAGGAAACGAAACATGAAATTTTTCATATAGCCCATCATGAAGCATTGGGGCATTCTGATGCAGGCTTAGCAACCGGTGCTCATGGTGAAGTAGACTGGGCAGCGGTTAATGCTTCTCTGCATATAAATCATCATATTGGAGATCAGGCCAAAAATAGTACCGTAGCAGCGGTGGTTACACATGTTTTGAAAAATGTTACAGAAACCAATATGTCACTGGAGGATGGTCATGGTTGCTCACGTACAACCATCATGGGAGCATTAGTACAGGTAAATATTTATAAAAAAGAGAACCATGTCCTCTACACTGGGCCAATAATAAGTACAAATGTGTTTCGTCTCTTTTGAAGCTTTCAATTTTTTCTTTTGTTCATAAACTCCAGATATTAGTTAAGTTTAGTTGTTGGATTTTTTGACGCAATGAATTAAATATTCGTATAGCATCGGTGTTCAACGGGAACCCACTAAGCCGGGACAGTCAATTGAAACAACCCAGATGATAACGAAAATTGTGCACGTAACAGTTCCGCAATCATGTCTTCAGAACAAATCTGTAAAACCTGTCAGATGTGCCTGTTCTGAAAATCACTGTATTTGAAATCACATGGTTTCTAAAATCAAATTGCATCAAAAAAGAGATTTCTTGATCTACTTTCATTATTTTTCGAACATTAAGACGTTCAAAATGACACTGACCACATAATTCATAATAAAAAGTTTTACTCTAGTTGTTTGTTTTCAGAAATTTCATGATTTGAAAACGTGTGGCTTTCAGAGTATTTGAATAATTTATCTCATAGATAATATATTATTTTAGACGCTTAAACATGTTAGCCAAATTAATTGGCTTTGCATTTTACTACCCGAGTACGCTTCATGCGTACATCAGAGCTCTATAGTAAACAAATCTAAACAAAAGCTTTTGGGTTCAGGTCGTACTACTCCAAAATTTTAAACTATCATACTTCTGGGACTAGTTTTGAACTTAGTTCAGTCTTATGTTTTTTTTAGAAAATATGTTAATGTTCAAGTTTTCAATTCAGGTGCCTACTCAGTATCGTTATCGTAAAATATTACGGGGTAAAAATATGCCAGCAAAATTTCCATTAATATGATGATTATACTCTCAAATATACAAATACAGGTTAATTGATATTCTGCACCAACTGCAACGGCCGAGGCGTTTATCCCTTGGACTTATTTATTTTGAAGTTATCAAAAGAAGTCTACAGTATAAAAGTAAATATTAGCGAGGTTTACCCCTCCCCTATTCTCTAGGAAATTGAACTCAGCCAGACAGCTTTCTAAATGTCGATACAAGTACATACATACCTGCCCAGCATTTTCTATACTTTTGTACATTAATCTTTTTCTTTTTTTCGTCTAGCAACTTTCTCCCTTTCTCTTTCCCTGCACTATTGAGTATTCTCTTATTTGTGCAGTTATTTTATACGAAATGTGGAAAACCGTCAAATCTATACCCGACATCGACAAATCTCGTAAAAATTCCATCAAGCCAGTAAATCAGAAACCTGCTCATCATTTTTCGGTTGACTGCTCTCAATCCCATAAGGGCCTATTCTTTGGCATTTTGGTCATTGTCATGACCATTATTGCCATGATTATGTATTTTGTTTTGTACACGCAATCCGGCTATGAACTTGTTGCCACCCAGGAAATAACAATTTGGGAGACGGTCATGTATTTTGGTTGTGCAGCAGCGATAGTGACAGGTAAGAAGATCGTTATTAATTAAAAAATCATTACAATTGTGATAATCAATATTCCCATCCCTGACATTGTTGTTAGTATCTCTTCCTTTAACCCTCTCTAATACCGTTAAAGAACTTGCAAACATTTTGCAATGATCTTCAAAAACTACTTACATGTGTATGTTCGTTTTTTTTCTTCTTAGGCATGATTCTAATGCGTGACCTCAAGTACGTAAAAGATACCAGTGACGACCATCATTCCATGGAATTGGACAACCTGCTTCTTATAGTGGCTCAAACAGGTTAAACTTCAATCAACTATTGTATTTGAGCATAAAATCTAATATATGTATGTATGTATGTAACTCTTTTCTCTTGCACTGCTTAGGAGTCTATCTTTACGGTATGTTCAGTATTTTGGGCAGCTATTTTGAAAAGTGGGATACAATGCCGGATCGTGTTGAGGGCATAATTGCCGAAGTATTCGCCTTAATGCAAACTTCCCTACAGACAATGTTCATTCTACATTCTAGTCATCGCAGATGTAAAGGTGCAAAACAAGTTCGCCGAAAACCAGGCCGAGAGATCATTACGTTTTTGTTGGTAGCCAATATTGCCATATGGTTTGTCAATACTTTGATCAAGGGCCGTGCCGTGTTCCGACAGTCCCACATGGAATTTTTCGGCGTATGGGCATGGACTATTATCACGCATGTCTCTATGCCGCTGTCAATATTTTATAGATTCCATTCGACAATATGTCTGTTTGAAGTATGGAAAATCACATACAAGGCCAAAGCTCATTAAAATTAGTCAACAAAAATTAATACGTAGTACATACATATGTATGTACATATGCATATTAGTTTTACCCTTAATTTATTTGTTTTTATATATAAAAAAAAAATTCAATTAGTCATTTGCTGCAAAATTGATTTTAATAGAAATGCATTTTAAATTTAATTTTCTTGCACTTCTGGCGAATGCCACCACAAGACACTTTCATCACTCCATTTACTGTGAGATTGTTCAGAAAACCTCAATTGTGTAAACAAATAGTTGTGAAGAAAATGTTATTGTTAAAATGACAGATCATATGGAGTTTGCCTAAATATGAAAGGATATATGTATGTACATACATTCCACTGAACGAATTCTGTGGGCTAATGTCTCCTAGTCAGCAACTTTGTCTACTGCTTTTATTTTGTATTTTTTGTCAGCAATGCCTCCTAATCGCTGTCCAGTGGCTGCAATAAAATGTAAATGCAACAAACTGAAAACTTAACAAAAGTTATAAGAATTTACTAGTGAATATTTACGTCCAATGTTTCCAATTGGAGTATGCAGTCCATAGTATTTACAGTATTAGCCCATTTTCAACGTCACGCACGTGTTAAATGTCCACAGAATATTCTAGTACTGGTGACAAGGTCTGTAGTGAGTTAGCTCTGTTTCACTATTGGCATTTACTTCAGGCTAGTAAGTGGTGGTTTTAGTTAACGATTTTGTATGACAAGTTTTATTCGAAACAAAGGAAAGCAATAAACTTATCAGACATAAGATGAAAACCAAATCGATCTGAGTTCGAAGGCTCAAGAAACGTATCAGATGTGACAAAACAACGTATCGGTTTTATATTTCAAATTCGTTTCTCGATATTTGCAATAGACAGAAACCGGCGAAGCCAGAAGTTTCGTTTTTTAAGACTGTAATTAACCCGCATTTCTGTGTGAAAAAAGGCAGTGGCGTTAATTACATTTTCGACCAAACAGCCAGCGGCTGACATAGAGTTTACACATGCAAGTCCAAGTTCGAAAAACCCTAAACTTTTTTACTGAACACTCAAATTTTTCTTATTTATTTCGCTACTAATAAGAAATTGAAAATGATAAAATATAAAAACCGTGTTGCCTTGTAAAAATTTTAAACTTATAAAAGGGCTTCTGTACAAGATAATGATTTAAAATTGTGTTTTTTGTTTATTCTTCATATACAAAGGAAAAAAGCAATAAAATAAAATTCTGAGCAATTAAATGTTAACGAGAATTTAAAGCATAACTCGTAAATTTTATATATTCCAGTAGTTCCTGCTTAAAAGTTCCATACTTTAATAAGCAAAATTTAATCATAATGTATACCAAAAAAATCCTTCGTACAGGATTACCTGTTTATAATATGTGTTAGATAGAAAATATGGAAGAAACATTAACGAATTAACAAATACGGAAAAAAATTACACAAAGAAAATTAAACAAAAACTATTAAAAAACTAATTTTTATTCATAAATGTATAGAAACGTAATAGTTAAAACGTGTTATGTAATATTAATTTTTTAACTTTATATAAATAGATAACACATGTGCAAGTTATTATAAAATAAATAAGTTTGCTTTCTTTTAAATCATATTTTACAATTTGAAAAACTGTGTGTTTGTCTAGACTAATTAGGTTGGGTTTGTGCCTTGCTAAAGCTAGTAAGCAATCGCGCTTAACTTGGCAGCACTGTGACATGTTTTTTCTAAGGGTTTTGTTAGAAAAATTTTTACATTCAAATTAAGTTACATATAGTTCGAGGGGTGAAAATGTAGTTTTATTTAATTTCATTTTAATCTTAACAAAATTTAATCAAATAACGGCACATTTTGTTCGAATAATACGCATCTCCTGCGGAGTACCACCAGTTGCTCAGCAAAAGTCATATTTTCATACGGATTATAAAAGCGTTGTTGATTGTCGATGGATTTTTCCAATTGCTCTTTAATTGTACCTAACTTTTCATGACCTCTGCGTTCTGTTATCTCAGCATTATTATCAAATCTAACCTCTCCAACTTTTTAAACTCTCTCATTGACAGCGTATAACGATATATAAAAGTCGCCGTGTGAACTATACACCCCGGCCAATATATATTTTTGGTTCAGTGTACAATTATTTGTTACTTTTTTATACAACTCAGTTAATGCCTCTTTAAAGCAAAAAAAAAATAGAAAAACAAACTTTGCAAAAAAATTTTCTCGTATCAGTTTTGTTAGTTAAACAATAAAGAAAAAAACTATTTGTATAAAAATTTTCAAGTTTCAAGTATCAATAAAATAAACATAAGTCAATCAATCTATTCCTATTACAGAGTTTAGCATTGGAGTAAATGTCCATCCAAATCATGCTGGGCTTGTTGATAGACGTTAACAAAAGCCTGTATTGCATAAAAGGAAAATAGCTTAAACGGGTTTTTGGAAAAAATAGAATATACATTTTAGGATCCATAAGAAGGCACTAGTACGTGGAAAATATCCAAAAAGAATTTTCTTAGAAAAGCCAACACAATAATCCAAAATGAATCAAGCTTCGAATGCATCGGGTACGACACACACAACCACAACATTGCTAGATGATATCAATAGTTCAATAGGGAGCATATCTTTACTGGATGGTCGTAATGGCCTCTATGATTTTGACTTGGAGCATGAACATGATACTTCTAGTAACACCACCATTTCACAAAACTCACAATGCTACAGCGATAGTATGGAAAGAATGCGTCAAAATGTTGCGCCGGGTTCCGATACCGTAGCACACCGCATATACAATTATCGTAAGCGTGTATACATAGAATATGAACATCTTCGCAGTGCCACTTGTGAAGATGTCTGCATTGATTTTAGTCGGGAAATGGACATTTTACCAAACACCAGATATTTATTTGGTTTGCGAGTTTTCGATGAGGCTAACAGCGATGAGTGGTGTCTACCATGTCAACAACTTAAGCCTAATGTTACATATTGCTTTCGCATGCGTTTTAAAGTACCCGCACTAGATGTCCAACTGCAATCTATGGATCCCAATGCTTATGAGTATCTTTACAATCAAATGCGTTATGATATGGTTCATGAATGCATCCCGGCCATTAAATATCCACTCAAGAAAGACAATGTAATGGGCTTTGGTGCTGTCAATATGTATATAGATCTTCTAGAACAACGAGAGTCAATAGATCGCATTGAATCGAATTACAAACGCTATTTGCCGCGGCCCCTAGTTAGGGCTCATAAAATATTTATTAAAGGCAAAATATGTAAATCTTTTCGTATGCTTAGAGAGCGTCAAATAGATTTGGCTCAAGTTAAGTGGCATTATGTGCATGAGTTGAACACTTTGGCCACCGATTATTTGCTAGAGACATTTGTGGGCATTGTAGATTTTATACCTGGCGATATACTGTCCACTACAAATACACCTACAACGGCGAAAGTTTATATTAAATTAGATTTTTTCGATACACCAGAGCCAGGGTTAAAGGTGGCACGAATAACAACGAATAAAGATAAACTAGAGGTGAGTTTCTATCTATATAATATTGTTTCAAAATGTCTATTTCTAATAAAATAACAAACGTAAGATCAACTCATCTTGTAGAATGCAAACAGAACAAAGGGATAATTGAATCAATGTCTATAATAATACAACATTCGAAATTGGATTCTGCCGTGCCCAGTGGCGTAGTGATTTTACTATGTGTTGATTATAATTTTATTTTACTAAACGAAACAAAATCTATCCTCTTAACTTCAAATTTGCAATTATTTATATTTAAAAATATCCCTATTTCCCTTTATTTTGTACGTTCTTTTAACAGTGGGTGTTAATTAGTACTTTGGAAAATATTTATGCTCTTTACACCCGCGGTGGTAGCTCAAATTCTCTTAGATGTCGTTTGGAAATAACTGGCATGCCGAATGGTTATCGAATAGAGTTTGAAAATAAAACACAACTCGATGCATTTATTTCCTATTTGGCAGGTTACATGAGGTAGGTCACTCACTATACTTGTTATATTTTCTCTGGTCTCTAAACCGAATCAATTTATGAACGAGTCGTTCTATTTTGGTATTCTACAAATTGCAATAATTTCCTTAATTTAAATAAAAGAAATAAACAAATTCTTGTTGCAAACCGTAAGAAATGCTGCAAAAGAGTATGTCAATATATTCCATTAGAATATTTTCTGTTATATATTGGAAAGTTCACGATCGTGTATCAAACTTAAGATATTTTTATTCAAAAATTTTAATCTATGCACATTTCTTTAAAAATTAGAAAAGAATTGTAGTTGTAAATAGGTGCAATTTTTGGAAATCTCCAATTATTTAAAAAGCTTGATTTTTAATTACTTATTCTTACTCGATTTCAAAACGTATAAAATCATTCGAAATCGGCTTCGTATGTACGAAAAGAGATCTTTTCAGAGGATAGTTTGTACTTGAATTCGGCTAAGAGATTAGAGAGAAATCTACATACAAGCATTTTATTTAATTATTGTTTTAATTTATAAAAGATTAACCACAAAATGGATGGTAGATCTTTGCGTGCAATATGTTACACCATCGTTGGCTGAATTAAGAACGTTACGCTGTCATGGACCAGTCGGGTAAAAATTATAAATTTTTTTTTTTTAATTTCAATACTCTGGTGATATAATTCATGGTTTTGTTTTATAATAATTATAGTGGCGCCTTTTCGTTTGCTAAAATACGGGAACAGCGTGATAAATGCGGTAGTTATATTATACGTCAGTGTGAGAAAGAATATGACACGTATTATATTGACATAAATACAAAATCGTAAGTACTTTTGTGATTAACTATTTTCTATTATTTTAAAAGCCGTCTTTTATGCCACCACAACTCGGTAGCAGTAGAAAATCTAGCGCCGCCTACTTAGTGATTGCCATTTTGTAATTAACAGAGTTCGAGTTGAGTTGACGTAGTAGACGACTTTCAGAATAAGAAACTAAATGCTTTTTTTTTTTTTAATTGTACTCGTATTATGTTATTGTGGTATGTAAAATATAATTTGAAAAATGCATCTTTATTTTAGTATAAGTGAAGGTTTGCAGCCGGACAAGTTTAAAACTGAAACATTTAAAATAACAAAAGTGGTGTGTCAACTGGAAAATTCGATGCCCTCTATCAAATGGAAATTACATTACAATGGAACTCAAGAGATATTTGAGAAACTAACAGACTTAGCACAATTTATACCCGCTGAAACTGAACAAAGATCACGGATACCGTCGACGGAATACGACAAACCTCCCCTTTTGTTAATATGTTTGCCAAAACATGTGCAATCAAAAAAGACTGAAATGGAATTGAGTGAATCAGAGCTCTTACGGAAGCGTCCGCAAATATTTGATCCGCCCAAAGATTTACGCTGGTATCACAGTAAGTAAACAGTAAACTGCTAAGATACAGGAATTATGATTAACAAACTGAGACTAGAAAAATGCATTTTCCAAATTTCAAAAGTAAATCTATGCCGGTAAAAAAGTATTACCTTAAGATATGAGGTTTTATTACTAACAAGCTTGGAACTGAAAATTTAACAACCTCTAGTTTAAATTGTGAATTTTAACATGGAATCGAGAAAGTTGCCAATAAACATTAACAAATTTCAAACATATTCTAAAATTTGCAATTGAAAACCAGAAATTTCGACTAATATTCTTTTTATTACACAAAAAATAATTCAGCTTAAATTGAAATGTAATTTAAAAAGAACATTCCACAGTCAGTTTGTTCCCGTATTCAATATTAAAAGCCGGCAGGATGCCAATTTTATCAAAAGCTGTTACGGTATTCAAAAGAAAGTCTTGGAAGGGATAGATAAATTATGGGAGTGACATATTATTCTTTTTGCACGAAATAGCCCGCACTTTTGCTATGGGCGGATTAGTAAAATTGTCTAGCAATCAGCTGTTTCAGAAAAATAAACACTTAAAACTGCATAGAATCATAGATTTTACATGCGTCATAGAATCCGTCATGCCTTGTACTTTGCCCAAAAAATAGGGACTGTTTTTATATTGGCTCGTAGTGTCTTTCAGTGTAATAATAGACACGTTTACTTTCGTCCCTAATTAGATTGCTTGGGAGAGCTGTGCCAGTTCTTTATTTTGTTGACAGCCATTTAAACCATCTAATATAAAAGAAAGTGAAAATTTTTTGTAACGATTTGTCAGTATTTTGTGCATTAAGAAACCACTAAACAACCCAATGAAACATCTATTTCAAGGCCAAAAAAAAAAATTGTTGACGGGAAATGTTGCACTTGCACCAGCTAAAATGATATTAAACGTTTAGGTACATCTGGAATGAACTTGGATGATCAGAAAATAAAAGCGCGAGGGATAACTGAGACTGTAGAAGTCACGAACAATTATTTTCGACGTATTTTAAGTTATTATTATAACAGTGGAGAAAGTGAAAAAGGTTTACGGGGGAGTGTTATGTCTTGTCTAGCCAGTATAAGCGCTAACCGCTAGAGCTAGAGACTAGTTCTAAACAAGCATAACATTATTGAAACAATATCTGAGGGTCTGTATAAGTTTTTATATGTGAAGACAGTGTTAAGAAATTAAACTTTTGTTTAGAAGAACTGTGGAACAGAAATTATGTAAAACAGATATTTTAAATTTTATTTAAAATGTTCGCAGTGTGATTTTATTTAATATGAATTTTTTATTTAATTTGTACAGTAGTTAATATCAACTTAAAATTCTCAATTTATATTGAAATCAAGTGAAATATTATTTTGAAATTTCATAATTTCATATTGGAATTCTTAATTTTGTTTGATATTTTCTCAACTGGGTTTGGCACTTTCTCAATTATCAAAATAATGTCCATTTTGTTAGTGTCCCAAAAGTAAAGAAATGTTCGGACAGTACGTCAGAACAATAGAAAAAAAAGTTGTCATTAAAATTACAGGACTCGGTTAACGAAAACTCAAAAGGCTACAGCAGTTCAATGTAACATTAGTCATAAAAAAGTTGTGAAGAACTTATTTATGTATATGTGTAAATTATGGTAATTTTTGTAGTTATTGTTGAAGAATTCCAGAACCAATTATTTAATAAAGTGTGCCGTTAGTCACTAGTGTTTAAAAATTAAAAATGTATTCTTTTTATTTTTGAAAAAGATTCCTCACGTGATTGTGACAATGGAAAAATGACTAAGTTAAAAGCAGACTGGATACAAGACGGTGGTTTCAAAGATGTTACTGTAACCTTAAAAGTACTAAAGCATGAAAAAGATTATGAGGTTTGTACTATTATGTGCTCTACTTTTAAAAGTTTTTGAAAACTGAAACTGCTTTTGCCGTCTCTTAGGATTTTAAGGATTTAGCTAATAAATGGAGTCGTATTTATTCACCTCATATCATAAAGTTATATGGTTTGACCCTAAATATTCCCTACACAATGGTTATGGAATATTCAAAATTTGGACCTTTAAATGAATTTTTAAAGCATAATAAAACCAAAATATCACTACGTCAATTATTAGATGTTGTTCATGGTTTAGTTAGAGGCATTTACTATTTGGTAAGTAGTTTAAGAGGTTTGAAAATGTTTAAATTTCATTTGCATTTTGATATTTTCAGCAAGAAAATGGTATAATACATGGCTATATACGTTGTGCCAATTTACTTGTTACCAAATTTGATGCCAAGACTCAATTACTAGAAGCTAAAATCTCAGATCCTGGCTTTTCCAGATCCTATCGACGGGATGAGTAAGTAAAACTTTTCATTTATTTCAACTTGTTATTGTATATTTTCTCTTGTTTGTCGTTAGACTGCCTTGGATTCCATTTGAATATCATCACAACTTAAATGCTGCTAAAAAGCATTTGGATGTCGACTTATGGGCTTTTTCAACAACAGTTTGGGAAATATTTTCCCGTGGTAAACCCATCGAAAATGTAACTAGCGAAATGTTGCGTCAAAACTACAATCGCTTTGGTGGCATTTTAAGGCCACCAGATGACTGTCCACCGATTATGTTTGAGGTCATGATGGACGGCTGGAGTATGGATCCCGATAAGCCCTTTAATCACTTGCAAATATTCCAACGTTTAATTTCTATTAAAGAAACTCTTAATGATGATTACAGCACAATAGAGGATGAGGCTGAGACATCAGATTTGGAATCAAGTAAAGTTTTTTCTTTCCAAAATAAAAAACGAAAAAACAATTTAAAACTAAAATCAACAATTTTCAGCTATTGATTTCAACAACACAGATGAGCAACTAGTTCGCCATAATGGGTTTTCGGAAGAATTTAAAAAATCCAATTTTCGAAATTATTTCACTACAACATCTTCGGTTTTGGAAATACCGAATGGAAAGGTAATATTTCAGAAGAAAATCGGTGAAGGACACTATGGCACAGTACATCTGGGTGAAGTACGCTATAAAAGTCTGGATAACGCTCGTGAATTTGTGGCCATAAAAACTCTAAAGTCCCTCCGGGCACCGCAGCTTAATGATGATTTTATGCGCGAAATAGAAATAATGGAGGTGAGTCCTAATATTTTCTCATTTGCGAACTTTAACTAAATTGCTGTTTCAAAAGTCTCTCAATCATCCAAATATTGTGAAAATTAAACATTGGATACAACGACCGTTTTGCATAATCATGGAGTACTTAGAAAGCGGCTCATTTTTAGTTTATCTCACTTCGAAAAAGCCAAACTTAACGAACTCCACTCTATTGAGTTTTGCCCTGGACATAGCAAGAGTAAGTTATTTTTCCAGCTATAAAATTGAATTTGTTTCTAATGTATCACTTTAGGGTATGGACTACCTGGCCAGTAAAAATATTATACATCGTGATTTGGCTGCTCGCAATATTTTGGTTGACAGAGACAGTGTTAAAATTTCAGATTTTGGACTGGCTCAACGTGCTGATTCCGATGGCTATTACATAGCCCATAGTAATCGGGAAATACCCATTAAATGGTAAATAAACTTCATTTTTTCCTGTATGTTCCCTTTTCAATCGTCAGCAGTTTGCCCACACAAAAAGCCCGCGTAATGTTGCCAAAACAATTTGTCAACTACTTTAAATTTAATTTTTTTTTTGTAAATTTTAGCACAGGAAACGAAGTGCTAATCCGCAACATTGATTGCAAAATTGCTACCCAAAACTCACCTTTTTTTTTGTTGTTAAATTTTGCTAAAATAATGTTTTGATCGTTTGTACCTCGATTTCCAAAAAACATTTTTCAAAATCTCGGCTGTACAAAATATTAATATTGATAATTTGTCTGTTTGAAAAGCCTTGTTTGCTCTTACGAACATTTGTTGGAAGTGGAAACACGTGTTGGAAATATGCCTTTTCGCCATTTTTGAAACGGTTTCGGGATATCTTTTTTGATTTTGCAACGCCTTTCAGTAGTGTCGCAGTTCGTATTAAAGTCAGTTTATTTTTTAATTTGTTTTAAGGTATTCTCCTGAAGCCATTAAAAAAGATGCCAAATTTTCATCACAATCAGATGTCTGGTCATATGGTGTAACATTGTTTGAAATGTTTTCGCGTGGTGAAACTCCTAACTTAGATCCAAATACTGAACTAAGCCAAGATGAATTCCTGCAAAGACTGGATAGAGGTGATCGGTAAGTCGGACTTCTAAATTTTTCAAAACTATTGAATGAAATGAAAATTTAACGACATTTTTTTTCCAATAATGTAAGAAGGGAAAATGTAACTCATTTGAAGGCTACAAAATTTAAAAATACCATTCAAATTTCAACTTTTATACTCGTATTTAGCTCGACTTGGAAAAATGCTCCCTTTTCTTTAAGGGTGAAGTGGGCTTTGTCTTTTGCTGTACCGTCTTTATAGTTTAAAGTTTATCAATTGACTGCTCCAATTTCTATTAATTATAGGATATATTAAATATAGGGAAAACTTCTCGAGCGTATGTACGTATGTGTGGGCATGTGATTGGGCACAATTGAAATAGGAACTAAAACTGTCGCATTATTTCTAGCCCTTTCGCCTTTAAAATTGATAAATATGGTCATTTCCACGAATATGACAATCGCGACTGAAAAATAAAAATTTTGTTGAATTCTTTAGCATAAACTAAACAGGTAGACAGAATAAAATGTTTGTAATGAAATAAACGTTACAACAATAATGAGAAAATTATTAGAGGTGCCGTTTTTGATTTGCTTTGGATATTATTATGTAACGTAGATATTTAATGCTAAAATGTAATTTTTGCTCGTCATTAGTGTTGAATCAATTATTCGCATTTCTAATAATAGCATTTTATCAGCTGTTAAAGTTTGTCACGTACTTACGTGCTGGAACTAGAGGTGCTTAAAAAAGAATTTCTCCAATCTTCGTGCCCATTCTCCATGCGAAATGCTCCTGTAATACGTATCCATTAAGGGAAACATTTTAAATTTAGTTGATATGTAGTGGACCAAACTGCACACTCGAGTGCCTATTGCCAGCCTTTCTTCTAAAGGCTGTATTGTTTTTAAGTTTTTGTGTACGTATGTGCAATCTATAGCTGTCACGTGCCACATGTCACGTACAATTTTGAATTTTATTCATTGTCAGATCATCCAAAGGCTCCACTTATTTAGGTACGGCAAATAAATAAAATAAAAGTAAATTCTCTCACACGATCCCCAGATCTTAACATATTTTTACATATATGTATGTAAGTATGTATCTCAAAATCACTTCCGAAATATGCCATTATTTCGCTTAACATTTTGCATAACGTGCTTTTTCCCATATACATATAGTACCCTCTGCTCGCAAGTTACGAACTTAATTATTTTTTTCAGATACAACTTTTATTTTGAAAATCTCTTTCACCGTCTGTTCAAAAAATAAGGTGAATTTTGAAATTTCGCTGTCTACCAACATTCCACTATCGTTTGGTTTTTGTATTAGTGCGCTGGCCTCAAAAATATGTATGTGTGTGTGTAAGTTCAGAGTTTCAGCTATTTAGCATTAGAGTTAGAAATTTTTTGCGTGTTCGGCGATTTTCTGCTGTCTGCTTTTGTGTAAAAAATGGTATTAAGTTATCAAAAGCACTTGAACTGTTAATGGTGACAAACGATGATTATACTCCGATAAATGTTTGTGTAAGCAAAAACAACACGGTAATCATGGCTCAGCCACAGTGCTCACCAGATTTGGCTGCTGTTAACAAGATTGAAGAGAATAGACGGCGTTTTCCGACCATTGAGAAGATAAAAGCAAAATCGATAAGAGAGACACAAAAAATCGCGACTGCTTCGAGGATGGGAAAAAAGGCAGGCCCAAGGGTCTTACATCTAAGGCGGGTACTTTTTGATAAAAATTGATGGATAAATAAATATTATATTTTTTTAGAAAAATTAAAATTCACCTTATTTTTTGAACAGACATCAAAAACGATGTGGGAATAAAACATTTTTCCAAGAATAGCCTTTCCTTTTCTACTTCTGAATCCCATCTTCCGCACACAATTTCGCACCCTTTGAGGTATTTGTGTACCAATCCTTTGAGTTTAACACCACGTGTTATCCTTTCTTCTTTGTCGCAAAAGAAGAACGATTTTTCCATTCTATTTAACAAAGATTTGTTTCGATTTCGGCGGTTTTTTTGCGACACGCCCGGTTTTGAATTGCAGAATGATGCAAATCTACTATAAAATTTTTCACCTCTAAAGCGAATTCACTTGGATTTTCGACCCATTGAACTTATTTAATAATAAAAATACTTTTGAACACTTGAGCATCGAAATTTTTGTAGAATAAAGATTTAATTGGAACTTGTAAAATTTGTAGAATTGATAATGTGTTTTTTTTATTTTTATAAGTAACTTTTAAATTAAATGATTAATTGAATAGTCCTCAACATATTTTAAGATATTGCGAAAATAGTCATTCTGTCAAGGGTGTACGAAGATGGATTTTGTATACTGTATACAGTAAACTAGCGAAAACGTGAACTAATTTTTACCAAATTTGTTCACGTTTTCGATTGTGAAAAATTTAGAACAAAAAAGCACCGTTAAGCTCGAAATAATAACTTCAAACAAACAATTAAATATCAAATATTCAGATTGGATAAAAAATGTAAATTTTTCATTTATTCACGTTCACAAAAATAAAATGAAATTTTTATACTTTTTCTCTTCTAAAACACAAAAAACTCAAATATGTATGTATTTACAAATGTAATTATTCTCTGCAATTCTTAGCAACTGAATAAAAATTGATTAAAATAAATAAAAAAAAAACACAACTAATATCCCTTTAAAGGATGCATTTTGTTTCCTATTAGTTTTAAGACAGAGAAATCGCTTATTTTCTTTTGGTATGTGTTTTGTTTGATCAGTACAGTCTTTTCTTTAAGATTATTCGAAGCTCTTATTATGTTCTGGGATTCTCAAATTAAGAGTAAATTCAAAAAATAAAACGAAAAAACTCAGAAAACTTTATTCACGTTTTAGAGTAGTCAATGTAAAAATGAAAGTGTTCACGTTATCGAATCATTCCTGTATGCGAGTGTTCACGTTTTCGCGAGTTCACTGTATAAATTTTTTGCTAAAAATTAAAAACAAATATTTTGTTTTGTTTTAAGTTCAGAATCGTCAGTTACAAAAATAATTATGTATTTTTAATCTTTCATACATACATATGTACATATCGTTACCTAAAACGCAAAACGCCCTAATTAACAAAAAACTCAAAATCGATTTTTTTGCAAATTCGGATGTATCTAATCAAAATACATCACCACCAAACAAATCAGACTTCCACGTACACAAATAGCAACTTTATTGACAAAATAAAAAAGCCCTTACTACAATATGGAATATCGTTTAAGAATGTTTTTGCTTCTCCTGTATAATTACTAAAATGTTAGTTAGGGCGTTTTGCGTTTCAGGTAACGATATGTATGTATATAGTACATATTTATGTATATAGTACATATTTATGTATATAGTACACATTTATGTATATAGTACATATGTATGTATGTATCTGTTAATATGATATGTCTATTCATAGATGTAAATTAATTTCTTAACTTTCTCTTTTAGGTTGCGAAAACCACCTCTCTGCCCTGACAATGTCTACGAACGCCTCATGAAGCCCTGCTGGCATGCTAATCCGAAGTTACGTCCAACCTTCCGCGAAATTGTTGGCGTCATCCAGTCAATTCGAAATGAAACTATTTGTAACATACCAAAGTCAGATTTAAATAATATCTCCCCACCCTTGTCCACAGCTTCAATGAACTGAAGATAAGAGAATCTACAGAGAAATATAATTCAAGTGCAAGTGAAAATTGTTTTCAAAATTTAATGCTAAGATTAAAAGAAAAATGCTCTCCTATTCTCTCGATTTAAATACTTAAAGTTAAGTTTTAATCTAGAAATTAAAAAAGATATTGTTTTGTTAGCTAAAGAAAAAAAAGAAAAACACACGCAGTACATTTTGTTAGTCTGTCTTATGCAAATTTTGTTATATATTTTTTTATTTTATATAATTTAAGTCAACTTTTTTATATTAAAGATATATGTATACATATATTTTTTTAATTTAGTTACATTTTAAGTGCCTTTTTGAAAAGAATTAAACAAAAATAAAAAATATACACATATACTCTTATACAATGTTTAAAATACTTCTAATTGTTTATTAATGCTTAGCTTTAAATTTTAGCATAATTATTTCATTCTTAATTACACATACGAGCATAAAAAACTAGTTTCGTTAAAAAAAAATGTTTGTTTAAGCACTTTGTTTGCTGTTTTTATTATGTTTTTTACGACAGATGATCTTTATATATATACATATATATATATATATATACTATATCTATATATAAGATAGAAATCTTGTATCAATATTTTAATGTATTCACATACAAATTAATAAAAGAAAAACAAAGATCAAACGTCTGCAACCTTCATTATCATCGAATACTGTCAATGTGAGAAAAATATATCATTCGTGGAAATACATACATTCATAGTTAGATAATATTTGATCAACTTGTTGTTGTACGATCTTGCCTTGTAATTTTTTTATACTTTTTTTTTTGTTTTTTTTTTTTTTTTTTGTAAAACAATGAAGGATTGACTTTCTAAAATCTATTTTTATTAAGATTTTAATAATTGATAGAATTTTTAACATCCATTTATTATAAAAGCACAATTGGAACAGAAAATTAAAAAAAAACAAAAATAAGTTAAACATAGAAAATTTTAAAAATAATTATAAATTAAACAGCCATTTTTAAACTGTATAAGTGTGTATAAGTCAAATTAAAAACACTATTTTAAACAACTTTACGAAATAAACGTCTTTCAATTCGAATAAGTTGCAACGCCTTCTAATTCAGAAAAGGCTGATTTTCATTGGGCGGCAGAATATATTTCTCATTAGCTAATCTGATTATTTGCTACTTTTTATTTTAGCATTTTGGTCGTAAACCGGAAAAGATGGCGCATAATGCTGAAAGGAAGACAAGCAACTGGTATCTGCAGGACTGTGTCGATTTGTTGCGTAATATTAAGGCGAAGCTGGTGAATAACAGGCAGAAGTTGGAGAGTAGGTGGGCGAACATGGAGTGTATATCGGTGACCCAGTGGTATATAGAGGCGAACCTGATGAATAACAAGGAAAGGATGAACTTGCCGAGTACTGGGTCGTACTTGAACAGTATTGCGGTGATTCAACGTCAAATTGTGGCGAATTTTGTGAATAACAGGGAGAAGTTGGAGAGTAGGTGGGCGAAGATGTAGTGAATTTCGGTGATCCAGTGGTGTATGGAGGCAATTCTGGTGGAAAAGCCGAAGAAGTTACAGAGCATTCGGCCGTACTAGCACAGTATTGCGGCGATTTAACCGTAAATTGAGAGAAATCTGAAGAGCCGGTGACAATAATGGACATTTTTTTGGGACGAGTTGTTTTCCGTTTAAGTTTTCTCTTTATTTTCTTAACCATTGATCGGGTTCGTCTCTCCAACAATTGCCTTCTATTTAGCATTTTTTTTTTTAATTTATTCGAATATTATGTTCACAACGACTGTTATTTTTAAAGTAGTTGTAATAACTGCCAACACTGCGCTTTATAAATCTCAGTGCGATTCTAACGATGAACCAACATAATATATAAATGTGTACGTATGTATGTAGGTATCAGAGATCTGCAACAAATGTGATCGAGCCGACTGCTTTGTATACGCCACAAGCATTAATCATTATCACCTTCTCCCTCGCCCTGATTTGTCCAGAAACATAAAGTCTTGTTCCTCAACAGAACCTACTGAAATACTGATTCTACATAAATTTTTTCATTTCTATTCATTTTTTTTTTTTTGCTCTTGTACACACTCTTGTAGGTATTAAGGTATTTCATGTATAAAGCAGTCCTTAATACTTACCTGTTACCATCTAGATTCAGTGTTTTTTTATAAAAAAAAAAAAAATGAGAACATTGAGAAGTCGTGCTCAAAATGTCACATGTGAAGAAGTGTAAGAAAAAAACACAAACAGGGTATTAAAAATAGTGCCATGGTATTAAATATAATTGTGATTGGTAATTGTGTTGTTAAGTGCAGTATGAAGCTCATAGCGGATCGAAGCCATCGTGATTGATGCGATGTTTTCTTCTATTGGTGTTTTTGTGAAAGTATTAATACACACACATACATAAATGTAAGTTATATATTACTAACATTTTCTTCATTTTTATTACAATTGGATTAATCTCAATTATGAACTCCCAATTTTAATGTTTTCTCTATTCTCTAGTTGTTCGCATACTGCTTTAATACTAAATTACTTATTCCTTAGTTAAGTTAACGACCTTGATGTTCACCTTGATTTCTCCTCTAAAGTAAATATTGCAGCTGCATATCATTATTTAATTCTTATATTTTGTTGTTACTATTTTAGTTTTTAAATAACGGTTATATTTTAAGAGTTTGTTATGTCGCTTAGTTTAAGAATTAAAGAAAGAAAATAAATCAGTCTTTGAATGATGATCAAAGTGTTAAGTTGAAGTCTTAAAAATAAAGTGTTCATTTTATTTAATGTTTGTGCAAAGATAAAATGTTTAGAACATCAAACATTTTATTTGTGCAACATAAAAAAATATAACTTGTATGTACATATACATATATGAGTGCCCAAAGTATAGCTCACCCAGCCAAAGATATTCAGATCAATAGAAATATAGAATTAAATTATCAGGGAACAATTTGCAACACCTGATTATAGTTTATATTATAATTTCGGAGTAGAAAGCCAAAGCAGCTATTACTCCTTTTTTTAAATTAGTTTCAATGTTTATAATTTTGTAAATAATAATAACAAATATTTATGAAAAAAATACATATACAAAATGTATGTATTTTTTATTATATGTAAATACATACATATGTAGACATTGAGTGTACAATTGTGGTTGGTTTGATGTTTTCCAAGTAGTTGTAGTTCACGATGATTTGTAAAACATTTTTTCTTGGTGCTTGTGCAGACCATTAGTCCCTACATATGTATATACGAAAACTTAGTGCTTATTGCAGATGTCTTGGGCATATACATACATATATACAGTATCGGGCAAAACTAAAGCAAGAAATCCTTCTTACCAATAAATCGTGAAGTAGTCAAATAAAATTGTTTGAAATTACTTTTAGTCTTGTTCATTTGTCAATATTATCAAATAATATGTTAAAAGAAAAAACAAAAGCAACATAAATTCTTCATTTCGAATTATCAAAATGCAATAAAAATATTAAAAGGCATTATTTGAAGGCGACAAAACTAAACAGCATAATGAAGGCTTAAAAAACCTAATATTTTGTGTTTCTCTCCATTATTTTTTAAAACATCTGCACATCTTCGTTGCATGGAGTCTATTTAGCCAGGCTCTTACCTCAGAAGTGATTACATTCCAAGCATTTTCCACATTCTTGAAAAGCTCGTCTGTAGTTTTGCAGTTATCGCGGACTATTTTTCGTCTTAAAATTTCCCATAGATTTTCTTAGCGTTTGAGATTTGGCGATTGTGCTGGCCGTTTCAAAGCGTTAAGTTTGTTGTTAAGGAACCACTCTTTCACACATTTGGATGTGTGTTGGTATATCCACTTAGTCCGCATTTACTGCTCTGCATGTGGCGGTATTACATTTTGTAGGATGTCTCTGTAAACAGTTTGGATATGGTTTTATGTCAGCACCTGCCATGATGGTTATATCTGGCAGTGGATCAAATCCACTTGAGTAAACAGGGTGACAATTCACTAGCGCCCCAAGTGGCTGGTAAGGTTCACACAGGTGGCAACTTCTTATAATATGCTGCACGGAACAAATCATAACACTCTTGCTTAAGAGCTCGGGCTATCTAATCCGTTTGCTTTCCGAAGAAGGAGTGAAATGACTAGGCTCCTGAGTTTTAAGACATTCCCCTCAAATTGTTGCACAAAACAAACCTGTCGCAAGACAACAGCACCTGGAAGATTTTCTTCTTCCTGGGTCTTTAGGTTTAAACCACAACCAGAACGTTTCAGTCAAGGATAAGCTGCTCAACCAATGACCGAACCAGAAGTCCAAAAGGCATGCCTTCTTAACCTGCCCCCGGGGGAAATCTCTATAAACAAAAAGATACATTATTGCATTTATTTCAAGAAATGGGGCCGCTACTCCCGCCATGTTTCTCTGTGCCTTTGGCATAACGTGGATTAAGACGTTGGGCTTTCGGCCTTCGTAACAATCTTAATCCATCGGAACCTTTGAAATTAAATTTTGATTCGTCAGAGAAAAGTAGGACAAGCCATAGTCTGGTGGTGCAATTAATGTGTTGCCTTGCGAATTCAAACCCGGCCATACGAATAGGGGAAAGCTTTTAGGAGCCTGTCTTTGAATTGTTCTGGGAGTAAAGTTTAATGACAATTGTGCGGCAATGTCTGTTGACGAAAGGAATGCATCTGTTTTTAACAAACGTACTATTGTCTGGTCGTCTCGTCTGCTGGTTTTTGGCGGACTGCAAGTAACCGAACAATGAAAATGGCTTATATGTAGTTCTAGATATAATGCTGCTATGAACGTAAAGTTTTCTTTTGTAATGCACCGAATATTTATTTCGTGCTCTTCGATAGTCTTCTTCTTCTTCTTTTGGCGCTACAATCCGGGGTGAAACTTGGCCCTCAACCAACAAGCTTTTCCAGCTGGCACGATCTTTGGCCAGCATCCTCCAATTTTGCACACCAAGTTGGCTGAGGTCCCTCTCCACTTGTGTGCGCCATCGGTGTTGTCCCACTGTTTCAGAGTCGAAGATTCTACGGGTCGGAGCAATATTTTCCATGCGCTCTGCATGGTCCAACCACCTTAGCCGTTGGATCCGTAGACGCCTGATTAGGCTCATGTCGCTGTACAACCCGTACAGTTCGTGATTGAATCTTCTTCTCCAGAAACCATCAACGCAAACAGGGCCGAAGATTGAACGCAGAACTTTTCTCTCGAAAATACCGAGGATTCGATAGAGTAACTTACGAAAAACGTCCAGAACAAGTTTGAAGCCACGCAAACAACTCAAAAATTAATGTAAATATTCTATAAAATAACGGGATTTTATTGTAAGTAATTTTTGTTATCATTAAAAGTAATAAACAAAATATTCAAGGTTATGTGCATTGGTTTCCTGGCTGCATTCTTGCACGTTCTGGGATAACTAAATTTTTTTTTGTTTAACCTACAAGCAGCAAATTTATTCTTTTTATTTTTCACATGTAAAGAGTAAATTCTTTCCAATATAATAATATTTTCTATAGAATAGGAATTATTTTCAATGTTATTGTAAAGTTTATTGATAAGCAGGAGTCCGTGCTTAGTTTTGTCCGATACTGTATACACATATATATATTGTATCTGAATGTTTGTGTGTAAGTTCTTTGAATGTTTGGCTCTGTTTAGCAAATATGTATTTCAGCTTAAGTACAAACAATGAACATCTTTCAATTTCTCCATAGTACACATGCGCGCTCTCTTATCAGCCATGCGAGCGCGATAATAAGCGTTACGTGCCAAAATAGAAGACTATTATGTTTAACAGTACTCGTACTAAGTCACTGGTATCTCTCAGCCTAAACAAATATACGAGTAAAAACCCTTTCTAATCTCAAGCCACATAAAAACATGTTCGATTAAAACTGAAGAAACTAGAATAAATATTTGTAAAATTTTGATTATTTTTCTTTCTTTGTTTTTTTTTTTTTTTTTTTGTGGCAAACAACACAGTTGTTTTTTCACGAAGTTTCCAAATTTTAAGCCCAGCTCTGTCTGCTTATTGACCATGAATTGATAGTCTCAATTTCAATGCAAAAAATCTACCCATTTGTTTAAGCCAAACACCTGAATTGTTCTCCGTGCATTTTTGTTTATCAAAACTTGCTAAAAATAAAGACTTCTGGCATAACCGAAACCAAAAGTTAGTGTCTTCTGCGGGTTCAGAAGTTCCGTAATTACAGTTTTGTTTCCAATTATGGATGCGGAACTGGATGTGAGTTGATAGATTGGTAGGCACGCCTTTAAACTAAGTCTATAAAAGGAGAATTTGAAATGTTAAAAAAACCCTTTTACGAAATCTGACTGAGTTATCTACGATAAGTTGTTGACATACAGGTCTGTTCTAAAAATTACTGCACCTGAAATCACACGAACTCTAATTCCGTTGTTATTTTTTTTAATGCCGAAACGTAACAAAAACAAATTTAGCTTGTAATTTTTTTTTTTTTTTTTTGTTAGAAATTTTGTTTTAGTTTCATAAAATTATCACGCGTAAGTTTATGCAGTTAAATTAGGATTATTCTATTACCAGATACTGGGGGCTATTCTGCGTTTCGACTCGGATCGTAAATTTCTCCGTTTGGCAGCTTTGGTATTCTGCGTTTCGATTCCGCTCAGTTTCTTTCGATTGTATGTATTATGCATTACGAACGGAGCTCCGTTTTTCTCAGTTGTTTTTTTGTTAACGGAGGGGTTTTCTTTATTTGTGTTTTTTAGTTAAAAAGTTTAAAATTGAAAAAATGTAAGTAGAAAATGAGATAAAATGTTCAGAAACGATTAGAAAACACTTAAAATTATTTTTAATTAATTTATTTAATTAAATTAATTTTTTTGTTTTTCTAATTTTTGTACCCGAATCTGATGTTTTTCTTATGTATTACAGGTCAAAAACAACAACACCAGCGCAGTATGAAAAATTGGCTACCATCAACTTTCAAAGGAAGAAGTAGTAGCGTTCCGGGAGGAAGTGGCAGGAATCATCAATGCACTAGGTCCTCCAACAAAAAATGCCAGTGCATGGAAAAAAGTAGGTATGGTTTGCGTATAATTATTGTAGAAATTAATATAAATTTATAGGTTTGGATTGACTGGAAAAGCTACATCAAACGGAAGCTGTCAACAAACAAAAAAGAAATGATGAGCACCGGAGGAGTTTCATGCCGCTTACAGCGTATTAGCCCACTTGAGGAAAAAGTTATTCAGTTGACGGGTCTGGTAACAAATACCAGCGGAATTAGCGTTTTTATTTGTTTATTAATTTTATTTATTACTTTTTAGTGGACTGAATTTGGCTTTTTATTAAAATGTTTACAAAATTGTTTATTTTTACTGTTTCTATTTCACACGTTTCACAGCAAAGAAGCTAATTTAAACATACCCTGTTCTTCTTCTTTTTCTTTCGATTCCGTTTTTCTGCAGAATACCAATTTTCGATTGCAACGGAACTGAATGCGGAGACTTAATCGAAACGCAGAATAGGGGTGACTATTGTGGAATAAATTACATAAATGGTGTAAAACAGAAAAAATACAACAGTTTTTGAATTATTTAAAAAAAAAAATATTTTTTAATTCCGCACTACAAAAAATTTTGTGCGGACAAACTTTTTAATTGAAAACAATAAGGACGAATCCACCTTTAATTCTAAAAATAAAAGAGAATAAATTGGGCACGTTGGCGTCGGCAAAACGTTTCCGGCCTATAATGGTGGAGGTTTTTGTCGACGGTCTCCGCTCTAGGTGCAATCAACGGTGTAAACAATCGAAATAAAAACTATTTACGCTTATAGATAGATACAGTGCACTCGCGGTAACGTGAACTAATTAAAATCAAGGGAGTTCATGTTAGTGAAATTGTTCACGTTAGCGATTGTCGAATTTTATAAAAAAAATTTATGTGTTTTACACGCTTGAACGTGAAATTCTTTTATTATTGCGGTTTGCAGGCTGCGATGAAAGTTTTTCTCCAGATACTTTAAGAAGTCTAACTCCGTACCTTTTCTTAAATCGCTGAAGCCATCCGTCACTAGCATTGAACCCGCCCTCGTTTTCTTTAAGTTGGGAATGTAATTCCTTAGCTCTTTCTTTTAGCATTAGCGCACTTACAGGACAATTCCTTTCACGCATTCGGATGAACCAACGGTAAAGATTTTTTTCCATAACTGGAAGCTCAGATGATTTTAAAGTTTTTCTTTTTCCCGGTCCGTGGTATGTGTGGTTTACACCTTTTAAAATTGCTTCTTTTTTCTTTTTAATACTGCATATTGTTGACTTTACACGACATTATACTTTTTTGTTAAACTAGTCACACTTGTTCCTTTTTGCAAACTATCTAAAATGTCTGCCTTTTCTTTTAACTCCAAGCATTTAGATTTTTTAACACTCATGCCGACTGATTCACCACCTTGCATAAGCAAGAGACTTAAACTTTCGTTGCCAAACAAAAACATAATTTAGAGGATACACTCAACTTTTATATAAGGGGATTCCCTAAATTTTAAAAACTTTGTGTGCATATTTCAATGTTGTCTACAAGCTTAGAAAACATATGCAGTGAAAAAAAGTTGTTCACGTTATAGAGCTTTCTGAGTTTGTTCACGTTACAGAGTAGCCAAGGTAAACAAAAGCTCGTTCATGTTAGGCGGTGTTCACGTTACCGCGAGTGCACTGTACTGGCATGGATGTAGAAACATTTGTTTTTGTTTTTCGAATTTTACTTTCTTTTCAACACAAAAATTTCCTTTTTTAAACATACCAAAATCGTAAATTTATAAACGTAAAAATACGTACATTTGTACACATGTACATATTTATGTATGTAAATACATACAAAATCCTTTTTCTATCAAATTTTTTTCAAACTTTTTCACAGAACAAATTGGAAAATGAGTTCTACGTATCTCGATTTAAAGCAAAACCAAAAGGAAATAAAGGTGCCCTCACAGCTTTTTACGTTTTTCAATCGAATTTAAATCGAAAAGTGTTTTCACCACACACATATATCTACGTATATCTGGATGCTTCGAGGTTCGAACACAAGGCAATGAAGGTTTTCGTCTGCCTATGCACTAAATGTGTATGTATATATGTAGATCATAGTATACAATGAAAACATCTTACCATAATCCGAATAAGAAAATTATGTGCGCATAAGGTGTTATTATTTGTTAATAAACAAACAAAAGTTGAGTTTTATTTCTTGAAATATATGCATGTGCATTTTAAAATAAAAATAAAAAAAGGAAATGCATTCCTTTCACCATTACACTATGACAGACATTTCTGTCTGTCGAAATTCTGATTAACTGCCAGCTTTTAATCATCACTTTCTTCGTAGGTGGGACTACTGGGTGAATAGCCCGGACTAGTTGGAGAATAACCTTGCGAAGATGCTGTAGGCGAGTACGAGGGCGAAGCCGGTGAATAATTATGTGTAAAATTTCCGGGTGACGAAGGCGAATATTCTGTGGTACCGGGCGAATAGATCGATACATTGGATGAATAACGCGGTGACGAAGACGAGTAACTGGAGCCAGTAGGACTGTATTGAGTTGTTGATGACTGTTGTGGTGAGGCTGGTGAGGCTGGTGAATAAATCGGAGAAGTTGGTGAATACTTGGGCGAAGCTGGTGAATATTGCGGTGATCCAGGTGTATATTGAGGCGAATCTGGTGAGCCGTTGTATGAAACAGAAGGTGGTGAATATTTGGGTGATGTTGGCGAGTACTTCGCACGGGTTTGTGAGTAAGCCGTTGACGCCGGAGAATATTGAGGCGAAGACGAACAATTAGGGGACGACGGCGAATAAGAAGGTGTTGCTGGAGTATAAGTCGATGACGGCGAATACGACGGCGATGTTGGTGAATATTGGGGGGAAGATGGAGAATAAGGACTTGAAGGTGAATAGGATGGTGACGTTGGTGAATATGAAGGAGAATTTGGAGAATAAATTGCAGAATTCGGTGAGTATACACCTGGTGAAAAAATATTGGAACCACTGCCCGACGAGGGACTGGATGGTTGGTAATTTGAATAAATTGCAGAAGATGGTGAATAACCACTTGTAGATCGTTGATAGCCTGCTTGTTGGGAACCGAACATGGGGGATGTAGAATATTTTGGCGAGGCTGGAAATACTGGACTGGATGGTGAGTAGCTCGGACTAAGCGGAGAATAACTGGGTGACTGAGTTCCTGGCGACGATGCCTTATAATGGGGACTTGTAGGAGAATATGACAGTGGTGACACATTGGGTGAAGACGATATGTAAGGTGACATAGCCGCTCCTGGCGAAGAAGATGGCTGCCAAATCGGAGACATCCCAGAAGCTTCGGAAGCAGCAGAGGGTGAGAAGCTGGGTCCACCCGGCGTCATACAACTCACTGAAAGGAAAATTAAATTAAAAAAATTATTTTTGATTTTAATTACCAAAACAAAAAAGTATGAACGCACCAAGCCAACAATAAGAGATGAAATTTATACAATTTCATTAAATTAGATATTTGATTGAATTTCATAAGAAGAAACTCTAATATTTGAGCCACAAATCTATTGAAAACCAGACTAAAGATATATATATTTTATTCGAATAATTACATAAACACGAGTAGTTTTAATTGTTGTTTCGGAAGGAACAATAAATGTAAATGCACAACATGTGAAATTAACAATTTTGTGTTTATGATAAAATTTCTAGGCAGAAATTTTTGTTTTGACAATGATTTTATTGCTTGAAGAACATTTTAAAGTTTAAACAAAATTTTGTATGTTGTAATAAAATCTTTAAGAGAATTTTTGAATTTGTTTACATCTTTGAAAGACATCTAATCCAAAAGCAAGAAAGATTAATTTTTCTATGACTTTCCATTGAAATGTCTTTACAAATTGTTACACTTTAACAACGTTGCAAAAAGATCAAAACAAGTCTATTAATAATTATCTGTTGCCGTAATTCTACGGCATATGTGATCGAGTAAAATTATTCGAATACTTCCGTTTTTGGATTACTGTCGATATTTCAGATTACAGCTTACGAGTACCGGCTTTTAAATTTTACTCCAAACAAAACTTCGAAACTAAACGCTGTTTATTATACTTTCACCTCAATAGTTAAATATTGAGTTCAATTACGGGCCGTGAAATTCTTTTAAAAAGAATTGTTCAACTCTCAAGTATGTAGTGCTGCCTGCACTTTTTTTTCTTATCTTGAATTCTTTTTTTTTTGCCTTTGTAATTTTTAAAAATAATGTCAACAGTATGTATATTATGATACATGCATAATTTCAACTACTCATTCACGAAGATCTGAAATACCGTAGATCCGATTTTGTTTGTTAAGTTTTGAGCACTACTCGAATTTTTGAAAAATCTAAACTATTTTTAATAGCAATTACATAAACAGTAGACAAGCAAAATGAAAAAGGAACTTACTTTGGCCAGAGGGAGACAAATATTTTGGTGTGTTGCATTGCAGCCAAGGTGTACCCGGTGGCGAGTTGCTGGGAGTGGCAACTGCACCGAAGAACATAACTGAGCCGATCAGCATGCTGGATCCCATAGTATTTGCAATTTCAATACCATAACGACACTTTTCGGCATCCAATAAAAGATCAAAACAGCCTGTATGATGTGCAACGTGAACAAAAATTTAAATAAATTGAAAGAAAAGCGTATTTTAATTTGTATAAACTCGTACCTGTGCCCATTTTTGGCAATTGGCCCATTATAATATTTTCCGACACACCTCTCATAGGATCGGTTTCAGCATGCGCTGAAGCATCCATCAATACATCAACTGTTTCTTCAAATGAACATCTCATAAGAGCACCAGTATCCTGCCTGTTGATACCATGCCGTGTAATGGCCATCAAATGACCCTTAGCTGTCATAACGTCACATAACAGGGCCAAATGACGATAGTTGACATACAAACCGTAAAATTGCAATACGGCATTCATTTCCTTTTCTACGGATTTACGCACCGCCTCTATACCCAGTACTTGGAAAATTTCGCAAATATCGTTCGATAGGGTACGTACTGGGTCAACATCACGTTCTGACAGCACTTTCATCATGGAAGTACCATCAGTTTCCAAAAGCCATTCTCCAACGGCCTTAAATTCACCAGTTTCCGTGATGACAATACGTTTCTTACTATCGGTTTGTGGTAAATGCATGTAAACTTTACCAATGGCTTCAATACCCTGCAGTGTCATATCTGACAACATATTTGCCTCAATACATCTCAAGAACATATCATCCTCCATTTTATCAACAGCCTCTTCTTCGTCTTGGAATTTGTTTTCTTCGTTGTTCATGATCCGTATTCGCAACACAAGTTTATCAGCATTGTCATCGTTAAAGATACAATTTAGATCATCTCCAAAACCAGCATTTATTTTCTCGGCAATTTGTTCCATAGTTAACTTCTTATCAGTCATTCTTTTGCGATCGAGTTCTATACGCAACAGCCAAGGTGAAATGCGAGTTGGATCGAAATCGGGCATTTCATAGTAGACATTAACGAATTCTTGATCCTCGGCAATGACAGTACGTTGCGGATCTGGATCATAGTAAATGGCCGTGTTAGCTGTCACTTTACGCAGCGTAGTGTGTTCTAAGCGACACAACACATTTTTGGCTTTTTCAGCATCACGTGCAGCTCCACCTGTCAAAAACACGGTTAGAGAAGGAGCTTTTGGCTTTTTGGAAATATTGATAATTTCCTTAAGCCTGGGTACACCAAGGGTTACGTTCTTTGAAGATACACCAGCAAAATGGAAAGTGTTCAGTGTCATCTGAGTAGCAGGTTCCCCCAAACTTTGGGCAGCTAAAGCGCCCACCATTTCGCCGGGATTAGCTTGAGCCTGTTGAAATCGGGTTTCGATTTCTCCTATCAACCACTCAAAAGCTTCAGTAGACAAACGGAATTCTTCAGCCACATATTTTGTGCACAAAGTAGAACGAACTAAGCACTGGAACAGCAAGGTGGCATTTTCGTTGGCTTGCTTGGAAAGATGATCGTTGCCCACCACAATAACACAACGCTGTAAGAGATCTCTCACACCATTTATGACCCGTAGGGGAGAAAGATCGGTTGGCAGTCTCTTGTTGATGTGGAAAATCTTTTGCACATTCCATATCATTCTTTGCAAATTGCAGGGCAGCACAACTTTTGAATCACCATTAGGGAAAATTTCTCTTAGAGCTTCACGATCACGACACAATTGTTCCCATTCCACTTCCAGTTGAGGCAAGGCATTGCCACTTTCACTTAACTCTTTGATAACTTCATCCGTAAAGACTTTGCGCATGTAGCGCTCATTCGACCAATCGAATTTGAATCTTTTTTCAAAAGATTTGTTAGACAACTTCACCGTGGGCAAATTTTGGAACTCTACCGTTTCGCCCGCCAAGCCATCCTCACCGTAACGCAACTGAATGAGTTGACCCACAGAATTACGCACTGTACCATCATAATTTACCATAACAGACTCCATAGCCTTTATAAGACGCCGTTGTATGTAACCAGTTTCAGCAGTTTTTACAGCAGTATCGATAAGACCTTCACGACCACCCATAGCATGGAAATAGAACTCGGAAGGAGTCAAACCGGCCAGATAGGAATTTTCAACGAAACCTCTGGATTCAGGACCATAATCGTCTTTGATGAAATGTGGCAAAGTACGTTTGCGAAAGCCGTAAGGAATACGTTTACCTTCAACGTTCTGTTGACCCACACAAGCAATAACCTGGGAAATATTAATGTTGGAACCCTTCGAACCAGACACCACCATAGCTTTTAAATTGTTATACTCAGTTAGAGACTTCTTTGCAGAGCCACCAGTTTTGTCACGAGCATCGTTCAATATGCGATTTACTTGATTTTCAAAAGTCTGACGCAAAGTATTTCCAGGTGTGGGCTCCAATTCCATATTATGAGCCTTTTGAATAACGTTAATGACATCGTTTTTGGCCTTCTTGATGGCCATCAGAATTTCACTATAAGTCTGAGGATCGGCAATTGTGTCACCAATACCTATACTGTGACCTTCCAGTAGCAACCAATTGTTAATTACAGTCTGAATGTTACCATAGAAGCGTCCAGCAATTTCATGGCCCAATTCCAGGAAAACAATATGTAACAAAGAGCCGGCTGATGTACCCAAGGTCTTTTTACACAGAATGCCCATTATAAGTTCACCATGTTCTACCATTACTTTAGTGTCGCCTGGTGATATCCATTTGTAAGGACCATCGTCTTCATCGTCTGGATGTGTAGAATGGGTGCGTATCATATTTACATTGCCGGGAATAATAAGTGAAAAAATTTGTTTGCCTGTCCACAATGGCTTGGGTTTTAAAATACAAGGTTGGGGCATTTTACCATCCCAAGTTGGCAAGAACATAAGCAGGTTCATCATTTGTTCACGCGTAATAAAAACATCACGTTTTGTCATTTTACGAACAGCCGTTAAAGTATCTTGCACAATACCCATGACGGGTTTATTTGCCTAACAAAGCAGATCACAATTCAAATTAAATTTTAGAAATGAAAATATTTTTCCTGCAACTTCTTACCTGTGGCGTAATTATTTGACGTGGTGTAATATGAATATTCTCCACTTCAGCTCTTGTTTCCATAGATTGTGGCACGTGCAAATTCATTTCATCTCCATCAAAATCAGCGTTGTAGGGTGAAGTACAAGACAAGTTCATACGGAATGTTGACCACGGCAAAACTTTAACACGATGACCCATCATACTCATTTTGTGCAATGTGGGCTGACGGTTGAAAATTACCAAATCATCATCGCGTAAATGTCTTTCCACTTTATAGCCGCATTGTAAATGCAAATCCGAAGGTTTTGGGTGAAAACGTAAATCAATACGTTCGCCATTATCCCGCACAATATATTTGGCACCTGGGTATTGTGAATTACCACGCCTTACCAACTCTTGCATGCGATCAATATTAAACGGGGTAACCAATTCGGGAAATGTTAAATTCTGTGCAATGGAACGGGGCACACCAACCTGGTCTATACGTAAATTAGGATCAGGTGTAATGACAGTACGTGCCGAAAAATCTACACGTTTTCCCATCAAATTTCCACGAATACGACCTTCCTTTCCCTTTAGCCGTGATTTAAGAGCTTTCAAAGGTTTTCCAGACTTCTGCATAGCTCTTGGCATGCCAGGCATATCATTGTCCACAAGTGTGGCAACATGGAACTGTAACATTTTTATATTTTCCATTATAACATGAGCTGCCGCACCAGTACCTTCGTTTTTGCGGAGTTCATTGTTGGCCTTTATAATGTCCGAAAGCTTGTGAGTTAAATCATCTTGATTCTTGGCAGCACCGAACATAACAACTGCTGGGCGCACAGCCAAAGGCGGTACTGGCAAAACTGTTACAATCATCCAGTCGGGGCGAGCATATTTAGGATCCATACCCAAAATGAAGCACTCTTCATCAGTGATGTGTTTCAGAATTTCCCAAACTCTTTCTGCTGTAATGGCAATTTTTTTCTCCTGCAAAAGTTTAACAACAACTGTTGCATTTAAATTGTTTTGTAATAGGTAATTTTCTCTTGAAAAGGTTAAGAAGGTTAAAGTGAAAGTTAACATAGAAGCAAATCAAAGGGTCAAGTTTCGTTTTCTGTTTAACGTTTTCTTATGTGCATATCTTAATTTCTAAAAATTTACTTTTCGATCAAACAATTTATTATAAACTTGTTTTTTTTTTAATTCAAGAAGTAACTGTTTGTTGTGTAGTTTTTCAGGCAAAGGCGTCATGATCCGTACTATTTTCAGAATGACGTTGCGCGACGAAATGTAGACATTTGGTTCTAGCAGTATGACTACTTAACACATAAGTATAACTACATGCATTTATGTAGTATATCCAAATCAAAACAGTTGCATTAATATCAATAGCAATAAAGTTGCAAATTGAATTTGAAACAAATGAGTTTACTTAATTGCTTTAAAGCTATACAATTTAAAATACCAAAAGATTACTCTATTTGGTTTTTATGAAATATTATTAGAAAATCTTTTTTTTTTGGATAATCATGAAGACAATTTAATATAAAGTATAGAGTTTTAGCTGAAATGTCGACATACAGGCTGCTAAAAAAATTTCATTTCAAAAAATAAGTACAGTATTATGTGAGTATTAACATTTCAGTAATATTTTGAAACTTTAACAGATCTAAGCGCAAGATTTGTTTTTTAGCACAATAAATAAAAAAAACCAGCCATATAGTACTTGAGGTCTTGTTATTCAAACACAAGCTTTTTGCTTCCATAACTTACATACTGGAACTAAACATTGCGACGAGCAACAAAAGTTCTTACCTGAGAGTCTTCATTAACATGTTTCCATTCGGCTGTCAAATCCAATCCAGTTCTTCTGATCGATGGTTGGTAATGACCACAACCACCATGTCCCGGTTTCTTATTCGGATCAGTTGGCTGCCCATCTTTAGTCATATCCATATCTTCTCCACCTTCACATATCTTTTTACCCTTGCACAGATCGTAAACATAAGCTAAGCGTTTTCTCGGCTGGCCTTTAGTTTTCATAACGATTTCCTTTATTTTGGGATTATGTGGTGATACCAGCATTTTGGAACAATAAAAACAAACGCATCTTAAAATTTTAATAGTTTTTGTTATGAAACCAATGTGGAAAACAGGCTTAGCCAAATCAATGTGTCCAAAGTGGCCGGGACATTCAGTCATATTGCCTGCACATGTTTGGCAGCGTGATGTACGATCAATTACACCTTGACGTGGATCCATAAGTCCACCCAATTTCGGGCGACCACCTTCCATAGTTTCGGCAAACAGTACTCCACCTTCTGTGACAGACATGCGTCGCTACACGTTACATCAAAGTTATACTTATATTTTAGCACTAAGAAAGATGCTTCTTCATACTTACAATTTCATCTGGAGACAATATGCCAAACTGTACGCGTTTAACCTGCCTCAATGGTGCTTTGGAATCGGTTGTAGCCATTTTTGTAAAATCTTTATTCTTAGTAACTTAAATAAATATTTATGGGATTTAAATTGAACTTAAGTCTGATTCAAAAAGAGCTAGCGACTCCGCTAACTTGAAGCTGAGACTCCGCTGGCAAAACTTCCTCTTTTTTTTCAAGTTCGTATTCTGTCGGTTTTTCAGCGTTGCTTCGTTATTTGATGAATTTCATCAATTCAACAAAGAAATTTTCAAATTGTCTTTTCTGGAAAAGAATTATTTATTCCGTCAAAATTTTATTGGGAAATCATTTTGCTTCACTTTGTAAACACTTCTCTTATGTTTTTCGTGATTTTTTTTCAATATTTCCGGCCAAATCTTTATAAAAATGATTGGACGTACGCAGCAGATTCTGGCAGCAGTCTAAAAAAACTGAGGCATTGATACTTTCTCACGTTCTCAACTTTGCTTTTCAGCGCCATTTGTATTTCGCACGGTTGCATTACACCGTAGTAAACGTGTTAGAAGTTAAAATGTTTAATGTCTTGGATTAACGATATGCTTCAATAAACATACTGACATTTTTTCGATTGCATTTTTGTAGTCAATTCATAAAACTAGACACAGACATATATAAAAGCCTGTTAAAACCATTTAATACATGTATATATTCAAATGTATTTCTAATGTAAATGCATTATAGTAGAGTATTTAAAAACAGTACTCCCAAATACAACTCTGTACTACTCTCAATATATTTTTGTCAGCTGTTACATATAAACAATATTGATAGTAGAAAATAATACTTATATCTTGCAAAATGCCTAAACAGTAAGAATTTTTTATGTGTTGCTTTCCAATTTATAAATTTTTATTTATTTATTTTTTTTAGATATGGTCTTATTCTGCCAGGGCAACAGAAGAAAGCAGCTCTAAGAGAAGTAACACGTGAATTCACTAAACCATCGATATTCGATGAAAGCAGCACAGAGTCGGACGATACAGGTCCTCCGCAAATACTCTTGAAAAAGGCTCCCATGGGCCCCAGTCTGATGGAAAAGCGGAAGGCAAAAAATTTACAAGAAAAAGCTCTAGCTGAAGATCCAACTATTTTTCAATACGATGAGTTATTTGATGAAATGGAAAGTAAACGGGAGGAAGAACATCAAGTAAAAAGTAAAGAGCCTAAGAAAGCGCGATATGTAACAAAACTTATGGAAGCAGCTGAAAGGCGTAAATTGGAAAACGAACTAAGGGTAGAAAGGCAAGTTCAAAAAGAGCGCGAAGCTGAAGGAGACGAGTTTAAGGATAAAGAAGCTTTCGTCACTTCAACATATCGCAAAAAGCTGGAAGAAATGCGTAAATTGGAAGAACAAAACAAAAGAGATGATTATCTAGAAGCAATAGGCGATGTTACAAAACAAAAGGATTTGGATGGTTTTTATCGTCACATTTATGAACAAAAAGTAGGCGCTTCGAAAAGTATAAAAAAGCCAGAGCTGCAACCGGAAGTAACAAATGCAGGGGATAGTGACGAAGATGGAATCGCCTATAAACCTATAAAGTCTGGCAAAAGTCAGAAACAAAGGGCATACCGTAAGAGAAAAATGTCAGATGAAAACGATGCTGACGAATCAGTGAAAGAGGATCAGGACAAAAAGATACACTTAACTAATAACATTGATGCTGATTCGGATTTTAGCATAGACGACTCTTCCTCTGAATCCGAAAGTGAAGTAGATAAAGTAGCATCTAAGAAGAATGTTAGAAGTAATATCGATTCGAAGCAAAATAATCCCTTTGATGTAGAGACTTCTAAATTGGCGAAAACTGCTCCTAATACGATTGCTTTAAATTTAGAGACTCTAAATCCGGACCAACAAAATGAAAGCTCTAGCAATGACAAAAAATTACCTTCGGTCGAAAATGCAATTGAAGAACCATCGGTAGCAAAACATAAACGCGATAAATCTGAGGTGTGGCTTAAGAGAACAGTAGGTGAAGCGTACCTAGCCGCTGTACAAAGATATTATGAGCGAAAAGCTCTTAGAAATCAAGCCTAAATTAAATATAAGCAAGACTTCAGGTAATTTATTTTTATAAAATATATGTCGATATGTGTGTATATACATACATAGATAATATATAAACTATATCTGTTTTTTTTTGTATTACATTTTTACCGTTTGAAAATAACGCGTCAGATTCACAATAGCGCTTAGCAATTTCACAAACAGGGTTTTGGGCAGAACTATTATTTGAGGTTTTTCATTTTTGTTTGGTAGGATGAGTTTTTCTGTTGATGTTAGCATCTCCACTGAAAAAAACTGTTTTCTAAATTTATCACACATACATACATATGTATGTATGTATTTGCTGGTAAACTTTGGCGTGCTTTAGTTTTTACGCAATACAATTGCGGCGAGCAACTCGAATTTTCTTTTTTATTTCTGGATTCAGCACGCCTTTTCTCAATTTTTGAAAAAATTTGTTGGGCCAACAAGCCTCCTGAATTCAAAGGAACAAAGCAGCCTGCTACTAGAACCAGCTGGTAGGAGAGGAATTTTAAAGGAAATTATACATAGCAAAATGGAGGTGGGCAGGACCACAGCTTTGCATTTTCTTCATTTCATTTTCATAAATAATAAACAGCTGATTGAATGATTCGAAAATGTTATCATTTTGATAATCGAGTTGTGTAAGAAGATAGACAACAGTAACTCTCTCATGAACTTTTTCCTTTAAACCATTTGCTCATTTTCAGCAAAACAAACAAACAAACAAACACTTTTCGGCAAAAATGGGAGCAGGCGGATACACAATTGAAAAACAAAACTCATATTTCTGCTAAAAAAAAATACAAATGACAAAAAAGGGTGATTGGAAATTGTTTTGTTAGCGTTTGCTTACTGTTTATGTTTCGTGGAGCTTTTGATATCTAATATTTCAGTTTTATAAAGCTTGGTTTAATAAAATTTGCATAAATTGAGCGGCGTCACCCACAGGAACGTCTTTGAAGTTTTTTTTTTAATTAGGGCTTTTTATTTTAAAGCCCTTTAAATATTTAGTCCCAATCTCCAAGATTTACTATTACATTGAGCTTGTGACAATTTAGCTCTCATGGTAAATTTTTTTTGCGAAATGAATCATAAGCATGTTTGGGTCTTAAAATCGCCAGATTTGGTGGGGGAAAGCGGAAAATTATTAACAAATATGCTCAAATAAGTATTTGTGTATACTGTATTATTCGTTTTAGATTTTATAGGGGAAAACAAACAGCCAATCATGTCACTGAGCTCGGTTCCTATACAAGTAGTTTTAATCATTTCAAAACCAACACCTCACTGCAGTTACATATATCATGTACTTTTTTTAAATAATGTTTAAATATCATTGCTCAGGGACATTTACTTGCAACGAGTAGTTTCTTATTCTGCTTTTGTTTCGTTTGAATTAACTTTTCGAAGATAATAATTGATGGTGTTGCATGTATTTGTGCTTTTAAAACATTTTATTAAATGGGGTCTTATCACAATTTGTATTTGTTTTCAAAGAAACTCAGTACGTGCTAAAATACAGTTGCCAATAAGGAAAGAAAAAGCATAACTTTTTGCTGCTAAATAAACGAGAATGCATTATGATTGTGTCATAAACAGATGTTTCGTCTTGATTTATTTCTATTTTATGATATTGAATGGCTCATTTCATATTTCTTTTCGAATATCATTAAGAATATTTTTGAAAACTTTTCCAAATGTGTGCAATATAAATTAAATAGCTGATAATATTTAAGATTGAGAGGAGCACTTTCAGCTACATTTTGACTTACTTAACAGAAGAAAGCTAGCAATGAATTTCAAATGGAGAATAATTTCGCAGAGTTTGTATCAGAAAAAATCTATTACAAGATGGTTTTTAAGATATCTTACAATATGGTTACACGACAATGTTAAAACGTAAAGAGCCTATTGCCGACAACTCCAACAGATCAATGAGAACATTTTTTGAAGAACTAACTGGTCGCAAAGTTCGAAAATGACAACATACAACAAATTACAAATTGCTTGTTTATTTTTTTTGTCTACAAGTTTGTTTATTTAGTTTTAAATAAAATGGTAAACACGTGGCCTTCCAGTAGGGACTGCCAAAATTTGATTCATTCATAATATATAATCAGGACACAAAATTCCCAAACGCGACAACAGCCTATTAAAGAGTTTAAATGTTTTGGCCGTTTAACACAGACGTGTAGTTAAGAAAATATTCATAACAGAAAGAGAAAATAAGTGCAACCGGTGTTCTAATTACTTAACTAAAACAAACTTTAGTACTAAAGTGTATACAGCTAAAGAAATTTCTTGAAATATGTATGTATATGTACATATATACTACATATGCACTTATATAAAAGTGAATTTAAAATTTATTTCAACATAAAATAGAAATGTATAAAAATTTTAAGTGTTATACGTACTAACATGCAAAAAGTATTGAAAGAAAAACCTTGATTAGCAGTAAGTAAAAGTTGAAGTATAAGTGACTGACGAACATAAATAAATGTAAAAGTAGAAAGAAAATACATATGTATGTCAAGCAACTCTCTGCGGTCAATGCAAAAAACAAAGTATAACAACATATTACGCTGAGTGCTGCAGTTGTACTTTCTGTCTATCATTTTAAAACATGTTTCAAATTAGCTGATCTGACAGTACACACGTATCAAAATATGGTTGCTAACAGGAAAGCTGCATGGAAGTGCCATGCTTGCAGGCCACCAAGTCGTTCTCCAAACACATTGTACCAAGCAATCGCTGATGGCAATAACAAGAAACAGCCTAAAGCTGGTGATGCGAAAGAGAGTCTCGAAAACGAAAGCCGAAAAATATAAGGAGTCTGAGTCATTGCACTCTGCGCTATGCAAACCAAGTTTACAGAACTGAAATCGGAATCGGATCGGTGTTCAAATAACCCAGTTGACAAAGCCATCTTACACGAATTATTGCACGATTTGTCTTCTTTTCTTTAGGTTTTCTAAAGACATGGGCGTCAAGTCTTCAAACTGTTGATAAAAGCGAAGAATTTCAAGGACTTCAAAAAAATACATATGTACAACACAATTTAAGGATACGTTTGTCTACAGCATGTGGAGGTATATTTACAATTAAAGCTAGATTTTTGTGAAACTCTAAAATGAAAGAAGACTCTTAAACAACAACAATTTCCAGAACATTTTGTCCCCTATTCTGTTTGTAATCGTTATCTTTGTTTGACGTCGTTTGCTGCTGGGAGCTGCTCACTTGCTAACTTACTTATCGAAATTATTTTTCTCGGCATGTCTTTGTCAAGAATGAAAGTGAGATAAAGTGTTCAGTTGTGCTGTGTTCAACTATTAGGCGAAGGTTCTTGATTTGATCGGCATAATTAGAATTTTAAAATATGACTTTTTCGAAAACTTTTCCTTGGCCTGTCTAATAGCGCTCAAATTAACTATGTTAGAGCTTTTGAATTACTCTTCTAACAATTTAAAATCGATAAGTTTTATATCCTCTTATTATTTTCTTACAATCCACTACCTTTTTATTTTGGCCAAATTTTGGCCGTCAAATTTAAAAAGAAATTATAAAGTTAAATAGAAATTTCGGCCAAACTCGATACATTTCTCTAGTTTCCTCTGGCAAATTTGCTTCTGCTTTGTCGCAATTCTTTCATTATTTTATTTATTTTAATCTGCCATTTTTGTCCTGTCATTGATAATAATTTTTGTATTGTACAAAGAATATTTGTTGTTTTAATCATAAAATATGTGCATATGTATGTATGTGAAATATTTATCGTCATTAAATAAATGTAAGAGATTTACAGCATGCAACAACAACAAAATAATTTAAAATTGAAAGGATGCAACATTATAAAAGTAGTCTTCAGTCCACTGCTTCCGAAAAAAGAAAACGAAGAGGAGAAGGAGCACACTCACTGTCACGGTTGGTTTTAAGTACAATTTGGTATAAGTTGTTTTCGTTCAATTGAAAAGGATTATTGAACAAGCAACCCAAACAACAACAATATCAACATCAATGCATTTTTATTTTAATCCTTTCTTTCATTAGCGAAAAAGAAACGAAATAAAATTTTTGCTTAAATATAAAGCCTCACGAGAAAAAAAAAGAATCTAAAACAAAGCAAAACTACCGAAAACGAAAACTTTTAACTACGATATTATCTCTCTTCGTCTTTGTTGTCCTGCTTTTTCTTCGCCGGTTTTCTAAACTATTTGGCTACTTTTTCCATTAAACATTTAAAACAGTATGAACATTTTATAGGTTTTTAGACTAAATAGGGATTCTTTTAAGCACAAAACGATTTATTAACATTAATTGGAAGAATTAAAAGCGGAAAAAAGATAATAAAATAAAACGCTAATGTCACATTTGTTTGATTTGTGAGCCATATACAAATTGTGATTTAAATCATGTCTTTAAGTTTTAATGTTCAAAATAACTTCAAGATTTATGGTAAGGCGTTTTAAATAAATTAAATTGTAAGGTTATGTTGAATGAATTACATACATATTAATTGTTACCTTATGAACCAAATCTAAATAGACCAGTTCATTTTTTTCTTTGGCGTTCTTAATAACACGGCCTATTTGCATGCTTGTTCTTTTTCATGCTACTCAAAGACAGCTGATTGATGTATTGCTTTTGTTATTTTAATATAAAAAAATTCGCCCACTATTTTCCTGAGGCCTATAGCCGTTATAAAAAATGTTAGATTTGTTTGTTAAGAATTTATTAAAAGAAAATGTTCAGTATTTCAATAAGGACATGATTGAAATATTGTAAAAAATAATTAGTAAACTTTATGTGTGAAAACATATTTGCAGAGTCTCTACAGGTCGGTATTCAAACAATTTTTTTTACTGCCGCATTAAATTCTGTTTTTTGAATACGAATATAAAAATCAATCAATTTCACAATTTATTCGAAATTAACCGGTTCAGTTTTCATGTCATTCTTAATATACCCGTACGGCTCTGATGTTCTTCTAAGTTTACCGGTTCTGTTTTTGTAAAAACGTGGAAGCAGTTTTGGCGCTTTTATAAATAAACTGTTTTTCAATTTTAATAAAAAGTTAAATAGACGAGCCGTACTAGTTTTAATTTTCAGTCTATTTCTATTACAATTTTTCTAGGCTGGGTCAAACGTCACTTTTCCATGCTATTCCTAATGACCAGATTTATGTTTCGTGGTTGTAAACGAAATTAAACATTTTAACCTCCGTGCCGGCAAATTAAGAATTAATGCGCTGACGTTCTAACTTCAAACATCTTAAACAATCCCATCACTCCCTGATGAACCGCACTTTGGGTCGTAATCTTTGTGCAATATTTCTATTCAGTATGCGGTGGCTTAGACGAAAATCGGTTTACCAATAACGTTTCAATGTCAATCAATTTTCTAATGTACAATACAAATTGCTTACAACAAGTTAATTAAGCTCCAGTTATCAAAGCATCATGGAAACCAACAAAAATCTTGATGCATGTGAGTGTGTTTGATGAAACAAATAAACTGATTATACAATTCCACTGAAACATGAGTAAGTTTTAACTGTTTTGCATATAGTACGAGTGCACTGAAAAACTTTTACTTTAAAATAAACTGATAACTGAAATCGAACTAAACGGAAAAACAAGATCAAATTAAAACTGCTAAATTAAACATTTTGAACTTCTCTTGATTGAGATTTATAGCTTTAACTTAAAAAATTACTAAAGTGTGATGTTGGAATGTGCTTTATTTTGATTTTCTCTGTGTGCTTGCCAAGGATTTCCAATTATAATTTATTTGCCACTTGTCGAATACTGTTGGGATCAAAATTTTCAGATGACGGCAAACGTTTTGAAAGTGGTTTTCCAATTAACTAGTTCAAGTTTTATTAATTTTAAATTAAAATCAGGGCTCTTGAATTAAGCATGTCTAATAACAATTCTCATATTTCATGCCCCAAGAAGAAAAGTTTTAATATTTTTTTATTCAATGACTATCAAACGCGAAAAGTGCTTTGGCAAAAGAAAAGCATATTACTGGAGCTGTTGACTGCTATATCAGTTTCCTTTCAATATTCTAGATATTAATGTCGTTTTGCTCAGCATTCGCTGTCCAAATCGCAACGCTTACTAACTAAAGTGTGGCGAAATTTCGACGAGGAAAGATATAGGCAAATTGTGCGTTTCGTTTGCCTGCCGTCGCAAGCAAAGTTTATTCCTTTCTCAGCCTGCGTATAGGCCTGTCGTGTTTGCGTTTTATTATTAATTCCAATAGCTGATTTAGATACAAACATGCTCCATCATATCTTTTATTGCAAAGAAAGCTGTTTTATTTGAAAAACTCGCAATCCAGAAAAATTTTAAATTCTCCAACTTATTTTTCATAAAATTTAATTTAATAGTCTGCTTAACTTTGTAAGAGCCTCATATAATAATTTTACATATAAACTTTGACTTAGTTTTTAAAAACTCTTAAACATTTACAGCCATATTCATAATAAATTCTTGATGGATGTTTAAAGACTACAATTGTTATGAAACAAATTGTGTCCAATAGAGTTCTTATAAAAAGTTTTATTCATAAGTCAACAGTAACAGCTCTGTAGCTATTAAAGATGTTTAGTTGGTTTAACGAATCGTAAAGCCAGCTATAAATTTTAAAATTTTATGGATGCTTAATAAAACGTTTATAAGGCTTTAATTATTTATGAATACAACTTTAGTAAAGTTTGCTTATAAACTGTTAATAAGCCTGGCGAAAACATTTATGAATATGGCTGTTAGGGTTTAAGAGGCAATTAATATGAGTAGATAAAACTAATATAATTGACTTTTCCTTATACGTTTTAAATTCAAAAATTGAAACCAAAAAAAAAAAAAAGATTAAAACAGTTCCTTCTCTCATTCATCGGATTATATTATATTCTACTTTATGAAAATAAACTCTCGATCGTCATGGTTGAGACTTTGAAAGAAAATAGTAATTTATTCTTGGCCCCTTTTTATATTTTTCTTTTAATACCTTTCATTTTTATTTAATTTTCATTTGATTTTATTTAATTTTTTTTCTTTTTGATTTGCATTTCCGCTTCAAAATATTGTGTCGCATTGTCCTTGTCTAAGAGTCATAAAAGTAATGGCGGATGTTTGAGTGTGTGTGTGTGTGTGTGTGTGTGTGTGTATGTGCCAGTTAAAGTGGGTCTGCTCTATGCAGCTTTTAATACGAAGTTAAAACATCATATTTTTGTTGTAAGTTGAAAAGAAATTGTTGAAATAAACTAAAAGGTTGAAATATGGTACGAAAATCATAACTGAAAGAAATTGACGAAACTTTGTTCAGCGGCTGGAAGAAATATTCCTTTTTTTGTAACAAGTTGCTGCAACATCAGACAAAGTTGGCATTTGAGACATGATATAGATATTTAAAGCAAAATTATTTCTCTTTCTTGTGAAATTTAAGTTGTATGGCCTAATTTATTACAACAAGCTTGAGTTTATTAAACGATTTTAGTAAATTCTGACTTGTTGAACTTAAATAATCAAAATATATGCATGAGGCTTTAAAGAATTACGATCAGCTTATAAAAATTTACAATTTGAGAAAGAAATTTTTTAAAGCTAGACTCTATCAAGAAAAAATATTATACTGTGATCTAAATGAGTTTCTCAGCCGTCTGTTATCATCTTCTTTTAATTTTGGACATGTGACGGCTGCACTTTGAAGTTATTTTTAAATTAATGTGGCAGCGTTCATGAATCAAACTTTGACGAGAGATGGCTTGAATGAAATCCAAAATATTTTGTTCACAATTTGCTGGTGAAATGTTTTTTAAGTTTTCAATTAAGTCTGCTGAAGTTTATTTTGTAAACTTCTTATACATAATTTGCATTATAATTTTGTCAACCAACTCTTCTGCATTCCGTTTAGTTCGTCTTTAAATTGCAATTCTGTTTGTAATTTGTTTTTGTCATGCCTGGATATCATTCGAAAATTGCATTTTCAAAGTCACCAACAACCACTTCTACTCGCATCATGCCGAGTACTATAATCGTCTGTATATTGCGACCCCAACTTTCGAGTTTAACTAACAACATTAATTTTGTCAAGTGTGCCCTTCTTTCCGCCTGTCCTTTCCACACACTTTTGTTGCATCCTGACAGCCTAAAATTTGTTCGCTTCAGTTCGACTTCTTAATACTTTTTCATGCTCTTTTTTGTTTTTATAATTTTATTGCCTCCGACAACAGTTGACACGCATTCGCAATAGCTGTTGAAGTGTAGGTGTTGATGGTGGCGTTGTTGCTGTTGGCCTGTTGTAGTCTTTTAGCTGAACAAAAGTGCCAGATCGAGGATGTGCCTGTCATAATCGTTGGTGAAAAAAATTACTGGAAATTTATTCGTTTAGAATTTCAGTCATTTTATCGTCATTAGCAAGTCAAATAAGTTTGTGATAAAAGCACATAGAAAATTGTTGGCAATACAGTGGGCCCACAAAATGTAAAAAAATGTATATGGTTTCGGCATTTGTTGTAAAACTGTTTAGAAGAAATAGCGGAATTTAATTCAATAATTTTCACTTTTTAAAGGTACATGTAAGCGTTTTCTATCGTTTAATTTAAATGAAAGAAAGTATCTGAGATTGATAATGTTTCCATTGGAAAATCGCTTTTATATGGAATATTATATCGCAAACCGTCTTTGGCGCGCATTCGCATAAACCAGGCTGAATTTTGCCGAAGACATGGGCTTTTATTGGCTTTGAAACCCACACAAAACAAAGTCTAATAGGATCAAATCGAACGATCTCGGTAGCCAGTTTAAATTTACGGTTTGGGTGGCCATGATGACAATCTCGCAAACAGTGAAGCATTTGCAATTCATGTCAATTGGTTGGTCCCATCTTAAACTCAAGTCGGCCATCCAGGAATGGGCAGGCTCGTAAGATATGATATTTTTAGCGGAAATTAGGGCCAAGTGACAAATGTCATCAGTTCAATTTTGCATGGGATCAGGCATCGAATTCGGCTGTACCGGCAGTAGTAATATTTTGTCACGGCACTGGCCAGCTGCATTTTTCGCTCAACAATAACATCGAGAATAGTCCTCCGGGCAAGAGTGTTGCCCCAAGGAAAAACCATTTCAAATAACCAGTTTTATCATTTAAACGTGCCACCGTTCACGGCGAAATGATGAAGCAGACTAAACAAATGATAGCCGATTTTGCAGACGAGGCCCCAACAATATGACCGTTATCAACTTCCAAAGCCCGGAGGTGTATTTGTTAAATTTATAAAATCGTCAGTTTTTCCATTACTATGAACCCACTGTCACTATCTATAATTTAATACCAACATCTTTTTTATTTAACGCCACTTTAGAATTAATTGCAATTTTTTTCTTGCCTTACGAACTTATTGAAACACAATTGAAGCGCTTCGAGATATGCTTGTCAATTTAATCCTTTTTTTAAATTAAACGATTGCGATCTTAGCTTCATAACTGATGAAAGAGTTGATGTCTTATCTTGTTTTTGACTAATCGGTTTCATTTTCCACGTTGTTGCTAAGAAAACGATTTGCTTCAACTTAAAAAAGGAGCCGAAACACTTTTAATATTTTTCCTCATAAGCCGGTTTTTCGTAGTAAGTCGCCTCATGTCTACTTTAAGTGAGTTGGTGACATAACTAAATGAACTGATTATTTCAGTTTATGCTGTTTGCAAAAACGTTGCTCTTCTTTTTACTCTTTTACAAATAATAATGCTCTTCTGTGTTCGTTTTGCTAGCGTTACAATGGCTACACTCAATTTTTATCTTACGTGCAAAAAACCGGTTCATTTTGAATACTTTTTAATTGAACTAGTTCATTTTTTTATTCTACTTCAAGTAAACTGACTAATTATTTCTTCCTTCTTAAATATTTTTTTTAAATAAATAGGTTTTGTTTTCAAGTTAATTAAAATAATTTGTCTTACTGTAAATAAATTGCTATATTTGTTATGCTATTCTGGATAAGCGCATGCTATGCTACGAGTATATGAACTGATTGAGGAACATTTTACGCTCAGTGAACTAGTTGAATTACAAATTTGTAATGAAAGTTTTGTATTCATATACTTTACGCTTTCCTGATTGAATATATGCAGGTAATGAAGAAGTCTTATATGTACATATATGTATTTAAATTTTATGACTCCAACGTTAACGTGCACATGCATTGGGAGCAGCAAAAAAAACTAACTTGCAGGCTGAAAAAAGCTGTCTTTTGCGGGTTTTTAAGATTGAGTTAAGAGTTGAGCCGTAAATAGATTTTATTCGTAGTTCGAGATACTTGCAAACGTTAACGTTCGACATCGTGAAACAGTCTCCAAATTATCGATCCATTTACTTATACACAGTCCAAGAGTCTTCATCTTCCTCACATCCAGTATCCACTTTTGCATTCGGCATATTCTAGACCTAAGACAATAGTTAAGGCCAACCTGCCCACAGCATCCCATTGTTGTAGGCAACGATTATACTGGCGGCATAGGCGAACTTCATAATCAATGAGCTCAGCTGATTATTTTTTTCTCTATTAGACTCCCTTGTATCTCGACAGTTCAGTAGTATAAGTCTTGTTTTTGACATTTCACGAACATATAAGAAAAACGAAATACATACATGTGTACAGGGGACATCGCCGCATTTGATTGTTGTACCTGCTCACTTGTTTCGAATTCGTCGTGACGGTGACTGTTGTAATGGAGGGGATTATAATTAACTTGATTTGAAAAAAGAATATTGAAAGCTTCCAGAAGACATGTCTTGGCTGTTACTACCTCTTCTTTGTTTCCATGAACCTCTTCAAGTAGATACATAATTTTAAAATTTTGCAAATTTAAAAGCATTAATCGAGTGCTTGTGTGTGTGTCGCTTTTTGTATTTATTGTACAAAAGACATTTATTTATTTTATCTATACGAAATTGAAATATAATGATTTTTTTTTGTCCTCCTTTGTGGGACGCAGCTCTTTGTCACAAATTTAAATCAAATTCAAATGCTACCGAGCGTATGCACTCAAACGTAACAAACGCATCGTTACGCCAAAGACATCTAGATATGTGTATATATGTATATAGATGTATGTATATGTATGTAGCTGACAAAAAGAAAAAAAAGGCACAAGTTTTCAAATTTTACTCTTTCAATGTCAGCGGGCCCTTAATGATATTGTTTATGTTTTTGTAGTTGTTGTCGTGCAGTTTTATTTGTTCGCCTTTAGTTTTTGCTGTTGATGGCAGCGAAAGCGGGATTACTCGTATTTTTCAAAGATAATGAAGCTTAACATCGTCCTCATCGCCCTCATTGTGCTCGTCAGCATCCTCATTTTGATGTAATTTTAGTTTTTAGGATTTTGTTGTTGTTCCTAGCAAATTAAGTTTATTGTTGTTATTGTTCTTAATCAACTTTACCTTGAAACTCGAAACAATTTTGTTTTAGTGGGTCTTCTTACTGCTGCTGCAGTTTTTTTTTTGTTTTAAAATCTTATTTCAAAATAATTGTAAGACGTGAATTTCATTTTAACGGGTTTTCTTGCTCAAAAGTGTGTTGCTTAAGTTTCCAAATATTGTTTAAATTACCCTCAAGTTGTTTTGAATAAAAAGAAGTAGAAACTTTGATTTGATTGTCGTTTCTTAAATAAGATTTTAAGTTTTCTTTTGTGCGTTTTAAAAAGATGTTTATGACTACGCGAATATTTTATGTTCAGCTTAAATTATAGACTTTATGATTGAACCTCATCTTCATGTCAATCTTAGTGAACTACTTGTGTTTTTACGCCTAGTAAATCAATTAAATGTTTATGCAATTCATAATTTTTGCTATTCACAATAAATCGGAGGTACTTTAATTTTGTTTATTTACATATATGTATGTAACTCTAATACATTTTTGACACAAGAGTGGACAGTAATCTATGTGTTGTCCTAAATGAATGGGATTCATGCTAAATTAATCGTGTCCATTGTGAATGAACTGGTTCATTTAACATGTTACTACCCATGAGCCAATTAAATTTATGTACATACATACATACTTATATACTATTTTTAATAAGCTACTAAATTCGCTCTCTGGGCTGAAGAACAAGTTTCTCGCCATCGTAACTATGTCTTAAGTGCGTGTCGCTCGCACTGGCAGAATTTACTATTTTTTGGTTCACTTGAGAAATTCATTTCATGTTAATCGTACTGCTAATTCCACAGAGACAGTTATAAAAGTTTGTTAATACCATCATGGACATATGAGCCCTCTAGGCGATTCGGTTTCTATCTCCTTAATCGGTGCAAAACGCCGACCTTTCATGCATTTTTTTCAATCTTGGGAACCGCCTAATCTGGAAAATACAGTGGTTGAAAAAACTTCGGATTATTTTTGGAATCGACCTCGTGTGACAACTGCATTTATCTTATAAACAATCTGTAATAATAAAAGAAGTGGTATTTTTTCGTACCTATAAGCTATTCTTTTGCCAAGCCTAGTCAAATTTCAGCAAAGTATAGAATAGAAGTGAATTTATACTTGATTTTATGCCCAATCAATCGTTTCCGTTTCACCAAATTGATACTATTTTGAAAAAATCTATCTGCATTTTCTCTTACTAGCAGTTTTCCAATGCGTATATTTGATTTTATTTGCATGAGAGCTTTTTAATCCACATACGATTTTAATTTGAATATTTATAGATCATAACGAAATAATTTTATTTTTGTGTTTTTGTGAAGCAGAGAATTTGCTGTCTTTCAAGGTCTTCTTTGCGTTGGCTTGATTTTATCTTAGTCGATGACTGGCTTCGTTTCTGGGCACATGAGAGTAACTCATAAATAAACATTAAATGTTGAACGGAAATTTTATTATTATGTTTAATAATTTTGAACAAAAATTTCAATTTCCTTTTTCTGCCACTAAATGTAACATTTTATTTTAAATTAAAGCACAAGAGGAACAATTGCACGAACGTACGAACATCCATTAACCGCATAATGTGCTTCAAATAAAGTTATCTGCCAGACACAAAGAAAACAGAACACGCTTCTATGTGTATGTAACACACACAAATTGAACGAACTGTTTGCGTTTGAACTTGTTTGAAAGCATTTCAGTTTTAAAAACATACCCTACTTAACATGGTGTGTGCTTGGAAAGAAGAAACCCGCACTCATCTTTCATGTTTTTGTTCCTCTATTCTATTCGCTGTGAACATGTTCGTGCATGCATTCACTTGCACATGCACGCCTGAATCTATGCTGTTAGATTTTGGGGAAGAAGGCATACAAATTGAAGAACAAGAAGTATTAAAAATTCAAAAACGATTATTTTTAGTGACCTTGAAATGCCAATTATAACTAAAAATGCGCACTGACACGTAAACAATAAAATGCATACTTGATGGTGCAAAAGCAACTACCAATAACTGCCACCAACACTGCTTCACCACAAAGCCTACGAGAGCTATAACACGAAATGTATACATAAGTAGCTTAGCGGAAACAATTGCGCTTGTTCTTAGACATTTTGCGGTAAATGTAAGAATTACTCGAACTCTGCACAGATTAACCAGCCAAACATGTTAACGTTGGCTTTAATCAACTTTGCAATGCTTTTTCCTTCTCCAATCCTGTTAAACTTGTTGATAATTGATTCTCTTGTCTTGCTTTTATGCTGGCGGCTTGTACTCAGGGCTGCTGTGGCATCTGATTGTTGCGAGAATCAGAATTGAGATCGCCAACCAAACGATTTTGGTGTCACAGAAGCCAACATTATGGGCTTTATTTTCCAGAATTATTCTCAGAATACAACGCTTCCAAATTGTGCATATTTATTTTGAAAATCATGGTTGTGCTCGAAAACTTATCGCGCACCACGTCCATTTCACGGTCAATATAATCGTCCATCAGAGCAATTAATTCCATTAAGTGTGAAATTGTGCGATTTTCTGTGGGGATATGTGAAGTCGCTGGTCTACGCCGATAAGCCCAAAACAATTCCCCACTTGGAAGACAACCGTCGTATTATAGCCGATATACGGCCACAAATGTTGAAAAAAGTAATCGAAACTTACACCTCCAAATTAGACAACGTCCGAGCCAGCCGTGGCGCTAATATTTAATTTATAAGGCCAGAAGATTATATTTCGAATAAACTAAATTTCATGTCAACTTAAAAAACTTATCTTTGTTTTATTAAATTTCAAAGTTCTATACCTCTAGAGCTAACAACTTATATATGTACATATGTATGTATATGTACATATATGCTTCAGACTTACAAAAGTTTTAGAATTTTTAAATTAGATTTAACTAAATTTACATACAAGAATACTTCTTTTTAAACTCATTTACCCTTGTGGTACATTTGTAATCAGTTCCGATATAATTTGACAAAGAATTCCGGGACATATTGTAAAAATAAAAACTTTTATGAGTGACTAGAGGCTCTGATATCTTTTTTGAATTATCTTTACTCAACGGTTGGAAGTAACATCCTGAACTTTGTTACATTTAAAAATAGTTCGGCTGCTTAGATATCATAACTTTGTGCAAAAATATCAGGTTTTTAACTTGCAACAGGTTTTCAAATTTTTATATCAGTCATTTTAAGTGAAACCATACATACATACATACATACATATATACATATGTATGTATATATGTATATATCTTATACTTATATATATACATGTATATACATATGTATGTATATATCTTACGATGTTGATTTTTCGTTTATCGCCCCTTCACCATTTGCAAAATTTTAAAACCGTATAAGACAAGAGGCCTTAGCAAGCGGCATTCGTTTGATAAACGATGTTGTATCAATGACGGTCCACAATTTACGAAGCATATTATATCTGTTCTCTGCCCACAATCACATTGATGTGGCTTGACCACGTTGGAGCTTACTTTACATATTCAATTTTATTCCCATTCATATTGAGTTCGGTTGGGACAAGTGTTCTATTTGATTTATACACTAAAATACTTCTACTCGTGTGCATAACGTCAATGACAATTTGGTCAATTGGGAAATAAGGATATATGTCAAATATTTTGCAGAAACAGATGGCTATTTCTATCAAAAATTTTCTTTGCATATTCCTAAAGAAATTTTTTTTTTAAAATATACGAAAGAAAACTGCATAAATTTTTTAATGCAAAAATCTAATAACATTTTTAGAAGTCTGTAGTAGAGAAATGTTATTTATATGTACATATGTCAAGGAATGTGAAATAGAAATAGCGAAAAAAGGAAAGGAGAAGAAAAGTGAAATGTGAAAACAAACAAAACTTCACAAAAATCGTAAGAGGCATATTTTTCTTATAGTTGCATATTAGGAAATTGTTAACATATATGTATGTATGTACATACATATGTGTTCATGCACATGCATGCATCGACATACCTGTTCTTGTTTTCATTCTATTCAGCAAGAAAGCTGAGTAAGTGAGTCTAAATGCATGTGCTGAAAATAAATTTCTTTGAAAATAGGTGTTGTCGTTCCTTTGAAAACGCAGTGACAGGAGTGGTACTCACCGCTAAAGGCTCATTATAGCGTGCAACACAAATATACTTGGCAAGAAGACACTTTTTTGAGTTTCTTCTTATTCGAAATAAATACATACATCAGGCATGTCAGTATTGGGGTGGATGCCTGGATAAAAAATTTTGCCATATTTTTGGTTATTAGTTCAACATTTAAATACAACTTAAGGATCTTACTGTGTTAAGGAAATATCATGCACTAAATTTAAAATCAACCACAAAAGATTTGAACTTATGGTTTTTTAAAATGATTTTATTATTTAAACTTCCTTCGCTTATAAAGCGAGAAGGAAAAGAAATCCTATCCTAAGACTGAGCGATTGTCCACAGTCACTTAATAACTTAGTGTTTAGTTTACAAAATTAATTTACACATGTGTGTATCATATCAGGCTCACAATTTTTGGTTATTAACCCCATAACATTTGACGATTTCAATATTGACTATATTTCAAAGACAGTCGAGCGTCCATGAGTGAGACCAGCAGACTTGCAAACTTAAACTTAAAATGGATTTTTGGACACCACCTATAGATTATTTAAAGGTAGTATAGGCCTTCGAAATGAGGACAGCGATGCCTTCAGTGGAAAATACACATTTCAGCATGTTTCATCTCTAATCGGAATCTACAGCTCAGATTATATTCAAAGAGAACGAGTTTAAAAATTCTTTTGGGCATTTAAAAAGGTTGCAGAAATCATAAACAATTTTTTTTCGTTATTATATCATTAAGTTCGTCTCTAAGTCAAGTAATTAAAAATTATTTTTCTTAGTTCTCATTTCCGAAAAGTTAATTAACGCCAAAGTGTATTATTTTCTATTAAATTCGCAAAAACTTTGGACATATGTACCTACGGGAATTTTAAACATCAGAATAGCTCTCATTGTACGATTTATACAGTGGACACCGTCGATCTGTTAAGCGATTTGTCATTATGATCGTTGGGATATAATTATCCCAACAACCCCAACATTGCATTTTTTGTTCCAGTTATATTAACATGGATTTGTTTAATGGGTTACTTTCTCGGAATTAAAAAAACGTTCGATAGAAATTGGTTTCACTGGTAGGCCTGCATATTTCAAATTGATTTAAGTATTTCGCAATAAAAAGCTTGTTAATGTTACGAGGTCTACTCGTACGGCTGTAAAACCAAACATTTTCTTTTCAAATTATTTGCCAGTAAGACAATATAGAGCATGAATTGAACACTTTACGGACCACTGTGCGTAACTAAAATACGAATTTGCCCATCACGAAACATGATGATCTGTTAAATTGTCTGGCAGGATATTATTTGCCTCGACATGTACCAGCAATGATTGAATGGAATAATAAATACGGACAAACATTCTTGCCAGTGAGTGTGACAGACCTCAACTTCAATACGAATGTGTGTGTTGGAAACAGCAAAACCGAAAAATTTTCTTGTGCGCTCTCCAATTTGTTTTTAACAAGCTTGACAATTTTTGGACAAATAATATTGGTAACCTGCACAGTCATGCCTCAGAACATGTGTGTTCAATTTGGCCAACTTTTTGCCACAGATCTTTTTTTACCGTTATTGTTGTTGTTGTCGTATATGTAGAAAGGGATTTCAAAATACACTTTGTTAAAGAGGCTTTCACATCGCATCGTTATTTTTAAGCTGTAGGGCTTTTTCTTTTATTTTGGTAGTTTGATTTTATTGCACCCACGAACAGTGAAAAGCAAAAGAGAGACGTCTATTGAACAAAACCACATGCAACAACGAAAATAAATACAAAAAAAAATATTATAAATAATATGATGAAAGAATCATGAGGTTTTTAATTTCTGTGCCTGTTAAGGCAAACAATTCGTTTTATTTTCCACATTTCTTTTTTTACATTCTAATATTTAAAATTTGTTTGCACATGCATTCATCTCCATAGACATTTTTATTCGAAAGCTCCCTACTCTAGGTGCAGAATGAAAATGACAAAGCTTCATTGTTGCGAACAGAAAATGGTTTAATTTTTTCTGCTCTTCAAAATAGATTTCTTTTTTTTTGCTCCTGGCAAGTGGCTTCTAAGAAATGGGAGACAGAAACATTCACACCGTGGTGAAGCAATGAACAATGTGTGCACATGTAAAGTGACTAGACTACCCACTCGAATTACGCTGATAATGTAAATCTACGCACCGTAAACTTGACAAAGTGCTCGATAAGTTTGCCGAACGGAGTTCGAATTTTAGAAATTAATTTCCATGATTTGTAAACGTTGTTCTAGTGTAAATCCTTGCGTGGCGATTTGCCAAGAGTTAAACACTTTTCAGTAAAGTAACGGCTAATTTGACAGTTATCTCTATTGGAAGTTCTATATTTCGGAAAAAACATCCTATATAATAGGGATTCCCTTAACTCGCTTTAAGCGGACAGTTAAGGTCCTTAGTAACATAAAAAATCGCAGCAACTTTTAAGAGGCAGCATACATTAAATTCGTTTCAACAGCGTTTCCAAGTGTACCTTAACAGACGTTTCTTTTAATAGTTTCACATAAAATGTCTATATGTTGAATATACTAGTACATACATACATATTTGTTTAGTTATTAGGATTTAAGCTGTACAAGCACGGGCTTTTTCCCCTTATTCTTATTACAAAAAAGGCAATAAAATAAAAAACAAACTTAAACAATTTTTTTCTTTCGTACTTCGACTCAATAGCAAATCGCGGCAATTGTAGCGCAGTTTGAACTGGGGTATGCCTGTCTCAAAGACTTCCTGCCAACTCTAGAAGACAGACTTGCCAATCTATTCATTAGCCATGTGTGTCCTACTTAGCTATAAAGCAAAGCGAAAACAAATTTCCCCATCTCAAAAAAAAATTTGGCTACGCTTGTATTTCAAAAGAACATGTTTTTAGAATTTTAAAAGAATTAAAAGGGCAGAAATTTTGCTGTTTGGTGGAAGGTGTGCTCCTTTGTGTGTCATTTGGCATTTCAGACAAAAACTTACGTAGTTGGTAAAACAAGAAACACACACCTGCAAAGCAACACAATTTTAATTCCCTTTAATTCGGGGAAAATTCAAAAAGAATGGTGAACTTCGGACTGTCCTATTTAGTATATTTCATCGAATAGAAAGTTGCTGATTATGAAACTTTTAATCGTATTAGTTATTTTTCTGCCATCATCGCATCATTGAAGAAAAAAACTAGTAAAAACTTCCACATTCCTGAGGTTTTTATGTTGATGTTAATTAAATCAAGGCAAGTGAAACGCGTTAGTTTGAGGCCCTTTCCTAATATGATATTCAATACTTTTTGGAAACCTTTTCAAAGCAGGGATATACTTGAAACCTAAAGGGTAATGTTTTTTAAACAATTTATCTATGGTATTACATAAAAAATGTATTTTAGACAATATTTTAATACAACAGGAAGCAAAACGTGGTCAAAACAAACATGAGGCAACAAAATTAGAAACATTTTATGGCAGCTTTTTTATACATACACACATACATACATACATTTACGTATAATCTATGCTAAAGTTTTGCAATGACTAAGAGATTGTTACCAAGATATCCTAAATAATTTTCTCAAAAACTAATATATTTTTGTGCAATTAAACTTATCTGCACATTTATAAGTAGACATTAACAACAAATAAATTTCAATGTTAAGTTTTGTTACTTGTAAAGTTTCCTCCCGACCGACCGACACAATTTTGTACATATGTTTATTTATTAGCAAAATGAAACTATAAAAAGAATTTATTCCAATGGTGCTGAAAACCTTGTACAATAGTTTTACTTGAATGCTGGTATAATATTGAATCTCTGGCTCGCATTCCTGTACTAAATGTTCGAATGAGACGCAAGTAGCAGGGGCAAATCTAATTGACTAAATCTCTCAAATAGAGAACAAACAACTACAATATAAATTATTAATGAGTGGTTTTGAATTAAGTGCTTTTTTCTTTGTTTTATTCAATATAAAATCGTCATTGTTCAATACTTTTTCGGCGTGTTTTTTCTATATTGGAGCAGGAAATCATAATTTTCGGCAAATTTAGACGAACTGAATTGTAAAAAGTTTTTTAATTTAATAAAGTTAGTTGGTTTCATATATGTACGACTATACAGAAATCAGGAAATTGGTGAAAAAATTAATGACTCGATTATGGATAGCAACTGAACTACTGACAAAAAAATTTGTATTATGGATGGCAACTTTTGCCAGTTGCCAAGAAGTTATCGAAATAATGTAAACAATAACCTTTTCTCTGTGAAAATCGGCAAAAGTTGTAAGTTGGAAAGAAAATAAAAATTATAATGTTTTCCTCAATATTATATTATAATTATAATATAATATTATATAATATAATTTTTTGCTGACGCAGAAGAAAACATACAAAACGTAACACCGATTATTCTAAATTCTAAAATTTCCTGGTTTAGAGTGTCAAATTGCTGCCTGGTTATTATTTTAACCATTTCCAAATCTGAAAACAATAAATAATTAATTGTTTATGCTTCAAGGTATATTAACTTTACTCACTTTTTTAACTACCACCAAACTTGCTTTAAAAACTCACACGGCAACCAAAAATTAAAAATTCTCGGTTGCCAAAATTGCTTAAACAAAGCAACTGTGGTTGCTAGATAGCAATATTTAATACCTTTTTGGCAGCTGGCAACGCCACTGAAGTTCGGTTGCTATCGATAATCGAGCCATAAAATCTGATTTTTGTTAAATATTTCTATTTGCTAAAAAGTAAGAAGACACGTTTTGCGTTGCTGGCTCTTGGTATGGAACTAAGCGAAGCTTTCCAAGAACACGCCTCACAGTTCATAGATGATGATCCCTTATATACATACATATATGTAGAGATATCTATGCATGACTAAAAGCAAAATTTATGGATTTTAATATTTCCCAAAACTTAAATCTATACAAACGTTATTTTAAAACCTTCCAGGATGTCGTGTGGCATCGTTTGCCTTCCATAACAGCTGATACTATAGAAGGAATTAGTAACGTTTTGTTCACTTCTTCCTCGCTGCAAATTTAATTTCGTTCGTTTGAAACGGTCGGGTTTATACTAGTTCTTAACATTTTGCTTAAGTTAATGTAATGCCCTTAACAGTTAATGGTCACAGTATCATTTCATACAACTTTTATTCTAAAAAAAACGTGATGAAACGCAAAACAACACAATGTATTGCGCGTAGGTATAAAACCGCGTTTACACAGACGAAATTTGTCACACAAAACATCCTTTAAAAATGTATTTGGCAAAATCTCTCAGTACCTAATGCTGCAATTGTGTGTTATAGAATAAAAACTACTATATAATTTAAAAAATAATTTGCATTTATACAGTCCTGTATGTAAAAGGTCTAATTTCGTGTAGGCCTGTTTGCTTTGCACGAGTTGTGTTTTTTTAACAAATAATCCATATCTCCTATTATAAAAACTAATTTGATCCTTTCAACTTCAATTTAATCGATTGATTTCGGAAAGGCATAAATCTCTATTACTTTTTCTCTTGAATACACGTTTCACAATATCATCGTAATGATTTTTACCGTGAAATAAAAAAAAAAACTCTGAAAATTTTCTTCAAGGTCTGATAAACAAATTTATTGACCATGATGTTTTTTAAAGAAACAAAAGATTTGATAAAGTCAAAGTTGTGGCCAAATAGTACTTAATGTGTTACAGAAAACTCTCAAGCCAATAAATGTTGTCTGGACAAAAAGTGTGTTCAGAGCAAATGCATGTGTTCCCATTAAACCAATTCAGAATTACGGGTTAGCAACTTTTATATTCACTTTTTGTTTACTTTAAAGTAGAATTTATACAATATAACTGTGAACATTGTTGTTATGGTGCTTTGTGCAAAAGTATGGATTTGCGGTTTAACAGGATGGATAATGTGCACATTTCTCATCTATCTGCCTACATATGGATGTCAGTGAGTTTTTTGTCTCTTTGAGCGCGTTTATTCAGCTTTGGGTGGAAGAGTGCCGCATGCCATGGCTGTTTAAATTGAATTTACACCTGACTGACCACCAGAAGAACTTCAATCTTGCCATGTACTCGTACTTCAGAAACAAACATTTAAAATGTTGACTCGTGATATTTTTTGTTGTCACTTTTCTTTCTTTAGCCCTAAACGGCCTTAAAGATAAACACTCAAATGCTTGAGTTAATCGCATAATGTAAGACGTTTGAGCAAAAATAAAAAAAATTACATTATAATGGATCAGAATTAAAGTAAGTTCAATGGCAGAAGGGTGAACTTGAACCCACAGGACTTTCATGCAACATGAATCAAAGTCCGACCAAGACTGGTATCATCATCGTCACAGCCACTGAAATCATTGCAGAAGGCAAGATCCATGGACGGAAAAGAATTTTCACGCACGAATTTGACTCAACAGTTTCTTTTGGCTCAAAGTCAAGTTTGTTAGTGATGACCGATTTCTTTTGAACTCAATTGTAAGATAAAGATGGCGCTACATGCCACCCAGCGGCCATCACGATGCATATTCTGCATGAAGGGTTTTAAGGTATGATGGTCTCTCGCAGAGGTGATGTGAATTGGCCAAGATCTGAATCTCTTAAATGATATACAAGTTTCGATAATACTTCACCCACAGCCTGTTTAATTCCACATCACTATGTATCCGCCTTGGCGGAAAACAAATTCAATTTGAATTCTTTTTTCGTAGTGTATCTTATCATTCGATTTGTTTTCATATGAATTCATCCTAAAAGTTTCTTGTAATAGAATTTTAAATATCTACACACATACATAGATATTTATGTATATAAATAATAAAATAATTCAATCTAAATTTGTTTTGTTTTAAAAAAGGAAAAATGCATAATTTATTTCTAAACAAAAAACAATTACTAAAAATCTGTTTAAATTGAAGCTGTAAAAAAACAACAGTTAAACAATTTTTTTCTTTTTCTTATTGTTTTTTAATTTGCTTTTGGCAACAATAATAAATTTAATCTGACAATAAATCAAGTTAATTGGAATGCAGAAGTTTTTTCATATGGAGATGAACAAAGTTAAGAAACACATAAATAAAAGCTTAAGACAATAAAAACACTTTTCAAACAAATTTAATAAAACAATTTTGTAAACAAATGCAACATTATTTATTGTAGAATACGAGTATAATAATGAGTGCAGAGACTCTAAATACGATTTGAACTTAAGAGAACTGCAGAGCAATGAGTCCATTTATATATATCTATATATATACAGTGTCTTAAGCTTTAAAATAACCCAACAATAAATTTTCGTTCTAAGCGCATAAATATTCTATGTTTGTCTACTCTTAAATAAATTGATATTAATAAAAATTTATTTTACGCTTTATTTTGATTTTCTACTTCACATCCAGCTATCCGGATTTTTCATAATTTCGGAAGGGAAATGCATCCCTTTTTTTGTATAAGAACCCTGAAAATGTTTTGTTGACAATATCGCCAAAATAGTGAAGCAATGTGGGTGATGTGAAGACACGTGTCTTCATGTTTTCTTCTGGGCATACACAACATTCAAGAATATGAATATGAAACCGGTTTGCCCATTTCAAGAATAAGAAAACCAAAACTGTTTAGCTTCCATTGTTTTAAAACTCCACAAACACACATAAAAAACTTATAGTAAAATCAACCTGCATCATATTAAATTAAGTTAAATTTTAATGTAGACAAAAATTGAAACCAACATGAATTTAATGATGATAAAAAATACTTTCAGCGTTTCTAGTACATTAAGTTTAAGGGTACTTTTTTAAAACAAATGTTTTAGTTATGAATATAGTGTAATTACAAAAATTAATATTTTTCATCGGTATTTCCTCTTAAATGATTGTATTTACAGTTCTGTCTGGGTAGAGTGAACTAATTTTTGTAGAGCGATTTCACTATACCCAGGTTGTTCACTAAATCAAGGTTGATTTTTTTTTATTTAAAAAACTAATTTATTTATTTTAATGCATTTATAGGTTATAAATTTTATTTATTTCCATGTAATACTAAAGTTTAAATTTATGACTGGAAAAAATTACTAATAGTTGTTTGTTTCTTTGGTTTGTTTACCGATATTTGCCCTGGTTGATCGCGAAGGCAATGTAGAGCTTGTATATTCGCGAAATTTGTAGTATTAGCATCAGCCCATTCGATAGCCTTATCAAAAACCTTAATGGCTTCAGCAGCTGGTATCGGATTTGTGTTTGCTGGTGTTTCGCCATTGTCTTCATCATCTGATATTTCAAATGTGCCGACGACGTCTTGCCCAGAATTTGGCTCTCTGTTCTCTATTGAATTCCAGTTTTCAATATCTTCTTCAGTATAATTTGTCTTCATAGAATGCGTATTTGTGAGAGTAACTTGTCAACTTAGAGAAGAATCGTTACTTTACCGTTATTTTATGTTCTCTTTAATTTTTATACACTTTTTCATTGTTTTTCTCCTTCGCCAAAGCTAAAAACTCACTATAAAATATGTTCACTCTATAGAGGTTCTTGGGTGTTCACTCTACAGAGTAGTCAATGTAAACATTCTGGTGTTCACTCTAACGAGGTATTCATAGCATCGGGGGCTCACTCTACCCAGACAGCACTGTATCTACTTTGGATTATTGGCACCATATCTTGGATATTTTACTTTGCGCTACCCATATAATTTTGTTTTTAACACAATTTTTTGTCGCCTCTTTCTTTAAAATCACTTTAATATTTTTTGTTGCGTTGTTCTTTAAGTCCTTTGAGAAATACAATTGGATTGAACATGAGCTGCGTTGAAAAAATGTATCTCTTTCAGATCTGATTACATGTTAGATCATTTGGGTTCTTAATTTAGTTGTGTTATCCTATTGTTTTCAATTTAGATTAAAACAAAAACAAGGTTTAATATTTTGAAATGTCGTTTTAACTCTGTACGCAGCTGAATTCAATATAAAAAACATTACTTCAACGTCCTATTTTTACGATTAAAAAATAAAATATTAAGTAATGAAAGAGAATGTTTTTCAGAAAATTTACTAGGTTTTATATTAAATTAGCATTTGTTTTTTTTTTTTGGTTGTTTCTATGAACATTGATTGATTAAATATGCAATAGATCCGTTCTTATTTTCTTCCGATTTTACGATTTTAAAGCGCCGTAAATTACACCTTTTGTCCTGCCAGGGTACAAATTTGACTTTCCCTGCTTTGCTGGGTTGAGTTATTATTATATTATTTTGTATACATTTTTCATTTTTAAATTATGTTTAAGATTGTCTGCTGTCAACTAAAACTCTATAATTTATTATATTAAATTCAAGGCCACTTTCCTCTTGTGAAAAGTTTTGAAAACAGATATTTAGCACCAATCCAGTAACCTTCATTCAAAGTAATACCAACAACAAAAATGAGCAGGGGAAATAAAAAGAATCTGCATCTACACACAATCTTTTTATTTTATCTCTTTCTGTTTAAGCCAGTTAAAATGTTCTAGACTCTACTCAACTTAAAAGTCAAACTAACTGCAAATTCTTAAACTCAATATAAAAGGAAATAGAATACAAAACACAAATAAAGTGCATAATAGCGTGAGCAGCAGTGCTGCCAACATATTGTTTCATTAACAAATATGGTTAACTTCTAAATATGTATGTACGTACATATCTGTAGATAGACAATTGTGACAAAATTTCTGAACTTAAGACAATAATGCAACTATTTGACATCAAACAAATTTAGTCACTTTTCTAATCCCAAAATTAACACAAATTAATACTGTATATGGGATTTACCACAGCAGTTCCAGCTCTTATTGTATCTACGATTTTCTAAATTATTTCTGCTTGAATTGCAACAAATTAAAAAAAAATTCAAAGTTATTAATTATTAATAAGCTTTAAAACTTATAACATATTCTTAATTGTTACTCGTACTATTTGGCATTAGAAAATCTTTATTAAATATGCCATCAAATGTAATAAAAACAATATACATCTGTATATCTGGCAACTCTGCTTTATCACAATTGTGTACGAGTGTATAACAAGTACAGGCACACAAAGGTTAATGGCGTACATCCCAGTCAGCATTTCAAGAAATTTTAAAACTCTAAAGATACGCGAATACATTTTCGTGTCGAAAAGAATTTGCTACTCCCTTCTCTTATAAAAGATTACTTTATAGCACGAATTTGGTTTTATTTAAGTGCTTTCTTTTTGTAAACTGTGTTTTCTATCTATCTACTTAATTTCCAAAATTCATTTCCCACGAAATTTGCCAACAAAGTTACACCGTTACAAATCACAAATCTCGCTCTTTTCACAACAAGTTGCTTTCGATATACTTTTTCGAATGTTTTCGAATTTCTTTTCTTGGCAGACAAAATATTTTTAAGTGTTGCTTCTTATTTGAGACACACTTAAAAAAAAATAGCGAAGCAAAATCAACTAAGATCATGTTAACTGAACATTTTTATGGCATATTTTGCATCATTTGATTTTCATGTTGAATTAATACATACTTTTGTAACAATTTTCAAATCGAACAACAGTATGAATACTAATACTAGTATGAACTTTGTGACATAGCAATTTTTATACATGTAATTTGACATTTCTCTACTTTAGAGCGAGAGATAACAATTAGGAGAAATAATTTTGAATTGGTTTGATTTTTGTTCGGACAAATTGAGCTGTGCTGCCACTTATTTTCACTTTTCAGCCAAAGTTGCCACAACATGTACGATTATGGTAAAAGTTTAATATCTTTAAACAATCATACATAATAATCTATATTTCTATATATCTGGCACGGAAAAATTTTTCACACAAGACAAGGAAACTGAAAGAAAACCAATATCAGAAATCGTTTCTCACAGGCAAGTGTTTCGTCAATTCCTTTCTGTGATGTCCTTATGTTTCTGCAGTAAAATTTTGTAATATATTTTACACTTAAACTGTCAAAATATTACCCAAATTAAAATGTTGTGAAATTGCACATTTTCGAAAAAAAAATATCGAAATGAAAACCAAAAATGTAGAAAATTGAAACTATTAATAATTTTATTAATTATAATATATAAAAATATACTCACATATAATTTATTGAGAAAATTTTAATTTCTAGTCTTATATTAGTTTAAAATTTCATTGGTTTTAAATTTTTATTAATTTTAATAGTTTTCTTATCTCTATTTCTTTTTTATATGTATGTATGTATTCTACGTTTTGTTTTTTTAGTTTTTATTTGTCTGCCTAATGGAAATATTGTAATAAAAACGTAAATAGTGCTACCTGTTTTCACTTTGAAATACAGAACAGCTGTTTTTTCTCTAATCGAGAAACAGTGGAATTTTATGTTTTACAGTTTTCAATGTGAAAACTTCTCACTATATTTCAAATGTTAACTGGGTGGGATCGAAACAATAGGTCCTATTGCAAAAGTCCAGTAAGAGAAAGAAACATGCACTAGTTTGTATGAGAAGAGGGCAAAAGAAATTGTTAATTTATGATGTTTGCATTCTCGTGTTTGGTTTGAGTATGTTTCAGATTGACATTTGAGTTTTTGTTCATGTACATACATTCATAGATATGTATGTGTATATGAATGTATACTTTACAACTTCTTCTTGTGTTTATGATGATTTTTGTTTTTATTTCATTATCCGGCTTAGCTTTTATTTAACAATACACAATCAAAAGTTAATTAATAATGAGCGCGCTTCTTTTAATTCTATCGCTTATTTGCTTTTTAATGAGGGATGAGCAAGTGAGTTGTTTTGGATCGGACCTTTACTGATTTATGTTATGGAAGATACAGTCTTTAGGTTCCGCCAAATAATTTTTTATCATGCATTATCGCGTCAAAATTCAAGACTGATGTACGTTTTGACAGGTCACTGGATGCTAACAAAACTTTTTGTCGTAGACGATGTGACGACATAAGTTTTGGGTCAAAAACTTTGATATAAGATCTGTTCAAAAAGTTAGGTGAGTTTTAATTTTATTTATTCCCTTCAAAGTAGTGCCAACATTTTTTCTATGCCTGGAAGCAGTTTTGATATGTGTGTCCGTGGGCTCTCTCAGTTATCCTGTGTTTATCTCCTTAATTGTCGCAAAACGCCGTGCTTTCATTTATATCTTCAATCCTGGAAACAAGAAAAAATCGCATGCGCTCAAATATGGAGAATGCAGTGGCTGAGGCATGATGACGTTGTTGATTTTGGTCAAAATTCGGCAAATTTTTAAAAGAACTTCGCTGCTACACGTTTAAGACCCAAAATTTGTGAAAAAATTGCATGGCATTAGACAGCCGGTATATCGACATCTTCAGAAACATCTCTAATAGTGATTGGACGATCCTACATAACAATTGTCCTCATTTTCTCAACATTTTCATCGGTTGTTGAAGTGCTAGAGCACCCAGGGCGAGCATTGACATTCATATCCATCTTCTCGAACTTCTTTGAGGCATTTCAAGCGCTTTTGAGCAGTTAATTCTATTTTTTACACAAACTGTGAAACAAATTCTTTGATTAATTTTTTGTCATTTCAATTAAATTTATTATTTATTTGCTATATTATCGCGAAAATGTTGATTCAATTCCATAAAATTTTAGTCGAGTAATTGTTTATTTGTCGTCTAAAATGTTATTGGGCCTTTGGATCTCTTACGTGGCGTGTCATAAAGACATTATGTACGTTTGTATGTCTTTTCACTAGATTTTATAATTTTATTTTACGTTTTTAGATCACCTTTTTGTTTTTGCTGAAACCAGTATTTGAATTATTTTCATGTTTGGTTTGGCTGATTCTCAAAAACTTTTCACTCTGCGATTGCAGATTCTTCTCCATCAGTTCATTTTAATTTGCAGTTTAGTTTGTTGTTTTATTTAATTATAACTGCCAAGTGTAGAGCAAAATGCACATAAAAATGTGCAGATTGAAGACAGAATCTTTAAAATGCGATTTCAGCAAGAGGTGTAATTTTTACACATCAACTTTTTGTACACTTTATTTGGGGGGGAATGAGGACCCTACTCCGTGGTTCATAAGATAATTCTAAGACAGCCCGACAGGCTGAATTGGCATGTGAAACAAAAAATTTAATATGTCTCATTCATTTCAGAAAGTGTTCATATAAACATGAGTGGTTTGCATTTTTTAAAGAAAATATTATAGTAAAAATATTTGCTGATCCAACGAACAATGTTTTATGAATATGATTCTTTTTAGCAACAAAAGTGTTTGTTCATTCAATTAAATTCCTTTGTAGCTATTAAGTATTTCACTAGTTCAACGAGTTATTTGATCGAAAACATATTATTTTATTTGAATGTGATGTCAAGTTTTATAAAAAAAATTTCCGGTTAAATATTTTTCGATGAGACAAAAAAATTCGTTTATTGTTCCCTAGACAACAAAAGTTGTAATTGACTCCACAAAAACCATACATAATATTTCCTATATAAAAGAAATAATTAATAGTAGTTACAATTTTTATTCATTTTTATAATACAACAACTTGCTAACCTTAATTTAAAAACGAGAAATAAAACGTTTCGTTTCTTTGCTTTAGTTTTCTTTACAATCAAAACGAATTTCTCGAAGATAATTCCACCAGCCCACAATGCGGATTGTTTTCAAAATTTGCCCAGAAATTAGTTTTATTGCTATTATTATTGACTTTAATTGTCTACGAGAATAAAGGCCAGGGCACATTGTATCTGTCATGCATCGTGTGTCATCCATGGCCTTTTTTAACTCACGTTAACGCAACAACGGGTTAGGTTGCCACAATGAGTACTTTGTTAAAGTACTCATACCAAAACCTGCGTTTTAACGTAATTGTCAGTTGAAAAAGGTGACAGACAACGCATTATGGACTCTAAGCGCCCCGGCAAAAAGTGCTGCTAGGTTTTATACTTAATAAAATTGATATATACATAAATTTAAAAAACACATCCTATCGGCATTCTTTTTGCCCATAAAGTTTGACACTATTATCGTTAAACATTTCTAAATATTTTGTTTTAAATTTGGTTCATTCTTTTACTATTTGTTTTGTTCTATTGCATTTTGTGTCATACACTCGTACATACAAATGTATGTACATACATATGTAGATACATATTATGTAAACATCTACACACATACTAAATGGTCGTGTATGTGTGTTTATTTGAACGATTTTCTTTTTTAGTTTTTCTATTAAATTAAACACAAATTTGACTTTGACCCAAATGCCGACATTTCGTAGCAATTGTATTTTTGTTTCTTTTTTGTCAATTTTATTGCAGATTTCAAGAAGAGCGAAAATTCAAAATCCTTCTTTTGTAGTCCTTTTGTTAATTTTTTAAGTTGCAATAAAAATATTTTATTTAATTAATTCTTTTTATCAGACAGACAATTGTTAAGACTTAAGACAATCGGTTGTAATAAAATGCTTGGCAAGAAAAGAAATATCGCACTGCATACAAAGCACTTTAGCATTTGGTGTTTAATGTGTTTGTGTTTTTTCGTTTTTCTTCAATTCTCTTAATTTTCAATCTTTTTCAAATTAAGTCTCAAAGGAAACATTTGATGTACTGTGAGAAGGTGTTGCAGATTGAATTTATTGCTTCAGCGTTGGGAAAGCAGAGATTTCTTTTGTAATTAACTTTTTCTAAACGAAATCAGTTTTAAAGGTTGAAGATATATTTATATTACGGAAAGTAAATAGTAAAAGCGTTTTGGTGATAAGACTAATATTTTAGCTTTCAAGAAAAAACTACCATAAAATGTTAGGAAAATTTGATTTTCAAAATATCGGAAGCTTAAAAACACAAACATTTCAACATTCATGGAGGTTGTAAAGCTTTTCATTTAAAGAATTTTGTTTTTAAATATTCTTTATACTGAATAACAACTGATTTGGAATGAAGGAAGTCTTTTTTTTAGATCTTACCAATTTTTTCTCCTAACATATCCGTCAAGTGCCTGCCGTCGGTACTGATACGGATTTGTATCCATTTCCGGTGATAACTGTTGAATACGACCATTATCTTTATCTAGGCTTGTTAACATAATGCTGCAAATTCGCCGCGTTGTTGGAATTTATCATTTGTCAAGAGAGTAAAGCTCAATCTCTGCTACCGTGTGAACGCTACACCACACAGTAACTTTGAGTAGATGTGACGGCTTTTCGTGCGTCAGAGCTGTGATGATTTTTAACTCAAAACTATCCTTTTCTTTATTGTGATTCAGGATGGCTCCGCAGCTTCACGTCCCCTGGTTGATGTTTCCGCAACCCTACAAATTTCTTTGTGGTTTCGGTCTGTCCGAGTCGAGCCGCTAAGCGGCCGAACGTTTGCCCAGTTGCCATGACACGACTAGGAAACCGTCTAACTTTTGTTTTTTTTGGGTCACAATGAAACTTCAACAACAAATTCAATGACTATCTAGAATACATGTGTTACTTTTAGAAAGCCCATATGTAAATATTAAAACACTGTTTGTTTCATTTATTTTCGAGGAAAAGTGATGGTGCTATTTTGTTTGTGAATGATTTTCTTCTTTCAAGCTTTTTTGACAAAGTTTTTGGTTTATTTGGCTTTGAATGATCGAAATCGATTTAAAACAAATTATGTCTGTATGTTCGTATGCCGCTTTCTTTTGATGACATTTTTGCTATCAATTTATCCTCCAATGACAAATTATTTGAATTTGTTATTTATGTAAATCCCTTTAAGCTCCAAAATTCATTTTAATGTGCTGAGAGACCCAAAAATAATACTGCAGTCAAGTTCAAAAGTTCAAACCTTTTACTGCTGCCTAAATGCTCGTTTGTATTGTAAAATATTCTCAGCATCTTTGCATGTCTGCCTTGTACTTAATTTACTCGTAGTATTTATTTTGAAATAATTCATAATATTAATTACAAATTGCTCTAATTGACAGTTTATTAGAGATCAACACAAGTTTTCCGAACACACCAACACTCTTAGGTTTGAGGACACACTTGTGCAGGTTATAAATGAGGAAGAAGTTGTATTGCCCGTTAGTTTCTTGCAAACTAGGACGATTTCAGCGTAAGAACTAAAGAGTTATAAAATGAATTAAATGAACTGCAATTAAAAACAAGTTCCCCAAATGAATGCTAACCAAAATTTACCTGTCACTTGTCCAATTTAATTCTTTCTAACAGGAGCTTTACTGAAATTGTGGAATTTTCAGATGAATTCTTAAATAATTAATATCTATTAATACCTTTGCCACACCTGTGCACGGCCAAGTAAACGCAGAATTCCTTTCTAAGTACTTTTCCAAATATGTGAATTGTGTTTGGTCGTATAAAGTGTGTTAATTTAAGTTTAAGTTTTGGTGGTGGTGAAACCGTATTAAAATGGACTATTAGATTTTTAACGAATTATTGCAAATTTTATTGCATTCCTTATTTCCATCCTTGATAAGACAAATCAATTTCCATGTCTTTCGCCAATTTAAGTACAGTTTGCACCATAGATGGAGCTGAAGTGTGAGTATTTGAGTATTTGGTGCCTTCCATGGCGTTGGTAGTGATAATCCAACATGAAAAAACTTAGCGATAGCAGGTTTTTGCAAAGAATCTTAAGACTACAGTCAACTTCAAAATAACAAAAAACAAGATAAGATATTTCAGAAATCATTTTATTGGTTTGTATTTCTACCTTCGACTACCACAAGAATAATAATAAACTTACATTCACACAACTAAAAGTTATTGTAACAAAATAAAAATTATAATTATGAATATGAATATAAAAAGTTTTATTTAACAAAAAATAAATAGGGTTATTACAAACTGCCGGGTATTTTTACATTTATACTCGACATTCATGCCCAATATTGTTGCCATTTTTCTACTGCTCATCATTATAATTGAATTCGTTTCAAACAATTTAAAACTTCTCTTATTTGCTTCGTATGAGCGTATAAGTGGGCTAAACTAAAGAATATGTTCGATAAGTTTCTTAATACTTCACTTAATGAAATTAGGTTCATATTTCTATATACGAGTATCTGCAGCTGTTATGACACTAATAAGTATAATATTATTAATATAACAAAAGAAAACTAAACCAACTAGATTTAAAATTAAAAATATAACCTAAACCTAAATTTGCTGCCTCTGCTTTAAAGAATTTAACCATAAATCGCTGAATTTTTCGCAGAATTTGAGAATGAAAAATAATGATTAATCGTAAAATTCTAGCGATATATTAGCTAATTTTCACTGTTTTTATGTTATGAATGTTTAGGCAAAGCTGTATTCACGAAGCCATATGGACAAGTGCGTATGAGTAGTATTTATAATATGAAGTGATCTTATATTGCTCATACGTACACCTAAAAATCGATTAAGCACAACACAGTTAACGGTATGGAAATGCTAATTTCTGGACATTTGACAAAATAAATTCTCTGTAGATAAATAAATGAAACATTTTAATGCGCTCTAATCCCGCATATGCGAACTCTTTCAGATTTTTCCCCAACGAATTCTTTCAGAAAATTGAATTGCGACAAACCGTCTTGTGTCAATAGAGGTTAATTTTGTTCTGCTTAAAATCCTTTTGATAAAAGGTTGAAGTTTTAAAGCAAAAAACGATCGCAAAATGTTCACTATGTATTTGTGTATAATATCCAGGTATAGGATTTTTTTAATTTTCTAAACAATAACTTTTATAAGTCACTTGAACAGCTTTTTTTCGCTTTACTTGGTGTTGATTTTGAAAGACGACGTTTTATTGTTTCCACAGAAAAAATAAATTAGGTTTTAGCATTAATTTTTGTTTTTTTCTTTTTTTTATGTTTTATGAAAAAATTCCAGTTATTTGATCAAAAGCACTCGCTTTAAATATTTCCTTAAATTTTAAAAAAAATACGAGCTTAAAAATTTATCGAGTAAAAAACGAATACAAAAACGAACTTTTTAAACACGAAACCATTCGTAGAACCACTAGAAGTAGTCTGATAGCAGACAGAGGCGTTTAATTCATTTCATTCCTGACAAAATAATGTAAAATAATAGATGTAAAATTTTGTTCTAACATCTAAATATTATTTTCTCTCCTTTCCAACAGATGTCAGCGTACAATTAAATAAATTTGAACAACTACTCATGTTAAACTCGTTTGAAATATAAAAACATATTTTTTTTTGCATTCTTGCTGTTGTTATTCTTTTATAAGTTTTTATCTTTTATTTTTTTTTTTTTTCTTTTACTTGAGCTGAAAGAAAAAAAGGAAGAAGTACGGAACCGAAGCAACATGAATGAGAGAATGCTGTACATTGAAATGTAATTAGAACAATTAGAGTAAAATAAATTTTTCTATACAAACGTAGAGTTTATATTGGCACAAGAACACACACCCATATTGTACATTTATGTGCGATACTAACCCTCCAAATATTTGTAGGAAAATTAAGGCCTGAAGTAGTGCAGTGCAGTTTAATTGTACAGCCGGCATTCTCAATGCCAGCGGAGATGCCAGACAATATTTTGCGATATTTATTATTTATTTTATTGGGTTAAATAGAGTCACGCCTCAGAGTATAAACGCAGGATTTGTTTATGTGCCATCGAAATGATTGCTGTTGATTTGAGAGCACCAGCAACTAAGGAATTTTAATTCCATATACGATTTATGATATCAAATATCATTCCCCCTGTAAAACATCAATTGTTCTATGCGATTTCAAAAGTAATTGTTTTTGTTTTGCTCATGTGCAAATACAAAACAAAATGAATAGAAAATTTTTTTGTTGGTGTAAATTTTTTCTAAAGTGAGCGGTTCATTTTCATTCAGTGACTCATAGTAATTATACCATTAAGAATTAAAATTAAAAAATTCCCCTAAAATTAAAAGAATTTATTTTTTATGAAGATATCGTAAGTTTTGCCGATTGCCTGGTTATCCATAATTGGATTGCCTCTCGATTTCATTACAGCTATAGATAAAAAATACTTAAACTTGATTAGAGCTTTTGTGCAAAACACAAAGTAGATCAAACTTTGATTTGTGACATTAACAACTTTGTCTTTTAATAATAAAAAAATACCAAAATAGTAGTTTCAGAATTATAAATCGTTACCTTAATATAGAAAGGCCCTAACTCGAGTTTTTTGTAAATTTCGAAAGATGATCTTCTAAAATTGGTAAAAAAAATTTACCTGATCCGAGTAAAAATAACAAAAATATAAACAGTTGTAAAAAGTTTCGCGACTACAAAACTTAAATTTTTATTATTTTTTGCTCTTTCCTGAAAATTTAGCAAAAAAAAAAATGTATCGATATTCTCTTTTCAATTCGATCTATCGAATATATTTAGTATATATTTATATATATAATATATATAATTTTACACAGAATTACGATTTTTGTTAAACAGATTTATCGCAACCAAAAATTTTTTTTTGTCTTGTATTATAATATTTAAAAAAAAGAGCTTAAGAAAGAACTTTTACAGGCTGAAGAAAAGTTGTTTACTGAAACAATGAAAATATTTGCGTGGAAATCGAACTTTTTGAAGAAACAAATTCTTCCTGAGTAAAAACTTTTTTTTATTTATTTTAAATTATATAAATTGCCAAATCAGGGAATTTTTGGTGTAAGTGCGGATTTAGAAAGAGATTTTGCTGAAACAACACACACTTTTTTTACGACAATAAATAATAATTTTGTGTTTTTATTTTATATGCATCTGTTATATTTTCCCCGCCAAACAATTCGCTCAATGTGGCATCACGGGTGTGGTCTACAAATGATATGTTCTTCTGCATTTTTACTTGTATTAAATTTGTGTCTAACTGTGTTAAATAAAATGAACTAAAATGTTTAAGTACTCGTACCAATACGACACATGAGTGATATGAACAGAATTAAATAAAATTTCATTTTCCTTCATCTCTTTTCATGCTTAATTACAAAGCAATTACCAAATTTCAAAGTCTTCTTTCAAGGACAAATTTAATTCTTTGACTTTTGCCTCACAATATTGCCATTAAATATTAAACGAAACTTAAAGTTTTTTAATTAATTTGCCAAAGTTCGTAAGACACTGAAACAAACAAAAAATACCTTAAGATAACAGATTAAAAGTTTGTACAAGAAAGATAATTAAGTAGTTGAACTCAAGACGATTAATGTGTTGTGATTGAATGTAGCGATATTCGTAAATTGAAAGTAAAAGTAATTTTTCTTCTTTCGCACAACTGAGGGCTTTAAAAAATAGCAAAATTTCTTTAAAGGCAGCTCGATACAATCGTAGTTTTCAGGGTCGCCTTCAATTGCATGTGTAAAATTGAGAACAAGTCTAATTTGTGAGAAGCAAATAAGAATAAATATCTCTGCCATTCTGGACAACATTTATAAAAAAAAGGTCTTAGTTTTAGTACATTTTTTAAAACTTCCGATCGCCAAATCGGAGCATTTTTGTTTAAATTGTGACAATAATGAAAACTGTGTTTTTCTTATTCTTTTTTCTTTGAAGCGCTTAAGCATGAAACATAAACCAATATAATAGTGTAAAGAAAACGTTACTTTCATTTGTAATCTCGTTTACTTTTAGAATTACTTGGATATTATCGTTTACAGATACTGGAAAATTTTAAAAGATTAATCATAATATAAAATATTTAGCTTTTAAGCAATAATACATCTCTTATGTTAAACAATAAAATGTTTTATTGTTTTTATATTGCACAAAATTTATGATCCACACATATGTTGGTATGTTCCCCTCCCTTAACATCAAATACACAAGAAACTGAGCTTTTTACCGTCTGCATATTACCATGAGCTTTTAAGGAGAAATGTGTCTTGTATAAAGCATAAGATTTTATGGCAAATAGTTGCTTGCCGCTGTAATTTTCGTTTCTTGTTAACAGTGAACAGTTTGAGAGTCTTTGGATGAGCTTCGTATTGAAATTATCACCCCCTGAATATGTTAAGCAGTACTATAACATAAATTAAAAAGAAAATTGTAGCAGATCTATTACAAATTTTTGCTATATCAAACTCGTGAAAGTCTTCATTAAGTTAAAAACAAAACAAGCTTTTTGCTATTTCAACGACTAAATGAACTCGCACGTTTATGTATACATACATATGTTCCACAAACCCGTTATTTCAATGTATACAACACCTCTGTAAAACGTTAATAATTGCATTTTTCCGAAATTCGAAGATGCTATTATTTTCATCGAAGGAATTATTTCTTAAATAGTACAGCTATACATGTCTTGCTGATATATTTCGTATCTGTTTACTTCACGGATGCCAAAACAGATCTGATATTTAACGCCATTTTGAGCAATTATTGCATCTTCTGGCAGGGTGATTAATTTTCCGCCAACCTCTACATGTGCATATCGTGTGATAGCAACGATGTGTGGAAGAGGTTGTGCAGGAAAAACTGTATTCGATACAATTGAACTCGTATTGTCGATAAACTGACCAAAGAAGTTATAAGCAAACACGTCGTTTCTGCAGAATCACCCTGTTCATTAGACTTCTTTTATATTTGCAAATAATTTTGTGGATTCCACCATTTGGAACTTTGCCGCCAATTAAATTTTTGCTGTTTTTTTCCAAAATTAAGAGCAAATGAATAATACAAAGTAAAAAAAATTAAAATGCCCAATACAAGAGGCGCCAGCGTCTTCGCTGAAATTTTAAGTCCAAATATACTCCGTCTAAAGCGTGAAAAAAGCTAGTCAACTTTTAGAACATTGTAGCCGAGACGCAGCGTAGCAAATTTATCAACTTCAATGCTAAACTCAGCATAATTTGTTTTGATTTAATAGCGACTTTTTCATTTGGCATTTCATTATTTTTTAATCTTATAAATTTCATCTATTTTAAATTATTTTATTAAAATGTTAAAAAACTGTTTGAAAGCATGATGGGCAAATCTTTAACTATGTATAAGATCTTTTAAAATTCCTTTTCTAGCAGATAGTTTTAAGATCAGATTGTTGTGATCCTTTGAAGAAGGTTTTTTGTTCCCAAATTGTATTTCACAGAAATTTGTTAGGAATTTTTTCAAATCAAGAAAAGGGACAGAAATTGAAAATTAAATAGTAATTAATTAAGAAAAGTAAATTGTATAACAAAGACAACTGATCTTTTGTTTAAATATTATTACAAACAAATATTTATAAATACAATTGAATACAAAATTAATTTTTTAACGCTTTTTCATGCGAATCTGTATTCCATTGGCACTTTTCATGATCAACTCCGCCAATGGTTGTGGCTTAAAGCCTTCAACTGGTAAGAATTCGAAATTTCGCAAAAGTTGCGAAAGAACACATTTCAATTCCAGCATGGCAAATTTTTGTCCAATACAATTACGTGGACCAGCACTAAAGGCAACAAAACTGAAAGGATGTAAATCGTGTCCATTAGACAAAAATCTTGAAACATTAAATTTCTCTGGATCGGGAAAACTAGTTTCATCACGATGCACCATATATGCTAAAATACTAATGTTGGCTCCCTTGGGAACAATTAGAGAGCCGACTTTGACATTTTCGGTGGCACATCGTGAATAAAATGGAACTGCAGGATAGATGCGTAAAGTTTCTTTGATAACCGCTTCCAAATAAGGCATAGTTTCTTTTTCTTTCCCCTCCATAGCTACAGCTTCCTCATATGCCAGTTTTTGCTCCTTGGCGTTTTGGGAAAGTAAATAGAGGCAAAACCCTATGGCTGAGCTGGTAGTGTCGTGACCCTCGAACATAAATGTATCAACCTCTTCACGTATTTCGTGGTCCCTGAGTGGAGCACCCTCCATTTGGGAGATCAACAGCATGTCAAGAAAGGGTAAACGAGTTTTTTTACCATCTATTTTGTCGGCTTGCTGGACATCATGCATGCTGGTTATTCCAGCTTCTTGGAGCAGCTTGCGCCGTAGTTTTATGACGCGATTGGTTTCATGATGCAGCACCTTCAAGGACGCATCTCTTTCTCGCCCAGCCTGAGAATATTTAAAGAAAACATTCATACGTTGCCAGAAAGAAAAGGATTTTTTATGCAGTACGCGACAAATGCTAAATGAAAATATCATATTCATCATATGCGTAATTAAAGGGTCTTTGAAGGAAGTTGCACTTACTTCTGTACCGCTTTCACATACTCCGATTCACTTTCCATTTGTGCATTTTTCTTTATGCCCATGGCGGTTTCACATATAGCATCCAATGTAAATAACGTTATGTAAGGATAAACGTTGAACTGCTCTCCATTAGCTTTATCTTTTAATATATTCACCAATATTTTGGAGTTCTCCTCCATGGCATCCTTAAATTCGCTTAAAATACGGAAATGAAACGCTGGTGTTAAAAATTTCCTGCGTACATGCCACGATTCACCACCATTTGTTAGCAGTCCCTTGCCCAACCAGGGTTCGACAACATCATAGTTTTGCGATTTATATAAAAGGGAATTGTTGCTCAGCAATTGTTTGATATCTTCGGGATCCGAAAAGAAAACCATCAAATCTTTGCCCATCCAAATCCGAAACACTGGACCATGTTTTTTGCGTAATTCATTAAGCCAGAGGAGGATTTCTAAAAATATTGAGATGAGCTAAAATTAAAATATATTAAGGCGCGTATGTATGTAGGAATGTATGTGCTAAATCCCGACTGGTTACAGCAGTCAGTCGTTTGACAAAATCAAGATCTTGATCTACATCACATTTACTTTTTTCTTTTCATATTTGTCAAAGCACATACATATATTAAAAAAAACCATATATTAGCGAAATTTCGTATAGCCTATTTTTAAACTCTAAGCTCAAGGCTCGCAATTTTTGATATTTTGAGCTTCACTTTCGCCTTTTCTCTGCCTCTATAGTGTAGGCGTCAAACTACTTCGCAAATGTCCTAAATGTGAAACAGTGTCTCTTTGGATTATCAAATGTTATTTTTTTAATTAAAACATCGGTTCTTGACATTATCTTAAAACCAACTGGTTTGAATTTTTACTCATTATTGTTCTTGCTGTTGTACAAACACATCTAATTTCGTTGGATAAGGGCGAACATTTTTCATATTACAGTCTGAGAACATTAGTAGTAAAAAAAGAAGGGTTGTGAAAGAAAAGATAACCTGTATGCAAGCAATGGAAGCAAATTTAGTCGGAAATTCCACGCGCTAATCATTACACTCGATACACAGGAATTGCAAAACAATCTTTGCAAGTGCACACAAATCGGCAACACTGACAAAATTGTAATAAATGCTGCAGCAACAACTGTTGGATTTAGAATTGGGTAACTCAATCTGTTTACTTTTTAACACTTCTCTATTATCCGTTATTTTTTTTATACATACAAATATCATTTTTGTAACACATAAAGCACTTTCGCCAATAATAAAATGTGTTGCAATAATTTGCTAAATTTCTAAACATCGGATCGATTACTCGTATGACAAACGTAATGCCAGCAAAACCGAAAAAGTGAAAATCGTCGTCGTCGTTGAAACATTTGTATATGGAAATTTACTGAAATCAATTGTTAAACACCAACCAACCAACGGCCTTTCTAATAAAAATTATTTGTTTTTAGTTTTCAAACCTCAATAATAACGATTTTAATAAAAAAAACTTTTTGGCGTTTAATATCAATAATAAAAATTCTATTTATGAATGATGCCATATATTATTTAATAGCTTATCATGACATGTACATATTTGCAGATACATGTATGTATGTGTCTGTATGTAGCCGTATATTTGTTTTCTATTTTGAAAATATTTTAATAGTAACTACAACAATGAGTTGATTTTACTGGGCTGCAAAGTCCAATTTTTCGTGACATATTTTTTAGACTTTCACCTCCTTTTTTCGCATTTTCGATTAGTTCGCCCACTGTTGGGCCCGGTACGTTTACCGCCCATTGTTTTAACTTAACAATTTCTATGATTTTTGGCAAATAACGCATAAATACAGCCCATAACGCAAATGCAATCAAAGCAAACGCATTCATTTTTTCAAACTTTTCTTTTTATTAATCGCACGATCTGTGAAATACAAGCAGTATCGCGTTTAACAAAGTTCAATGTGTGCGGTTGGAAAGACACTCAAATACTGAATTGATCGAGATTGTTGTTGATTTTTATTAAAGTTTCAAAAACGTCTATTATCAATTACATACATATGTATGTATGTATGTACGCACAGCAGTGTATTACATACAGCCATAAGAAAATATAAGTAGTAGCATAACTACAAGCAGCGAATAATCACTTTGTTACCAGCCATTATCAGACATGGAGAAGCTTTTCAGTTTACATTTGGCTGTCATGTGTAGGAAAAAGCTAAACCATATTGTAAAATGTTTTGCTTAATTCCGGCAGAGTAATCAGTACAATATAAATATAGTGCGTATATCAATGTATTGAAAGTTCCAGCATGGAGCTTTACTAATAGGGTTTTACTCTTGCAATTCTTGCATGTCCTTGGCCCAGTAGTTATGCGAAACAGGTATCTTTTATCGACATATCGCACCCTAAATACAAAAGGGTCACAACTCAAAATACTAAAATTTTTAGGAGAGACAAAAACTGTTTATGTTTAATTCAACAACACTTAACAGAAAAATAAGATATAACTGTATTTTTCCAGTTAAAGAAGATAGCGATATGAAAGAAATTCTTGCAGTAGTTAGAGGTGTGTACTCTGAATTAATTTATGGAAAAAAGTCGGTTTTGAAAAAATTCGAGTTGTGACCCTTTTGCATTTAGGGTGCGATATGTACATTGCTGAAGATTTGAAAAATTCAAATATGCATCAAAATGTTGGAAAAAATAGCAATCTTTACTTTAGTCTCAGCTCTCTAAAAAACTACATACATATTCATATGTGTAAGTATTTACATACGTATATAAATACAGGATTATTGATTTGCGAGTAAATCAGCAGCAGTAATAGTGAACCCATTCCACTGTCAAGGGCTCATCACCGCCCAAACTTGAATTACTTGGCCTATATATAGAGCAAGTTCTATCGATATGTGAAAGCAGCACATAATACAAACCCCTTGCGCGAGAACCCGTGATACCTCTCCCTCTTGTTGGTAATTCTTCGGATAGTGAAAGAAGTAGAGGCACCTTAATCCATAACCTGAAATCCCAAGAGTATAACATCCAGTTCTTAAGAACAACAGTAATTTGTCGCACCTCGGGGGCTATAACCAAGTGATATGAAGACAAACCAAAATATTTCAAAAGGTTATTTCTAAACCATTTTGGCGACCGCCAGCTGATTGAATAGGATTTCAAAGACTATGGCCAGTTAAGATGAAAAATTGGCGCTGTGAAAAAGTGCTTCTATAATTTAGTTCAATTAATTTGGTTGCTCAGTAATTATTATTTTATGTAGAAGGATTGGTAATTTAAATTTTATTAGCAAGTTTTTTACTTACTTATATGAAAAGCGGGAAACGAGGGCTGTTCAAAAAATGCAGGCTAAAGATGAAAAATAAAAAAGTTTTTCTAATTTCTTCATTAATAATGAATTACTAACTGCGTCAAGGCTTTACCAGGATCTGTAACAATCGTAACACTTTTCGATCAGATTTTCAACCACATCCGGAATGAGCAAAAAAAGAATGTGAAACTAACATACATATGTATGTACATAAATATGTACAAATTGAAGTTTTAAATGCCAGCAAATAATTCCCGACTATGAGATTTATTTCTTTTTTTTAGAAAAACACTGCGAGCATTTTTTATATCTTTTGTTCAAAAGAAAATTTTTATAACTTCAGAAACCGCTGACCACAGTTCATAGATCGACAATTTTTGCAAAGAAATGAAATTATATGCCGTCAGCTCCTGCCCTATCTCTGAAGATACTAGAATAAGCAAAACAAATTTTAGTTTTTTAACGTTCAAGCAAACAAGCATTTCACATGAACTGCTAATTTGTGTATGAAGCTTTAAGCAAACAATTAACCAAATCGCCGAATAAATAAGATAACTTATGAATAGTGGCAAAAATTTAAATTAAATAAATGTGGGGTTTTTTATGAACATTTTATTTATCTAATACCTATACCCATGTACATACACATGTATATATTGTTACCGTAGTATACAAATAGCCCAATTTATTTGTTTCAAACTCCAGTTTTGTACGAGTTGTTTATATTGAGATATGCAAAAAACTAGACTTTGGAAACAAACTGAGTTAAGGTCTTTCAGCATTAAGGTAGCGATATACTTTGGCTTTCGACTTGAAATGGCATCTTGTTGGCACGTATGTACTTGTCTCCCAAATTGTCTTAAACTCTACTGCCGATAACACAGCGACCTCGTTATCAAACCTGTTGCCAACGTGTTCGATTTTCGGCTGCCAATAAAGTTCTCAAACAATATATTCTAAAACGATGACAATATTTCGAAATGCACAAAATGTGGCAAGAGCACTGAGCAGCTTCGCAGGGAATACAGTGATGCTCACAATTCAAAAGTTTGAGCATAATGAAGGGAAAAGTTGGAAAGTTTTGAAAAAAAAGAGGATAAACCAGAGAACGCACTCGCTCGCGAACGAATTCAATTTGAGCGGTCTTTAATGTCTACATTAAAAAGAACTATTCTCTTTGCGCTCGCAAGCGAAATCAATTTTTGGTAGTCGCCAAAGAGAATTCGATTTGAAGAATTAAAAATAAAACCGGTTTTGCGTGTCGAATTGAAACGATTCTCGTAGAATCGTATACGTGCGTGTACGTGTTTAACGGAATTGTTTGTTTTTTATTTTTTCGTATCCTGAAAAAATATATATGTATGTATGTATATGGGACACACTTTTGCAAATACAAGAGAGTCGAAGTGTTAAGTGCGAAACTTTTGAAACAAGTTATTATCAGCGTGGCCTATTTAATATTTTTGTCACTAAATTTGGCACTAGTTTGTTTTCTTGATTTTGCTACAAAAATTTTGATTTAGAAATTAGCATTTTTCATATATTTATTAGGCGATAATACAATCGTACGATAAGACAAATATTTGAGTATAACTTAATATGTAATGAAACCATATGACATAGAGGGAAAATACGGATGAATATTTTACAGTCGTACGGCTATATTTTGTATTTTTATTTGAAATCTGTTTTATATAAAATGAATTACACATACGAGTGATCCAATGACTTACTTAATAAAAGTATTTGGCATTTATAAATAAATATGCAATACTTACATATTTATAACTAAACAAAATTGTGGAAGTATATCTAATAAATATGCGTTGGAAGCCTAATTGTCGCGGCGCTGCCGTCTAATAATGCAGTTGCTGGAGGATTGTGTGAATGTCCTAAATAGATTTCAAATACTTTTTAATATTTTATAAATATAAGTCTAAAAGTTTTTTAATGAAACAAATTTTATAATAATATTAAATTCAAAACTCAATCAAATAATTTTCAAGAAGTAAATTCTAATAATAAAAAATCAAACCATTTTGAGGAGAATTAACTATTATTATTATAGGAAAAGAACAGATACACACAAACAAAATATTGTAAAACACTTTTTCCAAACAATTTATATACTACATACATATGTATGTATAATTATTAGAAAAGATATATGAACTCAGTTATTTCTTAAAATATTTACCGTTACTCCACTATTTCTATTGTGAATAGTTCACGCTGATATGATATCAGTTCACGATGATTACCAGTTTAACAAAAAGCAGCACTGGCGAGAAGTAAAAATTTTTTGTAAACGTCAGTGAGAGAAATGTAAAAGACGGAAAAGAAGAAGAAGTTAAGAGAAAAAGAGACGTCACTGCAGAAGCAATTGATTTTATTTTTAATGTTGAAATAAAGTGATAAAATATCAACAAAAGAGTTGTGAAAATATAATAATATAATTTTAAAATCAAACTGTTACTATTAAGTAATAAAATCAAATATGGCCGATAAACTACCAACGGCAATGCCACCAGCCAGTGAACCATTTCCAGGTAAATGAAATATTAAATCTTATGTTTTTTAATACCCATTCATTCTTGACATGGGCCGATTACAGTCAAGAAAACTAAGATTGAGGGAAACACAAAATCATATACATATATATGTGTGTAAGTTGCGAAATTAACAATAGTCATGCATTTGCGTTCTTTTAAAGGTTCTCGCACACCCGGCTGGAACGATCCACCTACATTAGCCTATAGTCCGCTCTCGGCATCCTGTGGAGGTGGTCCTGGACGGCCACGTATTAATCTTAACAAAAGAGTTGCTTATCCGTTGCAAGGAACTGCTGCGGCCGCCTCCTCAAAGCCAACTGCGGTCGTGTTACCAAATCAGTCGGGTGCATGCTTACCGCCGCCACCATCAACATCGACCACCATCTTACAGCCAGTTGCTGTCGTCCATCCCATGCCTCACACTAGTAGTGAACAAGAAAATATAACTTTGCCCACGGATGCTGCGACCATAAGTTTTCGCTGTTTAAGAGAACAAGTTCCTCTTGTGCAAGAGTCAATAAACGTTCGACGGGAAGAGATTGAACGACGTTTGGGTATAATAGAGCAGTTGTGGCAAACGGGAAACATTAGTACGGCAGTACAACAGAAAATTTATCGTTTAAGTGAAGCTGTAGCACGACACTCATACAATGAAGCTATGGAAATCTACACATCTCTAGTGGCGAATCACGCCAGCGAATGTACATCATGGGCGGTTACATTAAGGCACATCGTATTGACTATTCCAACAAATGCTGCAGCAGCAAGTGCCACAGAGCTGATAAGTAACTCAGCCGCTACTAACACAACTTTCAATGCCCATCTGACTAGTATTCATGGATCAAATAATGCTACAGGAAGCTCAAATTTAGTTACCGCTGTACCCACTATGTCCGTTACCGCAATGCCACGTTCATCAACGGAGGATATTGCTTTATCCTCTTCCAACGCCACTGCTTCCTCCATCACATCCAGAGTCCAACACATATGATAAACATTTAAGCCTCTTTATTTATTAAAGTAAAGAAAGCAATCAACAAGAACACAATAATTAATTTTTTTTTTAATTCTTTGAACTTTAATATTTATACAGGCATTTAAACAATTGGAATATACATAGTTATGACTTTGACTTCATTTATAGCTATTTCATGCAATTTCTTTGGGAAATTTTCTCAATATAAATATCGAACTTGAAAACTGAATTGAACTACTTATAGCCGTATGCAAGTAGTCGAGTCTACACTAAATTACCATTAGTTTTTGCATACAGTGCTTTATCAAAAACTACTTAACGAATGCTTTATATATAATCCTTTATCTGCTCATTAGATTCCCTTAAGCTTTTCTTTATGTATCATAGTTTATCTTTCTTTAGTTCGTGTTTTAATGGTTTGCAATATATTTTCTTATTATCGCTTTAAATTTTCAACTTTTTTAAAATCTTACCTACCTTATTTATTGAATTGTGTTTCTTAAGTGATGAAAACAAAACAAAAATCGAAAATATCTAATCTTAGTTAAGCTTGAATTCCAATTATAAAAAATAACTAACTGCGTAAAATAATTTTCTTTTCGAATGGAAAATACTTTTTATTGTCTAACAAAAGAAAAAGAAACGAAAAGTTTGAAAGAAAATTAAAAATTACGAAAAATTCAAATAAATCTGTTTTTATTTGGCAAAAACATGATAACAATAAATTGCTGAAATAACCAATCATTCGTTGAAAAATATGTATCTCTTAAGCAGTTGAACAGAAAGCTCCAATGCTTCGCTACCACGGCAATTGTTCACCATCATATTGGTAGAAGCCCCCATTATGTTTAGCATTAAATTTTATTACCGTCTGTAAAATTGTTTCTGTAGTTGGCTCAACATCCAGCGGAGCTCTCGATCCACCCATATCGGTGCGTACCCAACCGGGATGCAAGGCAACGCACAATATTTTATTCGGATACAAATCAATACTTAACGACTTCGTGGCAGCATTAAGAGCAGTCTTTGACGTGCGATAAGCATAGAGACCGCCTTCGGTGTTAGACTCTATTGAACCCAATATAGAACTCATATTTATAATGGCGGCACGGGCAACACCGAAATCTAACTGCTCATTGACCTTTGAGGCTTTCTTCAACAATGGCAAACATGTTCTGGTCATCATAATGGGTACAACAGTGTTCGTTTCAAAGGTATTCATTAAATCTTCCACCTTGGTAATATTGATTCTAGTCGATTTCGGTGAAATTCCGGCATTATTAAACAAAACATTGAGACCCTTATCATGAGTGATATCATCAATTTGTTTGACCAAACCCTCATACGAACTGTAATTACGTAAATCTGAAAAGATAATTAAGTGACAGAAAAATACTCATATTCGATTTAATTGAAATGATGATGAATGATATGTATCGTTAACTTAAGATAGAAAGGTCTTAACTCAATTTTTTCAAAGTCGAGTTTTTTCTTGGAAAATTTTTATCAAGTAAAGGTCCGTTACTCGACAAAAGAATAAGTTACCGCTCCTCAATTAAACCGTAACTGTTAGGGCTTTTGTGAAATTATGTGCTATTTTTTTGATAATTTTTTTTTGAGATTTCCCTAAAACTTTGCTGTCAAAAATGAATCAATTTTCCCCGAAAATTTCTGTACAACTATTATTTAAACAATATATGTACATATTTAAATAAAATCGATTAAATTTGTATTTTGTTTTTTTATTCGCAAGAAAGGGGTTTTATATTGATTTAAATACAAATAGGCTTTTGATATTATATTTTTAAATCCGGTTTAACGGGGGTTTTCACCTCGGACTTACAGAAAAGTATTCGTACAAAACGGTTCTATACCGATTTAAATACCGTTTTTAGTAGTACATTCTATATATACTATAGATATTTAGATTATACAATATATTTTTGGAATTATTTGTATGATAGCTTTTTTACATACATAAATTCGCAAATACTAAATTTCGATTATTGCATTCTAGCTTTACACCAGGGAACTGAACGAGTGCTTTTAAGGTTGATGCAACGCTTTAGTATTTACTATTTGTGTCTCTAGTATACACCATTATATAAATATGTACATATATGCATAGTCAGCTTTTCCCTGCCGGAATTTGAGTTAACTAAAAGGTAGTTCACTATTAATAAGAGATGAGCGATAGAGATGAGTCAAAAGTTAACTAATTTTCTATATTAAGTGCTATTCAGTTGTTCGTCAATGAAATCGTGCACACTTTCACACATGCATACATACAAATGTATGTATGTATTTAATATGAAAATCGAGATTCTTACCTATTTCCAAAATGTGAATATTAGAGTTTTGAGATGCTAATTCCTGTAGCTCCTGCAAATAAGAGAATTCTCCGTTTTGAAATACATATTACATAGTATTTTAATATTTATTATTTATATATCTATGTATATACAAGACGGACAAAATTATTCACACTCTACCTTTTTATAATTTAATAGTGATATATTTTTTATTAAATAAGTTTTTAAGATTATGTTGTTAACAACAACAATTTGTCCAAGAATAGAGTTAACAAAACTACAAACAAATTTAACATTTGTTGAAATCTCACAAAACAATGAATGCAAATTACAACTTAACTCAATATTTATAAGGACAAAATTATTCACACAACATACATATGTAGTAAATTGCATCATTACAAAGTTCAAACTTCTGAACAATATGGAATCACTTTGCGCAAAAAAAAATTACAGTTATAGTTTGGCGTCTTTTAATTTCATTTTATCAGTTTTTTCAAAAAATTTTTGTGAAAAAATGAAAAATATTGTTAAAATAGGACGTAAGCAGAAGGAAACTACTGAGGAAAACAGAAAAATCATTTTGGAGCTGTCGAAACAAGAAAATCATGTGCAGAGGTTGGAAAGATTTTTAAGAGAAAGAAAGTATAATAAAACGATTCAAGATTCAAAAATGCTACAGACCTTAAAAAGCTGTACTCATACTGGTAGACTTCGAAACTTACTGCCAAGGAAGAAAGAAAAGTTGTAAGAAAGTTGAAGCTAATACTTCAAGCATTTCTCAGATAACCCCACATGTATGAATAATTTTGTCCGTACAAAAATATATGCTCCTTTTGATATTTAAAAAAAATTTAATTTATTTATGAATAATTTGTTGTTGTTTTTACTTTTCCACAATTAAATAAATCTTTAGCATAAACTATTCTTGGATCTTTACTTATTCATTAGGGAAAATAGTTAGAAATTGAAAAATCAAACACATGTGTGAATAATTTTGTCCGTCTCTGTATGTTGTTTTGTATTTAGAGTACAATGCTGGCACGCCAACATAATAAAATAGTTCAAAACTGTGAGCCATCCAGAAAAAGCACGATTTTCAATAGCACATCCAAAACTTATGTTTTAACGGCATTTCATGTCTGTGTGACGAATAGTAATTTAATACTTGAGCATAAAAATGCAACTCTGCTGATTAGTTTTATTGAAACAAGAGTTGACATTTTCATGTTATTGGAATAAAAGAAAAGAGAGAAATTCTTTTATATTCCACAACCTTTTTTATATTCCAAAAGTTAAAAGGGAATTGAAAAAGTGAATCAATGTCAAAAAGTAAATGCCAAAATTTACACCGCTTTATTTCGTTTTTGAATTTCCAAGAGAAAGGTCAACTGGTTTCTGGCATTTTAATTGAAATATACACAATTCTTATTTATTTTTGACAAAAAGTGGCTATTAAATTGTATAATTTTGATATAAAATAATTTCTGTGAAAATATTTGTGCTGCAAATAAGTATTTTAATTTTTCTGGATAACCAATTGCATATAAAAGAACAATTAAAAATGGCTCCCATTAGTAAGTACTAAATTAATTTTGTTGGGACTTAATTACTAAACACATTAGCCAGAATCTTACCTTGGCCTGATCCTTGTTACGGCAAGTGGCGAATAAATGTTGCGGTGGTTTGGGTAATTTAATCAACGCCTTAATTAAACCCAAACCTATACCTCTATTGCAACCAGTTATAAGAATAGAATTCATTATTTTCGCGTTGCAAGAGCTGAATTTCGTGATAAAAAGTATGTAGAAATTGTGAATGTGTAACTTGTAAGGAATGATAACGATGACTTAGCTATTTTTATTCTTCTATACAATGAGACGATACGATACGAGACGTTGAAAATTCTTGAATAGAGAATCTGGAATAACAAGTAAACAAAAGCAAAAGATTAGAGCTAATTTCATAAAGATAAGTTTTATATGTGTTATTTTCATTAAAAAAGCTTTGAGGCAAATAAATAATGATTAAATTTCGGTGTACTATTAATGGTACATTGTTGTAATTTTTGCATACAAACACATACATATCCCGTATATGTACAACTTTTGTATGTTACTTTTTATTTTCCATATTATTCATTCTCTCTCTGTCTCTCTACATTCCAAGCCGACTTCCATTGCGACTATAAGTGTCAAAGTAGTCAGTTTTTAAGTAAAGCCAAAACGAGTTTCCTGCGATATTTAATCATTTGTGCAGAAAGTAATAAATACAATTAAATAATTTTGCACTGCAAAGAATGTTTACCATATGGAATTCACGTATAGCTATTACGTTTGTACGCTCCGCTAATACCCCCATTGTGTCTGGTTGTATTAGACGAAATTCCTCAACAAAATTTATAAACCAACGATTTGTTTCCAGTAAACAAAAAGGTGCTTCAACACACAATAGTAAGTGGTTAATAATTGCATTAGGCTTCAAACTATATGGTTGATATGTCTATAGAATTATATAATAAATGTAATTTCACAATTTTCTTACTACATACAACGTTATCAAATATGAAAACACGTTTGATGCAGCGCTAATTTTGCCATGTCATTCTTACTTTGCATTTTTAATTTTCGGATGTTGTATAAATTATCTTTATTTCTATTTGCTTTATTAATTTACCTAAATTTACTTCTATTCTTTAACTCGTTTGTAATGAGTGAAATAAATGTATATTAACAAGTTTCCTATCTTTTCGCCATATGATTTTGTTTTTATTGGAAATAAATATTTTTCCAGTCTTTATTGTATTCAGCTGTTTCTCAAATTTGAAAAGGCTGCCAGAAATGTAATCATATCGCTAAACTTTAGCCGTTCTGTCGTCTAAACTTTTGGTTTAGGCGATTATTAAAAGACTATGGCGAAATAGATATGTCAATATATACTATTATTCTTCAATTACAGACATACATACATATGTGTACGTATGTAATAAGCATTTCATATAAAATATTAAGCTTTTAATAATAATTGAACGCGGGGCTTGTTAACTTCAACAAAACTATCTCTTAACGTTGTAATTGTTCATTAGCACAAATGCTTCAACAGTGAAATATGGATATATGTAAATGGACAAAATTGTATTATATTTAATTTAATGTTTAGAATGGAAATTATTTAGAGTGACCATTTACTTAAAAGATTTTATGAACCCAACAGCACATTAACTTTTATCTATTTTGTAATCAAAAAATATAACATTTAACTTTATATTCTATTCTTTTTCGGAACACAATGAGAATTAAGAGGAAAAATTTTCTAATAATATACGAATAACAATGTATTAAAAAAAATACTAATTCTTTTAAAGTCTTGGCAACTTCGCTGCTGCTTTTGTTTATTTTTGAAAATTATTATTAGCATATTTTTTTCGTTGCCCTAGTTTATACTTGACAATGCCCTCAAGACAATAATAAGTATGTATAAATTGTCATAAACGCTGATAATTGTTATAATTATGACAATTCAATTTAAGCCAAATTGTCGGAATTGAGATAATTCCGCTTTTTTGAATTCTTATATGTAAAGAAAAGTTTTATAGGTACATGTTTAGCAAATTAGATGATATCACAATTAAAACATAATAACCAAATCAAAAACAGAGCATAATCTTTTTTTAAGTTTCTTCCATTTCGAGCTTTTTTTTTATATGTTATAATTGTAAAGCAGAGAATATTTGTTGGCATCCTTAAAATCACAGTCCTATTTACTGTTGTCATCAAAATATTATAGACTTTTGTGTGCAGACAATTGAACAAATTTGCATGGATTACTGCTATTCGCGCCTTATTTTTCTAAAGGTAATTAAACATAAAGTTAAATGTTTGAACATAATTTTCAAAGGCTTTCAAGTCTGCACAGGAGTTACGGTGGCACCTACGAAATGTCGCCATATAGACGGCGTCGATTCCTTCATTTGTACAGTGTTTCACTATTTTTATATTAAATAATATATTTTCTTTTTTCGAAAAATGTCCAGTAATTCGCATCGAATTGAAATTAGGGCTTCACTTTCAATTTACCGGCGAATATAGAAAGTCGCTTTATAGTTTTATTAGTTTCTATGTATTATTTAGTACGAACTAATAATATTGATCATTAAATGTGTAAGCCAGGTACATACATACATATGTATATCATATGCTGAATAATTAAAATCAAATAACTCACGTTGCTATGGCAATTATTGCATTGTCAAAACTTGCGAAAATAATATTAGATTGTCAGTTTAATTTATAAGTCGTTTTTTAAAGCAAAAAAGGTAGAAAAAGCAGTGAAAATAAAAAACAAAAACACCAACAAAGTGTGATAAATAATTCTTATCATTAATAACTGTTTATTGTTAACGTGCTTGTTAAAAAGAGTCCCCTAAAAGAACGATAATATGTGATATAAATCGATTTTTTTCACTCGAAAGTGCTTTTGTAGGTGTAAAAACCATGAACATGAACATGATTTATCATAATTTATATTTCGTATAAGGAATTTTTCTTGGATTTTGCTTATTACTACATGCAGGATGTTAGAAGTTTAATAGTTTTTGTTTGACTGTCTAAGAAGTAAGAGTTGAGTTTTCATAATCATAACAAGTTTTGTTTTAGTTTCAATTCTTAAATCTTAAATAAAGTTCGTATGAATTATTTTATATTTTTGCCTGCATCTGAAGCTAAATCCTCGAAAGACCAACACCTGTCTGTTTATAAATCAAAGTATCTTGACATACGTTTAAAAAATAAAATGAGTGTTGATGATTCAGATGTTGTCCTAAATGAACTGGAAGAACAGGAGACTGATATTTGCAAGGATGGTATGTCTTTAAAAATCTGTAGTTTGATATATGTAATTAAGTTTTTGCAACAGAAAATCTTGACTAAATTTATATTTTATTCCGAAGTCAAATTTTGTTTTGCTTTGTTTGTCATATACATAATTAGCCATATGCATATGTATGTATGTAGTATGTGCCTGTGTGTGTACCGAAAGCTTACGTCATTCAGCAACATAAGGAATATTAGGTGAAACTTTCGTTTCGTTTTTCTACTTATCGAATATCTAGAGCAATCAAGAGTTTGTGCAAGTTTTCAAAATCCTGGTTTTTAACAGTTTCAATCGTGAAAACTAAAACCCATAAAAGGGCCAATTATAAATTATTTCCGTCGGCTTTTTTTTCGTTAACATTTTCCTAAAAAAAAAATTGCTTGTAACGAACTGCGTCACACTAATAATATTTAACCTGCGTTTGTATGGTTAAGGATATTGTGCTTTTATTGTACAAAAAAAAAAAAAAAAAAGTTTTGGGCAATAACACCATAATTACTGGTGGAATTAAATTCGTATTAATAACGAGTACGTATTTGCTTGGCAATAAAAGCAACACAAGAGTTCTTTCACAAACAACAGAAAATCACAGTTGAAGTACAGACAGAACTAATTGTTGTAGTTTACGTTGTAAATCCAATGTTGACCACTTCTATATAAAGTAGGTGCTGATTCGTTAGAGTGACAAGCACTTAATTAACGTCTTCTCTTTTGAAAATAAGAAATTTCATATGGCATATCTATTAAAAATAACTTAGCCAAGTAATGAAGAAACTGTATGTGTATGTACACATGTCTAAATATGTCATCCAATCGCAGGTATCTCCTAAATACTGCCCTAGCTGAAAATGCATTACGTCTTCTCCTACTCTTCTCGAATTTTTTTTAACGATGTATTAGCAATCGATGTTCCCAGTGTCATACACATACACAAATCGGTTTTTTCGGCTTCAGGGAGTCGTAAATTTGTCTCCCTTGTCCTCTTCAGACAAAAATAAAAAATTCAATAATTTAATTTGTTGCGCTATAATTAAAAAATCTCATATTTGCCTAAAAATTATAACTTGAGAACAACTTATTTAAAAAAATTCCAAATACATATAAAGAATCCTGCAATTACAGTCAAACCTCGCTTAACCAGGCCTCCATTAATCGGTTACATCTATTAACCGGCATGCGGTTAATTTTATTTGTTCACTCTATTATCCGAGCTTTAGATTTATACCTCTATTTACTGTTCGTTACATCTATTATCCGTGAAGCTTTCATATGTTGTTGGGTGTTTTTTATTGAGGTATAGAACTTTAAGTTGGCATCACTTTTTTAACTGGCGGCCATTTTGTCAGCTGTCAAGTGATTAATATTTAGTTTGGTTTGCCATTTCATCATGAACAGGTTTACAAAAGAACAACGCTTGCAAATCGTGCAAATTTATTTCGAAAATAATGGCTCAGTTCGCGAAGTTTACCGCAAGCTCCGTCCATTTTATGGTCGACATAATCGTCCATCAGAGCAATTAATTCGGTTAACCATGGATCGTTTTCGCACTACGTTTACTTTATGTGATAATACGCATCCGCAGAGACGTCGAACAGTGCGCACCGAAGAAACAATTGCCGCTGTAGAGCAAAGTGTTGAAGAGGACCCGAATGAATCGATTCGCCACCGTGTTGCTGTGCTTTATCCATCAACTTTATGGAAGATTTTGCGCAAAGATCTTGGCTTGCGACCTTACAAGATCCAGCTTGTGCAAGAATTAAAGCCGCGAGACCATGCAATGCGTCGTGATTTTGGTGTATGGGCCGAAAATGAGATTGATCTCGATGCTGATTTTCATCGCAAAATTTTGTTCAGTGATGAGGCTCATTTTTGGTTGAATGGCTACGTCAACAAGCAAAATTGCCGCATTTGGAGTGAAGAGAATCCACATGAGACCCTTGAGACGCCATTACATCCACAAAAACTGACTGTTTGGTGTGCTCTATGGGCTGGTGGAGTCATTGGGCCATACTTCTTCCGAAATAATGCTGGAGAGTCAGTTACCGTTAATGGAGACCGGTATAGAGCCATGATAACCGACTATTTTGTTCCCAAATTGGATGGCATGAATGTGGATGAGTTGTGGTTCCAACAAGACGACGCTACATGCCACACAGCGCACGTCACAATCGATTTATTGAAGGAAACATTCGATGAGCGCATAATTTCGCGAATTGGACCTGTCAATTGGCCACCAAGATCGTGTGATTTGACACCATTGGATTATTTTCTTTGGGGATATGTGAAGTCGCTCGTCTACGCCAACAAACCAGAAACGTTAGGGGACTTGGAAGCCAACATTCGTGGCGTTATTGCCAACATACGGCCCCATATGCTCGAAAAAGTGGTTGAAAATTGGACCTGTAGAATTGGCTTTATTCGAGCCAGCCGCGGCGGCCACATGCCCAAAATCATATTTAAACATTAATGGCATAAAATTATCCTTTCAATAAAGCCAAATTGATGGACATTAAAACGATTTTCTTGTGTTTTATTTCAATTCGAAGTTCTATACCTCTAAAAAACACCCTGTATATAAACAACAATCAGAACTAAATTATTAAAAAAAATAGCAGTCAAAAACTAAAAAAGAATATTTATTTATCAATTTTTATTATTTCAAAAAAACGGATAAAAATTGGTTCAAAACACATTTTTTTAGGTTTAAACAGGTGATTATTTTTCGATCCCCAACAACTTTATTTTTATATCATAATCGTATAAACTAAAAGCCTGTGAATTGAGCAAATGTGAAAACTTTTTGCAAAAGGGGGTGTTAATTGCTAAAAAAAAAAAAAACTAAACTATCAAGTTACACCTTTTTTTTTTATATTCCCATTATTAGAAAAGTGCTAAAATGGCAACACTACATCGAAAGTTATACTCTTTGTTTTGTCATATTTTGATTTTAAAGAGTTTATTTTTCTCCGGACTCTACAGTTTAATATTAATTTTCAAAATGAAATTCTCTTGTATTGTACAACTTGTTTTAGAATTTTATAAAAAACAAAAGCAGACTTTTTAAAGATGAAATCATCAGCATTTTTATACCTTTATTTTTTCTTTATTCAAAAAAAAAAAAAACAAATTCAATTAGAGTTCATTTACAAGTGCCCAATGCGTGCATAAAATAAGTGCCATTGTAAGATAATTGGCGTAGAAGTCTTAAGTAATATCTCAAAATGGGCGCTATAATATCCCGGTTTTATTGTGGGCGACCTAAAGTTTTAGGTACTTAATAATTCCGAATTAGTGAAATGCAAAAAAATCTAAACTCTGAAGTGTTCAAAAATCTTGAAAATCGATAAAAATTTACAATTTTAAAGTTAATTATTCCTAATTAAGAAACATTAATTTACCTCTATTTAAAAAAAATGTATTGTTCATTAAATTGAAATAAATTTAACTTTATTGTATTAAGTTTTGCAAAGCGGTTTTCGTTTGCAACAAAGATTTAACTTGAACTTGTCATTTTAACAAACAGAAACTGATTTGAAATTGATCTGTTGTTGTGCATAACATCGATTAAAATTAATTAAAACAACAAAAAAAAACATATCATATGAAAAAGTTCATATAACATGAATGAATGTTTTGTTAATACTTTTGTTAAACAGAGCAACCACCGATTTTCATAATATTTATATCGAAGTAGAACATTAAAGATTTTTAGTGAGTTGAAGCTTAAAACATGCACTAAACAACTCAATGAAAGAAACCTTGGTAACGATTATGGCCATTATTTGAGATTTGGTTTGCAAAGGCAATCTAAAAGTGCAATAGCTGGGCACCACCTCCTAAATAACGAAACAAAGATGAACTGAAATGAAAAGCTACACAAAAACTGTTTTCTTTAATCATATTATAAAGCCTTGATAAATAGAAACCCATCTATCTTTGTCATGTATGTATGTATGTGGGTGTGTAACACGATTTTGCGTTTCAGAAACACAAATATAACACTAATGGATTTAATCATCTCTAAATACAGCGATTACAGAAAGCAATATAATTATAATTGAAACAGGCGGACAAAATTGCTCACAGTTTAAGCGAAATCCATTTTATAAATATTACAGATGAATACGATTACGACTTAATTGTGATTGGAGGTGGATCGGGCGGTTTGGCCTGCGCCAAAGAAGCTGTTGCAAATGGTGCCAAGGTAGCCTGTCTCGATTACGTTACACCCACTCCTTTAGGTACAAAATGGGGAATTGGTGGCACATGCGTGAATGTCGGCTGCATTCCCAAAAAATTAATGCATCAGGCTTCGATATTGGGCGAATCTATACATGTAAGTCCTTTGAAATTCTCATTATTTGCAAATAAATATATTTTCGCTGTCATTTAATTTATAGGAAGCTGCCGCTTATGGTTGGCAAATTCCTAACATAGAAACTGTCAAGCCAGATTGGGGCAAACTAGTTCAGGCTGTTCAAAATCACATCAAATCTGTAAATTGGGTGACACGTGTGGACTTGCGTGACAAGTAAGTTTTAAATTTCTTACAGCCGTCATACTTGTACAAATTGAGTAGAGTGTCGAAATAGCGATACTCGGATGGTTGCTGCGTACCGCCAAATTTCAAAAATTATTATTTATATTTAATAGAAACTAAATCAAAAAGTTTGGTACAAAAAACGTTTCATTGCTTATTATTATTATATTATATTTAATGCATGTATTTACCACAGCTGTAAAAAAACGTTCGATAAATTCCACTATTCCACGGCTGTACTGTTCATTGACAAGGTCAAACCGCTCATGTTTTTTGAGCCAAAAATTATTCGCAAAACAAATTAAAAGTTACAGTTTTTAGAATTTTTTTTTTAACTATTTGAAAACTTTTCCCTACAACGAATTTTGTACTTGTATGCAGACGAATTTGAGATATATTTTTTTTGCTAAATTGTATGGAAGTTTTTCTGAAATTTAGTACAATTTCGTCACTTAAGGTTGGTTACGGCATGCCAAGTACTTTGTTATCTATATACATAAAAATGTAATTGTTTGGTTTTGAGAAATCTCATTATAAAAAGAAAAATTGTTTTACAGAAAAGTGGAATATATTAACGGCCTGGGTTCCTTCAAAGATCCTCATACTGTTGTGGCGAAGATGAAAAATAATACAGAACGTTCCCTTACTGCTCGCAATATTGTCATTGCTGTTGGCGGTCGTCCACGTTATCCTGATATTCCCGGCGCTGTGGAATATGGTATTACCAGTGACGATATTTTCAGTTTAGATACAGCCCCAGGCAAAACTTTGGTTGTTGGTGCCGGATGTAAGTTATTTCAACTTCCATTCAAAACATATTTTCATTTATTTATTTTCCTAAGACATCGGGTTAGAATGTGCCGGCTTTCTCAAAGGATTGGGCTATGATGCCACTGTCATGGTACGTTCCATTGTGCTACGTGGGTTTGATCAACAAATGGCCAATATTGTTGCCGACTCGATGGTTGAACGCGGCATCAATTTCTTGCACAAAACCATACCTAAATCGTTGGAAAAAACTGCCGACGGTCGCTTGCTTGTAAAATACGTTAACACCGAAACCCAAGAGGAAAGTAGCGACGTATACGACACTGTTCTGTGGGCCATGGGTCGTAAAGGTTTGGTCGATGATCTCAATTTGGCTGCTGCTGGTGTTCAGAGTAAAAGTGACAAAATTGTCGTCAACGAATCTGAACAGACAAACGTTCCCAACATTTATGCAATTGGTGATATTATTCTTGGTCGTCCCGAATTGACTCCTGTAGCCATTCATGCTGGTCGTCTTTTGGCTCGTCGCTTGTATGCCAACTCCAAGCAAGTCATGGACTACTCAGATGTGGCTACCACCGTATTTTCCCCCCTCGAATATGCTTGCGTTGGTATGGCAGAAGAGGATGCCGTAAAGAAATATGGCGAAGATAATATTGAAGTGTTCCATGGTTTTTACAAACCCACAGAATTCTTTATACCTCAAAAAAGTGTGCGTTATTGTTACGTTAAAGCGGTGGCCGAACGTAGTGGTGATCAAAAAGTATTGGGTCTACACTACGTTGGTCCCGCGGCCGGCGAAGTTATGCAGGGTTTCGCCGCCGCTGTAAAGTAAGTTCACTCTAGTAAAAGGTTTAGCAAACTAACCAATTAAATAAAACTTTTTCACTATTTTGTAGATCTGGTTTAACCATAAAAATCTTATTGAACACAGTTGGTATTCATCCCACTACAGCTGAAGAATTTACTCGTCTCAATATCACAAAACGTTCTGGCTTGGACCCCACTCCCGCTTCTTGCTGCAGCTAAACGAAAATATTTACTTCTTACATGCAACTAAAATAACTAAAAACGTACACCTTAATGTATAAGAATTTCCGTTTGCCCTCTGTGTTACAAAGTTACTTTCCATTCGTAAAACGAAACATAAATAACAGCTGCGTGTCCTTCAACAGTAACTGGCATCATTGTTCGGTTTTTTAGAGATGTTTCTTAATAGAATTTTTCACTTTAAAATATCTTTGTTTGTTTTTTATAATTTAAAAAATATTTCTTACTATATTTTTTGTAATAAAGCGTAATTACAATTTTAGAGTTCAAGTTTTCAAAACAGCTATTTGTAATGAAAACTGATAACACTGTATTACTTTAATAAAAAGTTTATAAATTTCTTTACATACCCGTTGTTTTGTTAAAAATTATTTTTTATTAGAATTGATTGATTGCAAATGTACCACTATAGCGTTTCCCTTTGCGAAAAGAAAGAAGGTATGTTAACCAACTGCACCGAAAGCTTTTAAAACATGATACTATGTTTTTCCCACAAATACGTGTATAGTAGAGTTGAGCTCACCAGCGATTGTAATAATTAGGTACATGCAGCCTAATTCCTTTTTTCCAACTCATTGGAAAATTAAAAAAAAAAACATGAAATTGGAAGCAAAACATTACCGGATTCTCTGGGAAAGAACAAATCTTAATAGAAAACACATTTAAATTTTAATATATCGTTCAAAGTGCAAGTTTAAGCAAAATAGATTAGATCGCATCAGTATAAAACAAGCGCCAAATTTCTGGAAAAATCACAAACGAAAATTTTAGGCAAAATGCGTTTTGTCCGGACGTGGATAATTTTCGACAGCCAAACAGACTGTAAAAGAAATAAATTGGTTTGTTGAGACTTGGAATATCTTCAATGTTTAAGATTTCTATTTTAATTATTGAAAATTTTGGATTGAGGTTCCCTGTGAAATGCTGCCGGCAAAGGAAGTACTTGGTTCGCTCCTCAGCCATCAGTTTCAATATACTAGTATTAGTTATGTACATATTTGGATTTCGCAAACATCTCCTACAAAATACTATATATTTTTTTGTTTTTGATGAATAGTTATTAATTCAAGAGTTTTTATATGATAGTTTTTTAAAATGTTTGTTTATTTTCATATAAATTGGCTACACATCAACATAATTTCTACTAGTTGTTATATCTTAAAAATAGATGTTTAAAAGTATTTTGTATTAAATAAAGTTTACAAATCAAAATGTTGTTTATCCATACGTTTCACAGATTTGATATCTTTTGTGTATATTAAAAAAAAAAAATTCAAGTTAAAATAAACTTCTTTTTTTTACATGATTGTTGACAGTTTATAAGCAAAGTTCTTGTTGGTCCAGTGAAAAATTTTGAGTTGTATTTGATTGTATTCGAAAATATACATTTAAGAAAAGCAACTGAAAAAAGAGAAATAAAGAAATTAATCAATAGAATGCATTTTACAAAATGTATATAATATAAATAAATATTTTGGAAATTAGTTTATTATCTGCCAGATTTTCCAACAATTTGCTCGCTTACATACATGCATATGAATATACCAGCACATATACGAGTGCACGGCCACGTCAGTGTTCACTTCTGTTCAAAAACGTAATTCAATCCGTTTTTTTTTTTTGTTTGTTTTGCAGAAAATGAATAATTTTGTTTTTCGCTTCCGCTGAGAATGGAAAGAAATCATTTTTTGTTCCGCTGAGAATGGAAAGAAATCATTCGCGTGACAGGAATCAAAAGGAAACAATTAATTCATGGAGAAAGAAAGAAATAAAAACATTCAAAAATTACATTTTATTCGCAATATGTAAGAACATGAAAAATTTTAAAATATCTCCAAAAACGACAAAGTCAACCCCTTAAATCGATTGATTTCCGTTGCATATGTACATACATACATACGTACCTGTTGAAATGTCGTTTTCTTGAGTGCTGGTTTTGAAAACTTCACAAAATAATTAGTTGCCAAGCAGATGGCTCGAACGTAGTGAAAATTACTCTGTTTCTAGTGTTTTGAGAGATATTATTAGAACCAAGGCAACTTCATGACAGGTGAAATTAATTTAACGCAGCTGATTAAATTTTTTGGGTTTAGCCTCCCTTAAAATATGAACAGTGGAAGCGTTTTTTTTTTGCCACTTCACAGTTATTTAACAACAACAAGGTACAAACTTGCATTCCAGCTGTTGTACTAGACACTTTAACTGCTATCAATTCGACTTGACGCAAACATTTGAATCCACAATTTATATTATTAAATATGATTGTTTTTGCTGATTTCCAGCTGTCCATGTAGGCCATGCGAGATGTCAACATATCGGGACTTAGAATAGAAGAACACACGAACAATAAATTCAATTGTTATTGGAGCAATTGTCTCTTTAAAAACAATCGAAATGAAGCTAAATGCCTAAACACATTTTCCAAAGCCTTTCAAGTCTGTTCGCAAGCAGGATATGTAGACAGCTGGACACATACATACATACATATATTATATATAGATTTTGTTTAATATGAATTTTATAGATTTAATGTGAATAAGGAAATCAATTATGATTAATTATGTACATACGTACATACATACATACATGTGCATGTCTATCGACTTTTAATGGTTTCTTCTATCTAATTAATTTGTGTAAATGTAGTTTCTGCTTACATCTTGTTTTCCACTCCTTTCAAGTTTGTAATGCGTTAATATCGTCAGCAGAATGGCGCACAATCGAAATTTCTCAAATATTTGGTTCAAGATGACAGTTCGGTGTTTGGGCGCAACTGCCAAAAATTTCCAAAAATATTACATGGAATGAGCCAACCCATATGCCAACATCCTCAGCAGCTTTTCTAATAGCAATTCGACGATTGTGCATAACAATTGTTATGCCTTTATCAACATTTTCCTCTGTCGTTGATGTGCTCAAAAGCATGTTGGGGAGCGTCGTCATCTTTCCGACCTGCTTTGAAAACTTGTGCCACTTTTTAAACATTTCTCGTACTCAGAATACAATTAATATTTCAAATGCTTTGCAGAACATAATTCCGTTTTTTTTTTACACAAAAATGTTATGGCAATTCTTTGATCCAATTTTTACGACAGCCGAACTCTGGCAAAACAGTTTTAACTTTTGTGCTAAACAGCCTGAACTGAGAGCCCTTGTTCCGGGACGAGTGGTACCAACATAAACCACAGATAATGAAATATACGTGGGCTGTGAAATTTTAAAGAATTTGCAGGCAGGCATGTTCTGCAAATTACTCTTTGACGACGTGATTTGAAATCATGTAAAAGATGTTCTGCTTACAAAATATATTGAAATCACTTGAGTGTTTTGCATAATTATTTCGTCTAAAATTGAATAAAAGTGGTTTCATATATTTCACATGATGATGATGGCCTGGTATTTATTTTTGTTAAAAAGTTAAGTTTTATGGCTGTAAAAACATATAAAAATTAAAAAAATTTCTGAGAAAAACGGCTGGTTTTGTAAAAAATTGTTTGGTTCGTTTGGCAATATCCCTGATTTACTATTTCCCTCCAGCAGTCACAGCTGGTTTGTTGTTCCGAAGATATAGTCTCTACAAGTCATGTAAAATACATGCAATTTTTAAGTGCAGAATGTTTTTTGTTCCAGAATACTCGTATTAACAAGAGCAAATATAAATTTGGCGCAAATGCGCCTCATTAGGGTTTGAAAATTTAAACATAAAATATTGTATCTTGGGGAGGGGGGGCAGATATTTGTTTAAAAAAAATTATTCGAAATAAAAATATTTGTTGAAACGAAATTAATTAAAACAAAAAAAAAAATCTGTAAAAAAAGAATATAACGCAAGAAGCAGGAAAAAAACATATATATAATAATAAATCATATATATATGTGTACCGATTTGTAATTGATAAGTAGTTTGGTTTTTCGTTTTACATTTCATTCGATTTGTATAGAAAATAGAGGATGTTTTCTTTTTTTTTTACAAATATTTATTTTAAATTTTTTGTTTTGTTTCATCATTTATATATAATTAATTTACACATTTAAAACATACATTAATACATTATTATTATTATTTTTAATAATTATTATAATTTATGTTTATTCGATTACATTGGATGTAATCTAAATATATGTATTTATTACATTTCTTTTTATTACACATTAAATTAATTTTTCCTCTTTAATTAATTGTTATCATTTTTAGAATTAAAAACTAACTTTTATCTTTAGTTTTAGATTTATGTATTATTTTTTTACAAATTGCATTTATTGTTAAAGGTAAATTTATATATATGTATATATGTACATATATATGTATTCATATACTTAATATAACTTGACTATATTTCCACTTTTTTTGTAATGTTTTTTTAGAATGATGTTTTTGTGTTTTTTTTTTGTTTTTTTTTTTTTGATTTTTAAAAGTTTTTTAACCTTAATTTTGCTTAAAATATTACACACATTTTTTTTTAATTGCTGAGAGAAAAAGATCAGATCAGTGAAGAGGAGACCTTAAAAAATGTTTCGTGGAAGGGGGGGGGGGGGGAGAGAGGGGGCTGGCGGAGACCTCTGAAGGGATCAAGTTAGAAGAATGTTTTTATTTTGTCCTTTCCTTTAGGTATTTTATTTCTTTATTATGATTTTTTGTTTGTTTTTGTTTTTTTTTTCTTTGCAATAAATATAATATATTTTAAATATTTTTCTTTTGATTATTTTGATGATTTTCGTTTTTTGTTTTTTAGTATAACAAAAAAAAGTTAGTATTTTATTGTTTGCGGCTAAATAGGCGTTAGCGAGTTCTTTCTGTATTTATTGTGAGAACATTCTATATTTTTCAAGGAATAGGAAAATGTTATATATTTTTGTTTTGCTGTCCTTTAAGGAAAATATTTAGGTAATTTTTTTTTTTTTTTGTTACTATTGTTTTATTTGTTTTTATCTTTTGTTTCTTTTCATAAAGCGTCGTTGCCTTTTTGGTGGTTTCTGTTACACAACAACAGCGACAAAACAACAATTTGTATTTAAGGTTTTTGTTTTCACTTAAAAAAAAAAAAGAACCTAAAACTACATAAAAAATATTAAAGTGAGGCTGTATAACGCAATGGATTTTCAGAGTGATATAAAAATAGTTACAAAAGTAAAATGTTTTACTTGTCAAATATTGTTGCTTTTGAACTCAATTTGCTGGGAATTTTACTTGAAACGCTGTAAACTGGTTCTTGGTCCTTCCTCTCAATATTTCCAATGAGTTGTGGTTTCCTTATTAATATTTTGGGAAATTTATTCTGCCTTCCAGCAAATTAAAAAAAAAAAAAAAAAATCGGAAAATATTAATGAAACTATAAATTAATTAATTACACAATCGGTACGATATGAAAATACCAACCATCCCTATCATGACTGACAGGTGAAATATCTGTTCCCTTGAGCTTTCATTAACCGTGAACTGAAATTTATTATGATCAAAATTTCCTAAGGCCAAATAACAATGAAAGTTTCTTGTGTGCCAGCAAGAGAATTTTCGTATACGCGGCCTCTTCTCATCCTCAAAAATCCTGTTGTTAATGTACGAGTATTCAACATTCTGTTGTCGATGTTTCTCTTGACCACAATATACAATGATGTAATAAAGCAAAACGTTATTTCAATCTTAAACTACGGGTTTTTGACGTGATTTCCCCAAATTCATGTCACTTATTACAGCTATTCATGCAATTTACTAATACTTTGCAAATGTGTATGTCTAACCATTTAATACTGAGCTTAGATTGATTATTGAGTGAATAAAAAGTTAATAAGCTTTTTATAGATTTCAAATCTGTTTGTGAATAAGGCCACAAATATTTAGAGGTTCACACATTATGCCACCTGTACATAATAACACCATCAAATTTACATGATTTTAAATCATATTTAAGTTTTTGGAAGCTGATTATTTGTGGGGGTTTCTTGTAACTTCACATTTAATGAAAAAAGTTTATGTTTGTTAAGAGTTTATGAATTTATTCACATCAAAAGATGATTTCGTTAAATAAACTCGAAACCAAACTTCGGCCACAAACGCAAATCGTTTGAAGTTGTTACAAAAACATATAATAGTTTTAAATTTCAATGGAAGCACTAGAAAATTGAACAAATAAAGTATATTTCCAAAATTATTCACGGCTTATAGTCAATGGTTGCTCTTTTTCTTTGGCGTATCCATATCTAACAATTTTGGTAAACAAGAAACGGGAAAAATTATCAATTACTTTCACACGCTTTAGAACCCTTACAAAAATATGTGAACACAAAAATAAAAACAGATAAATTTACATAAATATGGACATAGACAAGAAAATTAAGCCATAAATCGAAACCGATAAAAGAACAACCTAAAATATAACAGTGGAAAAACATTTTTGAAATATTTTTACCGGCTGGCTAAAAGTTGCATATAAAAACTAGGGGCCAAAAAAAAATTGCAATAATTTCAATTACTGTTTAATAAAAATTTAAATAGCACAAGTATTGTTGATCTATTCCATTGGCTTCCCAAAATCCGTAATTCGGTGAACTGTCGCAAGCAAATTGCCAAAATTTGACAACAAAGAAAAATTTCGAAATTGAGGTGCGAATTCAATATCAATAAAAAAAATACAATATCACTTCACCAGATTTAAAAACAACCATAATTGTAAATTTCAATATGTCAATTATAAGTTCAATGATCCATCCTTCCGTAATGCAAATGATTTTCTACTCTTTAGTAAATCTTTAAATTCGTTTACTGCCATTTTTCCTAATACACTTATTAGGACTTAGAAAACTCTTTAAAATCACACGATTCTGTGTATAACACAAAGGAAGAAGTATTGTTTTGTTAGGATTAAACCTGGTTAACAAAATAATCAGTTAGAAATGAAAACACCATTAACAAACCACAAAATATCGGAACAAGCAATGAAATTTGCCGGTTTTTGAGAATTGATTTAAAACTGATACGCAAATATTTTGTATAACACTTTTAACTACAGTCGTCCACACGCTAATTAAATTTCCATGTAATCGAATTGGACTTAAACTTATATGTAAGGCTGGGCGTTAAGAGTTTTCAGCTTAAAACAGAATTTAGATATGGTATCCTGTTTCCAGCATAACAATAGTTTTTGTATGTCAGTTTTGGTCATTGCTGCAAATGCAAACATGATCCGTCGTAACTCAATTAACATGTTCGAATTTGTATGCATTTAATTTTGAGTGTCGTAAACTTTTGATTTTAAATTCAAATCACAATACAATTTGAGCCTGAATGTTATAAACTGAGTTCAAATTTCAACACTACATGAAGAAGACAAAATGCAATGCATAAACAATGATTTAAAAATGTCCATCCTTATTCATAATTCGGTAAACGCTTTAACGTCGAATTGAAGGCTTTTTGAAATCTATGTATGTATGTATGTATGTATATGCATATGGGTTTCACGGTTAGTAATATATTGTAGATTTTTGCACTGAACAAACTCTTCTCTCTATACATACTTATTTATGTATGTATGTATAGAAATAGTGAACAAAATATATGAAACTCAAACTCTTTCCACCAGCATGAATTGATGTCAATAATTTTACATGATTATCGTGATAGAATTTCACAAAAATAAATTCGATACAATATTCTACAGATTAGATTTCTTTACCACCTTTTACGAAAAGCAATAACCTTAAATATACCAACAATTAAAGAAAAAGAAACTGGACAGAGATGTATGTATGTATTTAGGTGTGCACAGGTAAGTGAAGAGGAGTTTGTGTTCCATATGTTTTTTCTACTATCCTTATATTTAACCGTTTCTTAAATAAAAACAGCCCTTCATTAAATTAAGCCTGAAAAATATGAAAGAGTATAAAAATTATAAAAAAAAAAAAAAAAAAAAAAAACTTAAAAGAAAACTCAACTAAAGTTGAAACTAAAGATAAACTGGCGTCGAAAGTAAAGGCTAAAAAGTATTAGAACATGTCACCTGTGTTTCGATTTCTTTACACTACCACTTTGCAGTTGAAAATCCGATCATATTTTTTTAAGGGGGTTTTAACAAAATATTATACGAACCGTGAAAGCCGCTAATACATATTATAGAAGATATTGTTTAATTTTAAATGCGACCACCACCATAAAGTTGTGTTGGGAAAAATCTATAAAATATATCTATCTGTATATATTTGTATAAGTTTCAATATACTGTTTTGGTGGCTGGGGATGATTGTTTATCTTTTTATGATTGATTATCTGCTTATGATGTGTGTGTGTGTGTGTGTGTGTGTGCGTGTGTGTATGTATGTGTCTATGGTAAAGTCTGTGACAAAATTAGTTTATGTTTAAAAGAATTTTAATTACAATTTTAATTTTTATCATTCTCCTCTTTAAAAGATTTTTATTTATTTTTGTTTGTTTTTCAGTGTTGCAAAATCGTTGATGCAAATGTGTGGGCGGATCTGTTTTTTCTTTTCAATAATTGTCTACGATTCCTTTTAAAAAATTCTCTTTTTTCAATAATTGTGGCGCTTCGCGTTGAAACTTATTTTCTTCGTGCTTTGGCTAAAACAAGAATAAATTGTGTTGAAATGTTGTTAACCTGATTGAAACGGGGACTGACTGACTGGCTGACTGACTGACTGACTGACTGACTGACTGACTGTGTTGTAAAACGATGATGTTTGATTTTAAATTTTAATCTTAAATTATATACATACATATGTATAGAGTTTAATCGTTGCAGTTTGTTCTCTTTTTAATGTTTTGTTTGTTTGTTTGTTTGTTTGTTTGTTAGTTAATTTGTGTGATTTGTGTCATATTTATTTGACAAAGGTGGGAGCATTTTCATTTTTGTTTTGTTAGTTTGTTGTTGCTTTTCCAATTTCTTATTTGTTGCTTGTTCAAAAAATAGACTTGAAGCCTCTGAACTCTTTGTTTGTTTTTTTCCACTATAACTCCAATTGTCTTTTTAATTTTTTGCACACAAACGACTGAGTATAGTTTGTTTTAAGGCTTTTGTTGTTGTCACTCTGATGAAAGCCTTCAGTTTTGTTTCTTTCGTTACAACCATTTTCTTGATTCCATTGCGGTGTTTCGAAATTAATTAGTAGTAGCAGCTCCAGAACGCCACGCAGCAATAGGGGCCTAAAATAAGAAGAAGAAAAATTTACTTCGCATTTCGTGCATAAATTAAAATCATAAATCTGGCATAAAAGCTGTGCCAGCGAAGGCCATACAATTCGATATCATACTTCAAGGTTCGCCAGTATTTTGAAGGCAAAAAAAACCATTTGTTTTGACAGTTCAAAATATTGGCGAACGTTAACGCTCTGCATCGGGATAAATAAAGAATAAGCTTTAAATTTCCGTATAAAAAGAAGTGTTACTTTTATAAATTTGCCTTCTGAAAACAATTGGATTCACTTTTTAACTAAGTTATTTGATGAAACCTGGGATATGAATAATTTTTCAAGTATATTTTTATGCCTCCAAGCCATCAATTGTCATCAGAGATTTTATGAAATTGAAATAATGCATATTTCGTAATATTCTTTGAAGTCAATTTGTTCAGATTTTATTAAAACATGAGCAATAAGGCTAAGCGGTAACTTTCAGCGGAAAGGATTGTATTTGAAGCAGCCACATATAGAGTTACAATATATTTTAGCCAGCAAATATTAGAGAAATCATGGGGGTTTCAACGATACTCAGCCAAAAATTTGAGCATCTTGAAAAATCTGTTATAACTCAACACAATGTGAAATATTATGATGAAATATAATTTGTACAGAGATTTCAAGTGACAAAGAACACATCTGATTTTAGTGTGGCCAAACCGTTCTGTTTAAAAGAAAAACAAAGCTGCCACAGAAGAAAACAATTGTAAATTGCAACGAAAGACAAGCTATCTTCGTAATTACTCTAAGAGGCAAAAAATCGAACTTTTATGACGTTGTTCTGGTCTGGTCATATACAAACAACAACGCTTTCCTACCTTGTTGCTTTTCGTCTTTGATTCCGAAATATTTTGGAAACTTGTAGCCATTGGCACAATTGAGGCAGCAGCATTTGCCGTTCCATTGCTACTGTGAGTGCTATTATTTGCTGTTGCCGTTGTATTGGCAGCAGTTAATAACTGGGCAAAATTTCCAGCAAAATGCAGACCATTAAGACTTGATGTTGTGGGTGGTGATGCAGCCGATACTAACAGCGGTGTGACACTGGTGGCATCTATAAAGTAATACAATTTTCAAATATACATATTTAATTAAAGGTATTGCCTTTTTTTATGGAATGCGTATACCTTTTAGCAAAATACCATTTGTTAGCGTTGTTGTTCCATTACTGGTGATGGTGGTCGAAGAATTTGGAAAAGGCGACGACGGTGGGTGTTGGTATTGATATTGATGTGAATGTGAATGATGATGTGCTGGAGGACCATTAATAAAAGTGATTTTGCCATTGGCATGATAAAACGCTGTTGCTACAGAGGGCGCATTACTGGAGGAGATTTTTAAGCCGTTCGAGGGCAAAATATTTAGCTCAGCACCACCCGGCAAACGACACAATTCACTTGTCGATGTTGTTGTAAGTGTGGCAGGTGTTGCTGCAGCATATGAGCATGAGCCGTTTGCAATAGATTTATTAATAGTACTGTTATTGCCAATACCATTGGCACTGGCACTGGCACTGCCACTGCCACCACCACAACCACCTCCTTGTAAAATTCCACCACTGTTAGTTAACAACAACTTTTGGCCATGAGTTTGAACGTCAGGTTGATTATGCTGTTGTTGCTGCTGGTGATGATGATGATGATGATGATGGCCATTCGTTGCCGCATTTAATGATGAATTGAATACTTTTAAAAATTTGGCCGGTTGTTCACCATCTTCACTAGCATGGTGCTGTTGTTGTAACTGCTGGAGTTGATGATTATTTTTTGCATCGGTTACAATGTTTTTTGTATTGTTATTGGCATAAGTGTTGTTAGATGTTAAATTTTTTTTACGGCCATTGTGTTGTTGTTGATTTCCCAAAACTGTGGCAAAAAATATACAAAAAAGTTGTGGTTGATTTCTCATATTTATTTCTATTTTAAGATATTAATAGAAATTTATGAAATTTACAAAAGTTTTTTTTTTAAGGCCATAATTCTTATATCCTCCTTTTTAAGGAAATTTTATTCGCCTTTATTTTATTTGGTTCAAATCAAATTTGATTATATTGTTGGTAAAAAAGAAGTATTTTAAGTTTTTTTCTGTGGTGATTTTGTGGTGGTTATTTATTATTGAAAATAATAAGAAATGGTGGAGGTGGTTTATGGTTTATGGCTTTTCAAATAGGCTGCAATGGTTGGTGCTTAGATTTTTTAAGAGAAGGAAATCATAAAAATTTTGTAGGATTTTTTTGTTTTTTTTTTTTTTATTTTTGAATAGTAACAGGAAATATTGGGGGTTTACTTTTTAATTCATTGGCTGTTGCATTTTTATTGGTGATGGGATGATATTTGTGTTTTTTAGATGTGTTTTTAATTTTCTTCTAGCTTTTGTCAGCATTTTTAATTTAAATGGGAAGAATATTGTTTGTTATAGAGCAAGTTCGCTGCTGAATCCTCTTCGTTTTTGTTTGATCTTTTTTTAGTTTTTTTTTTTTCGTAATTGGCCAATAGTTTTTAAGCTTTTATACCAAATGGCAACCACGTAACGCTTGTAACATTTTTGCTATTTTTTTGTTTGTAGGAAATTAAAATGAAATAAAAAAGAAAGAAATATTAAAGAAAAGCTCCAGTAAATAAGTACTTACAAAACAAAATGAATAAAACTTAAAGTAGGCATAATTTGGAGATGAAATGATAGATAGTGTGTTTTTGATTACGAACGGAAAGTTGCTTCACAAAGATGAGAAATGAATTTTGGAATTTTTTATTGGGTTGATTTCTTGAAACGTATGAAACGTCTAATAAAAACTATCAGAAAAAGCTTTTAGCATTCGAAAAGACGAAAGGCTTTTTGCCAAATATTTCGCACTTAGACAAGCTCAAGTCATAAGCAAACAAACAGCCGGCAAATTAATAAAATAACTACAAGTATATATCGAAAACTTTAATAAATAATATTTATTTAGAAAACTACCCGACGTTTGTTATGGGCCCAAGCACAGTTTTCATTTATATATCACAAATTTAACAAATGTACATCAATAATCTCGATATTAGGACAACAATTTTGTAGCACACATCCCCCGGGAAAAAATAAAAATATTATAAAATTATTTGAATGGAATTATCATTCTGAAATTGATTCCCGCTTAATTGATTTGCCCGCTTATTTGATCCAAAAAATTACACTGAAAATATTCAATATAAGTTTTATAGAAAAATTCCCATTTAAATGAGTCCCGCTTTATTGCATTACCCGCTTAATTGAATCATATAATAAAAACTATTTTTGTAAATAGCATACAAACATGCCGCTTAATTGACATTTAAAAATTCTCTTTTTGTTGAAAAAGTCAAATAGTCGACTTTTGGTTTTCGTGATGGCATACAGTTACAAAATTATGTGGCAGCCCTTCAAATCATATGTTTTGTTTATTTTGTACAAAGTTAAAAAAAAAACGCCATTGAATTAAAATCTATATGTATATAAATATTTTACTGCTTTATTGATCCCACTGCGCAATAATGCGGAGTTCTTTTAATTGAGCCAGCGAATCAATTAAAAGAGTATCGGTTTAATGATATGCCTGGTTAATTGCAACAAAGCCTGTGCATTTTTAGAAAATCAATTAAGCGGAAATTACTGTATATGTACGAATGTTTTATTAATTTTGTGTGTTTAGCTGCGACAGAGAAATAACTTTCCAACTTTACTGCTACAATTGTTAAAAAGAAAAAAAAGATGACTTCCACGGCCAACGCTTTGGTTATTTTAACACCGAAATGAATGAAGTTTTGCAACTCAGACAAAATACAAATGGTGTCAAGTTTGCTAGGCTTTAAGGTACGCGTACATGCAATCACAAACATTCCCTAATTTCAAGGTTTGTCTTATCTATTATATTCGATTAAAACTAGATTTTAAGGTTATACTTTGCACCTTAGAACTCAAAGTAGTAACGACAACAAAATGTCGACCAATTAACAATATATTTTGAAAGCGAACATATAATTTGCTTCAAGTGAATTAATTAGAGAAAATTAAAAGAAGTCAGATAGTTTGGAACATGTACAAAGAGGTGTAAGTATTATAAATTAGGAGGGAAATGTGGAGTGACAAAGTCTACAAGACATTTATTACACTTAATAAAGAGAAAAAATATGCTTGTTTGGGACTACCCATAAAAATTGAACTTAAAGGATGCCGGTTTCTAGACTGGTGTTGATAGAAAATGGGAAAATTTTAACTTGTATCGAAATCGATAACAAGATTTACTTAACCACATTAATTTCATGTCATTCGCAATCGCGATCAGACACATAAAATGACGGAAGACGGCAGTTGCAAGTTGCCCAACCGACACGCTTGAGGTTCGTATTGTTCATACGGCCATAAACCAATTAAGACAATCATATTTAGCAGCTGGAAGGCCAGGCGAGAAACCAATAACAAATAAGGCCTTAAAAATTTTAATTTTGGAGCGAGCTTGAAAATCGTCCCAGTTTTTCTCCTTGTTGTATATATATGTATATATGCATATTTATACGCAATACACTCTTTATGAAACGATGCTGTTGCGATAAATACGCATTCTAGGCACTCGGACCAAGGGGAATATTAAATTTCCATAATAATTAAGATTTTGTATTCTTTTTCGTATATTCGTGGTTTCTTTAATACTTTGCAAGTAATAAATTTTTGGGCTTACCATTATTTGTATTATTAACTCCTTGTGCGGGTGCTGAAGTAGCTAATATAGTTGATGCAGTTGTTCCAAGAATGCTGCCACTACCATTTAATCCTGTTCCGGGTACAGCTGCGGCTTGCAGCTTTAAACCATTAGGAATGTTAACGGTGCCATTGCGACCATTATTAATCACCCCATTAATGGGAGGTGATGACGAGATCAATGATGATGATGAGGATACACCACTCGATGAGGACGGCGACGGTGAGGGTGTTGATGGTGTGGGTGAACCACGTGTAACAGCTGTAGCTGATATATTCTTGGCCGTAAGTGATAGTGGCAGGCTGCTTCCAAATGTCACAATTGCCGTTGGACTACTAACGGGTGGACTACCACCACCACTTCCTCCGCCACCACCCTGAGTAGGAATTGCCACAGCTTGTATGGTGGTCGTAATTGAAGGATTTTTCCGCTGATGCTGTTGTATAACAATATTACTGTTGCTATTAATTGAAATGGGTGATGTTGAATTTATGTTGCTGTTGTTGTCGATTTTGTTTATCACAGGCGTTATTGTTGTCGGCAAAGCAGTTTGCAACTATTTTTTAACAATTACAAAATTATACAACATTACAAAAATCTCCAACTATATTTTCTTTTAGTTTTGATGTTAAGTGTATGTGTAAAAATGCTTGTAACTAATCTAATTTACATATGAGATCATTGTTTGTTTTATTATTTAGGTAAAAATTAAATAACAAAGTAAAAGGAAACGAAAACGAAAACGAAAACGGTACCAAACAAATTTACAATTAAAATAAAATAAGTTTTTGCTGGATCTATGTCTGATTTTATGAATCCTATGCTAACACTTTATTTCTCTTATCATCATAATTGTGGTTTGCACTTGATTTTGGCTACTTACACCAGCCCCAACTGGTGATGACATCGTATTGCTGCCACTGCTGCTGCCATTACTGCCGCCACTCGATAGCGAACTAGACGAACTGTACAATGTGCTGCCGCGCCCAGACGAGAGTGAATGTACATCGTTTATGGTTTCTGAAAAAAAACAACAAAATAAAATGAATTTAATAAAAAAAAAAAAATATATTGTATATATTTTTTGAGACTTGCTCGTACATACATATTTGCTCTGTAATTTACTTAAATTTTGATTAACGCCAAAATTAAAACGATAATCTTCGTTCTTTTTTATAAATACTTATATGTAAATATAGGCTGCACCTGCACCAACAACCCAACCCTACTTAGTGTAAATATAATTTTGTTAGATGCACCTGTTAGGACGAAGCTCTGACGAAAATGCAAACTGTTATTAAAAGAGTGGACAGAGCTCCTGGAGTAATTAGGTTAGAGTGTGTTACATACATAAATATATAGTATGTACATATATATTTATATTAATGTATGTATGTACACATGTATTTGAAAAGTTTAAAACAACTTAGGAACCAAATAGAAATTTTATTTAATATTTTAATGTCATTGAAAATTCTGTCCTACTTTTTTTGTTTCCATACTTAATGTCGTTTAGGTTTAGATAGGGACATTAGCGACTCTAAACTTTTATCGCACCCAACTTGCCCTATTTTCAACGATAAAGAGCCAAGATGTTTGACTTCAAGGTCATTAGTCGATTGCGGTTTCTTGATACAGATCCGTGGTATTAAGCTGCAACTGCACGATATTTGCGAAAGATAGCCACAGCCTCAAGTCGTTCATGCAGAATATTGATGGCGTCCGCTCTGGCAAATAGTGCCATCCTACTGAAACCACATGTCGTCCGTCTACGTCTGTGTATATGCATAGGTAAATGGTGGGGAAAACCCCTTATCAAAACCTTATGGACCAATGACACGGCAAAACACAAACTGAACAGAACACTTTTGTGTATGGATTGTCACCTGGTAAATTTCGTGTGGGTTTTGCTTGTTAATATAGTATGTACATGTATATGTCATCATCGAAAACTGCGCCTCGTCGGTAAAAACGATTTATAAGCCAAAACTGAAGTCCTCTTCCCACCCTCATTTAGATAATAAAGTTGTATCATTTGGCCGTGCTGCCGTGTAACTTGTGATGCCTGGCGTCAGTAGCTGAATAACAAACAACAGATTAGGCAGATGCGCAAAACTTCATGACAATCACAAGCTGCCAGGCAACATCTATCCGCGCCAATTAAAAATCTCTTTCCAAAAATCTCTTAAGCTATTTTTTATTAGATTTATTTTGAGCTCGCAAACCACAAGCATAAACATTTTTAGAAATATGTTGGCTTATAATTTTGTTTGGCTTGAAATACGCATTGCCACATCCAATCCATCACATTGTTCAACGAAAACGTTCGGTAGGCGTGTTGCTGCCAACTTCATGGAACAATTTACTATAGAATGGAACGAACACAGTTCAATGACGTCTCGCATATTAACAAATTTATTTATTGTTTTTCTTAATTTTTACTCAATTATTGCTGCTTAAGATGTCTTTTAAAGAATTAAACTTGAATTTGAACTTTGATATTTTGCTAGTAAATGTGTTAGCAGGCAACAAGTTTAGATAGTATAGAATTATCAGTCGTCTAAATTTGCCTTCTATTCAAATTATTACAATAACAGCTTTTCATTATCATAAATACAATAGCACAATCAATTCGTAAGAACACTTAGTTTTTATGCACTTTTACCAGCTTTCAAAATTTTTTCCACTAAACAATTTTTACAAATTAAAGCTGTCGGCAAAACAGATTGATTTTTTTAAATAAATTATGTTCCTTGGTGCATTATGTAACTACAAATCTGATTCTTGCCTTTCCAATACTCTGTAGAATGCCCTGCCGGTGTGAATTTGTTCTGTCCAATACGTGAGTGCCAACACATTTCGCCGAGAAGATGCTTTTCTTTCTTTCTTTTCAGTCAAAGAGCAAAATAAAATTAACGTATTTGGAGATTAAAAAAAAACCGTTATACGAGTATAAAAGCAAGCAATTGGAATTCGCACCGAATAACGGTATCGAACACGATACCGTTGCATATTGTTATTTATGGTAATTGTCACAGTATTTTTGTTGTTTGTTGTCGAACCAAGGCAATATTAAATATAAACCTATTGGTCCAAAGTTGGCGTTGATGCACCTACCCATAGATGCTTTTTTCTGGGTGATCATTTAAAGCCTTCTGCAATAGCCCAGCAACGATGAAACGCTTAAAGGTGCGGCACAACCACAACATGTGTAATTACTATGATAACATTTGACCATTTGACATGAATATCTTCCCCGCTCAAATGATTATTACTGTATATGAATTGCCAATAATGGCTATAAATTTAGTTTTAATAAGTTTTCAATTGAAGGAGGCTTTATTTACAAGTTATGACCTTTTTTTCTATTTTCGTTTTTCTGTTTATTTTAAAACCATTTGAACAGAAAGACTTTCTTTTAAAAACCTAAGAACGTACGCCTTCCTTTGCAGTGCCTCTATGAATGCTCAATTGGTTTGTTTTGCATAAAATCCTCGCACATTTTGATTATAAAAATGGAAAACACGATAACAGCCCAGCTAGAGCAATATTAAAGTTTTAAAGAAATTATCATAAACACAAGGCATTTTGCAGATAGCAGGCATTTGATTTTCCATCTTATGTACATACGTTTAATTTTTGCATTAATAAATAAATTGATTATTCACGTTCATCTGTCCTTTTCCACAGTGTACCCTACATTAAGATAATCTTGATAGTTTTATTGGTTTCGGACGACATATACTAGATACATACGAGTGGACACAGAGTAGGAACAAATTATTTAAAAGCAATCAAGTTGAAGTGAAGCAAGTGAATATTTCAATAAACACTTTGAAAATTGAAAAGCAAATGTTCTCTATTTGATTCTTCGCCATAACTAAAGACAAACCCTCGTTATGTTGAAATTAATTTACTATCATACGAGTATATTCTCGTCCTTAGGAACAACATTACTAACTTAAATATGTATTTGTTTTAAAAGATGAAAATATTAATAATATAATAATTAAATACATGTTTTCTCTATTCATTATAAAAAATGGTTTACTTTGGAAAACAATCAAGTATTCTTGAACTATTCGTTTTACACTAGAGTGGCGTGACATATCAAAATATGAAAATTGTATTATCTTCTCTCTTCTTTGATGATAACGAAATGCAGCAAAAGCGACCACTTACTATTTGAATAAGTTTAGAAGAAATTATGTATGTATATCGTTTAACTTTCCTCCACGGAAGATCACATTCAATTTGTTGTGCTACTTAAAGGGGCATACATTTATAATTAATATTTTTGTTATAATTATTAGCTTTGGTCATAAAATGTAACTATTGCGCGTTGTCAAACTATTATAAACTTAATACAAAAAATCTGCTACGTTGCCAGTATGGAAAAGAAGACGTCAGAAACGCACATCACTTATTGGTTTAGAACTGAACTAAGCAAAGGCTTAAATTAATCAATCCATTTCATTACATTTCGGATAGATAGATCATGTAACAACTATTTTCTTAGCACAGTTACTCTTATAGCAAAAGGCCCTGAACAAAGACAAAAAGATATTCAATAATTTCCTATCCCTTCTTCTACTATTGTAGCGTATTGTTAGGCACAGCCATTAGAACATCCAGCCGATGCCGATTTAAAATTGAATTAAAAAATACAATAGCTCATTCGAAACCTTTTATATATATGTAACTATAATTTTGTCTTTTAATATTTAGCATTCTATGAATTTTATTATATTTGCTGCAATAGTTTTTATTTCAAATGCATCTTATTAAAAATGCCCAGCATGCTTTTTCAACAATATTTCGAAACTTTACTAGATTGCATATAAAAAAAAAAGCAACAACAGTCTGTTTTGTTGTTTCAAAATGCAAAATCAAAAACAACAGCAATGACTGACTGATTTTCGTTAGAATAAAATGCAACTATTTGAAAATATTATGCTAAAATATGGCGCAAAATAATATTCAATACTTGGTCTACTTTTTCAAAAATAAGTCGTACAAAATTTGAATAAAATTCTAAAATTTATTCTCGTACATTTTCTTGTGTGCGTTTTATGTGCAATAAGAAATTTGATTGTTTGTGTTAAAAAGAAATAAAAATTACAAAAAAAAAGTAGTCTGAAAAGAGATACATACATACATACATACATACATACATACATACATACATACATACAATAATCATACAACACGTCTGAAAATGTATTAATTTTGGATAAGGTTGTTTCTGTCGTATTTTCTAGATTTCTACAAAATAATTTGCGTAAAAGAGAAATTTTAAAATTTAATTTTGGTTTTTAATGCAAAGAGCGAAAAAAAAGTAATCGCGGTAATCAAAAAGAAGGGTATTTAACAAATAGAAATTTAGAATGAAATAATTTTTTGTTTTGTTTTGTTTTAAAGAAAAGGAAGCAGATTCCGTTATTTGTTTTGTTTTGTTTTGTTTTAGAAATACTTAACTAAAGCATATTTTTCAATACTCAACACAGTTTTTTTTTTTTTTAATAATTTATAACGTTATCTGGGTCAGTTAAAATGAAGAATGTTATGCAATGAAGTTATGTTGAAAAATGTATACAATGTGCGGTTGTAAAACTGTAGTCTTGACCCAAATTAATAGGAAAGAAAATTAATTTCTTTCTGATTTTCCGATTTTCAAAACAGAAAATAATAATAACAGTAACGACTTTCATTTCGGCCGCGAAATATTATCACCAAAGGATTGTTTTTAAGAATTTGACTTCTAATTCATTCATATGTTTTCGAGTTTAGGCTCAATTCGTAGTTGATCGCATCAAAATAAAAAAATTCCCAGAAATAAGAGTAGTTCGACAATTACTCATATTTTCAATAAACACAATTTTGGCATTGCATTTCTCGCGCCACCGCTATAAATATAGTAACACAACACAAATCTGTAATCAACTTTGTAACAAAAGATACAACAGATGAGAACAGCTGCAAACTCAGTTTTTAACAACTACTAATAATAAAATCCCACTAAATGCTACTTTTGATAACGAGATTTTCGCCCAATTAATTTTCACTTCCATATACATATTTGCCCCAAAAGCATTAACCCTGTAAATTTTAATTAAAAGTCCGTAACTTGGCTTACTGGCTTTTTGTTTGCAGTCATCATGATGTTAACCTTAAATTTTATATATATGAAATATATATACATATGTAGTAACTCAAACAATTTGCAAATCTTTTTACTGAAATATCGAACAGCAAAGAAATATTGAAAAAAAGAATTCATTTAATATTTCATTCCTGGAAACAACTGCCTGTGAAATGTGTACGACACCGCCAAATTGCCTCATTATTGTATTACAAGGCGCATTTCTAACAGGTAAAATCGCCAAACCAGCAGCAAAACCCGACGAAACTTTAAATACAAATTTTTGCTCTTGAAACGTGGGCATCCAGTCGTAATTAAAACATATAAAATATATACATAGTTTGATAACTTTCTGTCAGTTTCACCTGTCATAAGTTCGTCCTAAATATAAGTTTAAAGCGTTATAGATACTCGAACATTGTTTTAACTTACTTTTGATTGAACTTACCTCTCTCACTTGGAATGCTACCAACTTCGATATCAGGAAATATGCCTGAAAATATTTGTTCATACTTTGGACCAAGCTCACGCTTTAAACTAACAATACGTTTTTGTAAATTAATTTTTTCGTTGGCCAAATGTTCCCATTCAGCTTCTAGTTCATGATTGCGCTTTTGGTAAGACTGGAAATAAAATGAAAATGTTTATTTTTCTATTAGCTTGTAATTTATCGATTAAATAAGTACGTTCACATACATATGTATGTACAAGAAATACGGATGTAATAATTTCAATTCACCAAATGTATGCATTATGAATTGTATTATTGAACCAATTTCAAATCAGTTGATGTTGTATATGTCATTTTAAAGAGGAAATTTTGTACAACGCAAGTGTGTGCAAAAAACAAGCAAATATCAGGCGGGAATATTTGCTACTCTGCCAGAAAAAGAAAATTGAAATGGTAAAAAACGTTTAGATTTAGTTTAAAGCAACTTGCTTTGACCACATAATTTTGGTGCTTTGATTTATGGTTTACCTACCACATGATGAAAACAATTGGGTAGATATCTTTTTTGCGTTTTAAAATGTTTTATGGCCAAAATAAAGCCCTGCTTTTCTATAGTTGTTCTTTGAAAACGTAACATGAATTACGATATTTAGCTATTACAAGCTATATTTTTAAATATCCAAATAGACTAACTAGAATTCCAAGACATAATTAGGTATTAGGTATATATATAGTAGCCTTTAAGAAAATTAAATACTTAATTCGTTCAAAATGAAATGAAATGAAATATATAATCATCAACAATGATTTGAAAACACATACTAAACAATAGCAACAATTTTTCTAGCACGTGTAGAAGTACTCAAAGTAGAGCAAAATCGTTAACGATAAACAAAAACAACAAATGCTACGAAAAGCTCGATATCAAATGTGCTAATTGGGCCACCGGTTTTTTGCACAAGCAGTAACAGTCTGGAGTCGAAATATGATTATGTTCTATCTCTTAATTTTGAATATTGCAGTGAAGAATCATCAAAGTATATTTTTATTCCAAGATAGAAATTTATGTTATGTTTTTGTTATGAATAAGTTTATATCGAAGTGTTTTGCATGACACTAGCAAAATGTGCATTGGGTTTTCAAATTGTATGAGTATATTAAAACTTACTTAAAAGAATGGAAGCTAATATTGTACTTGTGTAACAAAAATGTGTGAACAAATTTAAATTTAAAACTTTCGTAATGGTATTTGTTCTTTTATTGAAAAGTGGTTTAGTAAAAAGCAAAATATTTAAATTGTATAGTTTGTGAGACAGTTTAGTGGCGTTGATTGTTAGTGACTTTAAGACTTACTTGTACACATTTTAAAGCTTCTCCCAAAATAGCTAAATTGGATGTTTTCCGACGATCTTCATCTTTCAAAGATAATTGATTTTTCAATGCCTCATAGCACTCCTTCAAATGGGCACGACGATTCTTTTCCAATTTATTATGAACTTCGCGGGTACCAGCTCTATACAAATAAACAACAAGAAATGTTTAAAACAAGAATTGAGAAGTATAAATTGTAACGTAAAGCTCCATGTTTTACTTACCCATTACTAGTAGAACTAATGGTCCGTCTTCTGGGTGCGGTGTGTGTTACGTGGTTCGCTCCTGAACCAGTTAAACCAGACTGTGGCGAACTGCCAGCATTTATCATATGCATATAGTGACTGCCGGCCGTTGTTCCTAATGACGATGACACATGACGTGGCGGCGAATGTTGGCTAGACGAATATTGCTGCTGCGTTGGCGGTATTTCGTCGACCATCATACTGTTGTTGTTGTTGTTGTTGCTGTTGTTAGCATTTTGTACATGCAGCTGGTGATGATTGTTGGCTGAAAGTTTATGGGAGGATAGTGAGAAACTTCGTATACGTGACTGTGTAGGTTCAACAAATTTTCTACTCGACATTGGCGGCGGTGTTAAGGGTATAAAAGTTTTGTGTCGATTGGTTAACATTACACTATTACTACTGGTACCTCCGCCACCGTTGCCGCCAGTTTTGGGCGACAGCGTTGGCGCCGTTGTTGCTGTTGAGGTTAACTGATAAGACAACCCCGTGATAATGGGTATATTTTTATTATGAAATGGTATGTTAATAGCCTTCGACAACGCCACTTGTTGCGTTTGCGACTGTGCCTGCACTTGGCCAATGGAGACCGTGGGCGCAGCTATTCGTATACCACTAGCCAGCAACATTTGTTTGCTGGCATTAGCATTTCCTATAATTTCGCCATTTCTACCAATTAAAGTAAATGTTGCCGTAGCACCGCCATCTGTCGTTTTCTCAGCGTCCGTCTTGGCTTTCATTAGGACATCAGCTGGTTCTGGTTCATCGTCAGTGATCATAGGGGTGGGTGAGGAGGTCGAAGAAGTTTTTAACAGTTTAGTTGTTGTTGCATTGGTCAGTAACATGAATGAGGACATATTTTTATTGCTTGTATCGTTATTTTTGTTGTTACTGTTTGCATCTTCTTTTTGAAAAAGTGTTGTTTTCAAATTTTTTTTGTACATTTTTAATATTCATTTGGAACCAATTCGTGTTTTGTGTAAATGTTGAAAAGTGTGGGCAGGAATTGATAAAATAAAAGAGTGAAACAAAAAAGGGAAATTTTAAATAACAGGGAAAATTTTAAGGAATCTCTAAACAGAAGAAACACAATTAAATGCCACTGCTGAAAGGATATTAAATGATAAAAAGTGATGAAAAGCAGGATGTTTATAGAACAATACACATACAAGTAGTTACAGGCAAGCAGTTATTGTACGATACATACATATGTAAGTAGGAAAATAAAGGGGATTATGTACATATTTATGTATGTAGTATATACATATACATACATATGTGTTCAGAACAGTTTAGAGTGATAAGTGATAAAATGGAGCAAAATTGTCTTCTCGATGGAAAATACAGTTTGACAGCTTGGCGGAGTGTAGACGAAAAGACACCGACACCGGCCACTCCCGAGAAAAGCTTTTTACAAAACTTTCTTCGGAAGTTTCTATAAATTTTGTCTTTTAAATTTTTTACATCGTAAATTAAATATAAAAATAGAAAATATTTTTCCGAAAGAGGATAAAAAAAAGCACCCAAAAAGTCTAAACCTGGTCGTGTCTAAGATGTATTTATTGAAATATTGGAAGCCTTTTCGTGTTTATGTAAAAATTTATTGAAAACAATAATATTAATGTAGAAATCACATATTAGATCTGGGCCAAAATTTGTTTCGGCCGCTGCGAGGTTATTGTCTTCACAGGAAAAAATTATCGCAAATTTGTTTCTTTTGCAGAAAATATGTTTGTTGCTTCAATGAAATCTCCTTGTAAATTCCACTGATTTAACGAATTATTTCATTGAGAATATTTGAACAATAAGGTTTTTGTTCAGCAAGGAAACAAAAATTAGCTTTCAGCCTATATTTTTATTGTTTCAGTAAAAAGGTTTTTGCTAAGTGATTACAAGCTGTTGAAGCTTTTTTTTAATAAAAATATTGAGTTTAAATATTCAAAAATATTGAGTCTAAACATTTTATTCTGTCTTTTGCAAATATAAACTTTTCTTCAAGTGTCTTTTTTTACCATCAGCGGGCACAAAATCAAGTCGCAGAAATGAATAATTTCAATTTGCATATCGATCGACATTATTTTCCGTTAAATGTTTTCTTTAGTTCGGAGTCAATAGTAGCACGCATTATAAGCAAAAAAACTGTTTGGATCCAAAAAATTCATTTAAACCAAAAATGTAAGCGAGTCCACGAAAAAGAGCCATAATATTTCCGGTTTGCCCCACGAAACATGTTTGATGGTTATTCTTCTTATTCTTTAATGGTTTGACAAACAAATAGCTCGAAACGATTTTTAATTAACAGTTTTAACATTCTTTAATAAAATTCCTTTTTTTTATTAAGTTTCATTGAATCTATTATTTGTATAATCAATCACATGGAAAATTTTCTTTAGAGTTGTGCAACTTTTGTAAGTGATATCTATTGAACAGAATAAATTATAGATTACAAAACAAAATTTACAAAATAATTCCCAGCAACATGTAACTTTAAAAAAAATCGATTATGAATAATTAATTGTAGAGCGCTAGAAAAAATTCTGTAACTACGAAACCGAAAGAGAAGCAACGGAATATAGCGCCCCTTCAAAGGTGACGAATTTAAAAAGTCTCCAAGACAGTTTTTAACGAACTAAAGAGAACGAGTTCACTTGCACCATGTTTTTCGAAAACCTAAAAACATGTTCATTCTTTCGTCACTCCTACTTGTGAGAAGTGAGTGTTCAAATAAAAAAGAAATTATCTTATTTGTAATATTTTTTTCAATATCATTTATGTAATTTTTCGAAAAACTGTCGTAGGCGTTTTCCGAATTCACCAAACACGATGAAGAGAACGGGTTTTAACAGTCATTAACACCTCCGCACAGAGTACATAAAAGGTGATCCACTTGCACTTTCTTTAATTTGAAAAGAATTCTGTGACCGAATCCTTACTAGGAGCCGAAATAACAATCACTGACATTCACTTTATGAAAGTAATTTCTTGTAAGTATAATTTGTTCATTCGATCGCTATTTGCTCGGCTATTCATTAATAACCGTATCGCTCACTTCCAACTTAAATGTTTTAATTAAATAGTTTCGTATTTGTTTCAATTTAAGCGACATTAAGATTGAGACAAAAATTTTACCATCCACAGAAAAAACCCTGTTGCCAAATATCGTGTCAAGAACAATAACAGAAAAATGAATATTGTGTGCATAAATGTTTTGAGCTGCTCTGTTTTTTTTTTTTATTCATTTATCATTGAGAAAACACGTGATTCACAAGTTGTTTTTCTTTATAGCACGTTTTTTTTTTTTTTTTTTGATGCCTTCGTATTTGAAAAACAAATTGTCATGAATGTTGTTATAATGATGCATTTTTTAATGATTATGCAGAATAGAATTTCAAATTTTATTAATGCCTTTCCACCTAAAATCAGATATTCAATTTCTGTTATGATTTTCCTCATAAATCAAAGTATGTACTATTAAAAATTCGTTTTTCGAGAGCAAATTAAGGAGGTCTTTTGTTTGAGGAAAGTCGCACCTTTTTGTGTAAAACATTTTCTTGAAAATTATAAATTATCTTTTTATTTCTACTCAGAGAAAATACAAAGTAAATGAGATGGAAATAGAGATTATTTGATTTAGCACAATTGTATTATCAAAAATTTGTATATACAGTGCACTCGCACTAAATGTGACTACTCCAAGATATGAGCTTTATGTCCACGAGTTTCAACGGCGTAGTACTGAAAACCTATATTATTTGGATTTATTCCCTATTTAAAATGTTGTTATACTCAAACACAGCCGCATAAATGTCAACAAAAATAACACATGAGTTTTTGATATTCCAAAAAGGTGAACTCTTTACATTTTATTTAGTTCATATTCTTGCGAGTTAATTTCAAATTAAAAACATGTCTACTAAAAAACTTTATTTAATACTTTATGTATGAAAAAAGATTGCAAAAAATAACGATATCTAGAGAAAATGCACAAGAAATCGCATTTCGCAAAGGTTTGATCAATGATCTACTAACGGCCTCAGGCTCTATAGGGCTCTTACTATGCTCCGAAGAGCACTTCAACACTGATCTAGGCCGATTGCAACAAGTGGAAATGTATATATGCTATATAATATTTATCACATGTCTTTTCGAAAAGAAAGTAACACATACTTCATATACATATTTGCAAAGCGCTATTTAAAGATTCAAATAAGACCTGCAGGTGTGATAGTGTGAAAGCAAAATGTTATATAAATGACAAATAATAATGAGATATGAGACTTTTTTTTAAATGATAAGGTACCGTTACATTTTCACAGAATGCAAATTAACTAGTCGGCAGTTTCACAGACCCGTATCGTAGATGATACGTTTCTTTATCAAACATAGGATTAAAATTTTGAATGCGATTACCGTTTAGAAACGGGTTTGTAGGCAACAATTAAGAGTAATTCAACTACTTAACGAGGGTTTTCATCATGCGTCGTTGTATTTTCTAAACATATTTTCCATTAGATTTCAGTTATGATGGTGTGAAAGCGAATTGTTAATGCACGTTGGATCTTTTGACACTCTCGCTACAAAACAAATCTCATTACATTTCTTTTCCACAAAATCCAACTGAAAACAAAGCTTTGTATTGCAGTATAAACTATTCTTAAGCCTTAATAGCCGCCACAGTGCTTATTTCAGCGGTTGCCGAATCTCAAACAAAGAGAAAATGATGTGAAAGAAAAATGTCCAACAACACTTGGTCAGGCTATTTCACAGCAGTTTTTCATATAACTTACAAAATACTTTTGCGTGCTCGATCTTCAAAGAGCTCAAATAAACAATCGGACATTTTTCTTTCAAAAAAAAAAAAGTATACCTACAATAAGTTTAATATTCGCATTTTCTTACTACATTTAAGGCGCCTTGTTGTGAAAAAACAGAAAAACAGAAAATTGAATAAGAACGTGTTTTACATAAAGCTTTAACTGCATTAGAGCTCAATTAATTTAAGGCAAATACGAGTAATCTCAAAAGAAATTTATCACTAATTTTATGAGCATAAAAATAAGAGACAGCCACAAATAAAACCCGTTTGAATGCAAAACACGTGAAAAAAATCTGACCAAATGGAAATTCACTCGAATACTAATAATGTATACAAATATTTAATTGTTTCGTTTTTTTTTATACAATAATAAAATCAGACGAAAAAACAATATTGAATACCAATCAGATTGAAAAATAAATATGTACGTATGTATGTATATATTAAAATATTAAACAACTTGACGAAGTTGATGTAAAAAAACAGCAATAAACTTTTTTACCAATAAGATTGGCAATTACATACTAAGTGGTCACAACTTTATCTTATAACATATAATGTAATATTCTGCAAATTTATTTTCAAACTAATTTTCTATGCTGTTTTCTGTTTTGCGCAAACCTTTCCTTTCCTTTCTTTCAGTTGCCTCAACAGGGGACCATTAAAAATGTCGACTCAGCAGGATTTTTGTAATCATATTTCCTCAATTTAAATTAGTTTCCCCAATATTAAAAAAAAACAAGGTATAGGCAAGCAAAAAATTGGTTTGATGCGGTAAATCTTAGTTTATTGTTACGTATTTGAAATGGTTTTACTACATATGAGAGGTGGCATAAACATTTTTACTGTATCACAAGATGCCATTTTTCCCATCTTGATTTCTTGCCTATGGCTTTCAATAAGAATAGCACACACAAAATGCTGTTCTCCACTGTCTTATGAGTACAAAAATTAAAATGTTTTCCATATGAGAAGAAGCCGGCATTAAGCCGCTTTCTTAACGACTTCTTACTGCCGGAAATGTATGAACGTGGTTGATGAACAAGGGGTTTCAACAATGCGGCGCAGCAGTAGCCGCAATAGATGTTATGAAGGAAGCATTTTTTGGCATATCCAGCAAAATCACTCGATTTAATCATACTCGACGTCGTAGTGTTAGGCCAACAATCCTCAGACAACCGCAGCCCTTAAGAAGAATATTCGACAGGATTACGAACAGTTATCACTGGCGGCAGCCACTTGGCGAGTACCATTTTCACCACTCAACACAAGAAAACTGTAGTTGAAAATAAAGATTTCCGTCACCCAACAACATTTTTTTTATTCAGTAAAAGAAAATTGGACGTAGCCCGTGAAATTTTAAAATTCACCTAATTTTTTGAACACATAAACCTCGTATCTGAAAAAATTATATTCCAACCTTTAACAAAGTTCTTTGTTGACTTTGGTTGTGCCTTTGAAATTATGTTTTTATAACTTGGTAAGTTTCACTTTTAACAAAATTCTTCCGATCATACCTACAGTTTAAACAATGTTTTGCATAGTGATGGAAATTTCCATCATTACGAATATTTATGATATAGCGAAATATCGTCTAACACTAATATTTTTTATAGCATTATTTACTCGTATTATAGTATGTAGATGTATATGTATGTAAGGTAAGTATGTAGTATGTCTTATCTGCCGGAGCAAGGTGTGCTTATGTAAATAATGTTTTATAAGACAACACTATTAAACATCAAAGACGTACATACGTAGATACATTTCCGTTTCTGTGGAAAAAAACAAAAACTTTTTCATTTGCTCTCTGCTTTTGCCCTCTTCTTCGTTCTATAATCTAAAGTTCATACTTATTTTTTGCTTCGAGTAAATACACATGTTAGAACCAAACGTGCACTAATATTTTTTCTACAAAGTTGCTGTACACATTAATCAGTATATTGAAATAGGTAAGTCCCCAACAAACACGTACGCTTGACCGCAAAACGCCAAATGTCCAGCTTTTAAAAATAATTTACAATAAAAGCAAATCTTTCTCGACGAAAACTGAGTATTCTTGAGTATTTTCTTTTACATACAGACTTATTTAAAATATTTTAAAAGTTCTTATATATATAAGTAGATTTGCAGTTCATATGAAAATGCCAACTTCAAGTTTAATCCTTCTTACGAACGTCATTACGGATATTGAAATTGTTCATTCGTTCGCATAAAATATGTCAGCGAACGAACAGGTCCGGTATTCGTAAACCTGCACTAAAATTTTACTTGCAGTAATTCTAATGCCGAATTTACCGCTTGAATTCAATTCAGGATACAATCGCTGGCTCTAAAGCTTTTTCCCAATCAAATGTATGTAGATCAAAACCTGAACTGAACCAATATTGAGAACAAGGCTTTTGTATGAAGGCAAATTTTAACCAACTGCTGAACTTCCAGCTGATCGAAATGAAATGAAACCCTTGAAATTTTTATTGTAGAAAAAAGCAAAAATATTTCAATTGGATTTTCGACGCTTCCAGATATTGAAAGTGTAAGCCGTATAGATTTTAGTGCAAACACGTTAGATTTTCCACACGTTTGGCCGGCCACGTGTTTGCTGGGTGTACATTTCTTTACAATATTGCATAGATATGTACATACATATGTATGTACATGCCTACGTACAACATATACTCACATACATACATCCATACGAACTTATCTGAAAAGTAGTCTTTTAGTCGGTACATTTTAAATGTCTGTATGTCGTTATGGAATAATAAAAATTTGTACTACATAAAATAAGTTTGCTAATACATACGAGTATTTTAATTACAAGATTTAAATCAGTAAATAAAATAATTTGAATTTAAGGTTGCGTTACAAGTTTCGGGCCCAAGCACACGCGGCACAGTCGTGGGCGATTATCAGGCAAACTAATCACGAAAGTTAATGAAACAAAACTCAAGGAGGAAGAGATTTTTGTTGCGCGTAAATTATGTAGATTAATTGTATTGTAAATTTTTAATAGAGAATGACAAATAACAGAAAAATATATGTATGATTGAGTACCACGTTCACGTTTTTGTCTGGTTTTATGATATCGGTAAGTTTCTGTATGTACATACATACATAAGTATACAAAAAAAAAAAACATCCACTCTTAAATATGTTAGTTGTACCATCATGCATGAACAAATACTAACTTTTTATCAATACGGCCGGAATTAGCATATCCGTTAATATCGCACCTTAATAGCAAACTTTTGGCTGCTTGAAAATGAATCACACAATGCCCTTTTGAAGCTGCCAACTGGCTGCTCAGATATTGTGATATCATAAACCTAAATTCTGCCTTTCTTCAGCGAGATGTATGGAGGAAATAATGAAAGTCTAACCATTTGATTGACCTATCGACATTTGAAAGCAATTACTTTTTAAAAAGTAGTTGTCAAATATTAGTCTATCGGGTCCTATTGGTTCGATTATAAATTTATTTATTTTTCATTCTTTAATGAAAAAAAAGGAAAATTTGTAATTAATTGCCTTTATTAATTTCTGCAGACGATAAAAAGAATTGAAGAAACGTTAGGAAACTGGAGGCCTTAAAATTTTGGGGAAGCCTAGGCCAGATTACTATACTACTAAACAGCATGCAATATACTCATTACCATGGTTAACACGTTCTATCAGTTTACATACATATATACACAAACATCAAAGTATACAAACATACAAATGTAAATAAAACACCTTCTATGAAAGCTACAGCATTTTTCACATCCATTTCTAATAAGTTAACTGGCAATTCTTACATACGTTTTATATATTGTAACTTGTATTTGTATATATGTATATGTATATATGTATGTATGTATGTATGTAATCTCATTTAAATCAAAATAGCGCTACAATCCGTACCCATTAAATATTAATTTCTAATTCCACGCTTTCATAAAAAGGTTACTAAATTATCAGCAATAGCATACATACATATACAGCCATATGTACTTATTTACATATTGTACATATGCAAAAAATAAAACAAACACAAAAAAGAAGACAAACAGGTAGACAGACAGTCATTTGTTAAGTATTGCCTGCATTTACATTAGAAAGAAAAATCACATCAACTTTTGAGGGCACAGTTAAGTCAATATGTACAAATCTATATAAGTACTATGTACATATGTACGTATCTATGTATGTAAGTACATGTGTACATTGATATGATTTAAACACATTTACAACCCAGTTACAAACGTATGCATATGTACATCCATACACGTGTATTAAACTTTACGGCAGAAAAAAAAAAATAAACAAATCAAACAGTCGCGCACTTAAAAGTTGGCAGCACTTTTGTTTAGGTGTTTGGGAAAATTGTTGGTGTGTTTGTATGCTGGCTTCCATTTAACAACAACATTGCTAAGCTATAGTTACGGTTACCAGAGGCAAAAGTAAATGAAAAATTAAATAACAAACAAAAAACAAATCAAAGGCAAAAAAAAAAACAATATGAAAATGCAATAGAAATACTAATGAGCAACATGTGCGCTCTAATAAGTGTCAATCATTCAAAATGTTTTTACAATATACATACATACGTACATATGTAAGTATTTTTATTTTTATATGGCTGAATAATCATACACAGTGCATGTGTGTTAGAGAAACGTGGTATAGGTACTTATTTAACATTAAATATATACATTTCAACATATGTACATACGTGCATGTGTATGTGCACATGTATATATGTAAGTATGTATCTATGTATATGGAAATAACGTGCCGATTCATACACACTTTCATACATTTACATACATATGTATGTGTGTGTTAACATACATACACACAATACAATTTTCACACCTCGTTTTTGCTAGAATTAAAAACAAAAAACCATTTTGAGTTAATTGGAAAACATTGTATTTTAAAACACTAGTATCAACGTGAAAATGTTTATACGTATGTATGTATGAGCGTATGTATTTAATTGTCTCTAAGCAAACAATAATAGCGTCAAGGGATGTTAGAAACAGGCTAAAAGATTCATACATATATACACACACATACACATACATACATACATACATATGTACTTACGTACAGCGAGCGAACAAAATTAATTGTAGCATTTGTTATGAAAACTCGTGCCTCTCATTACAAAAACTTATCATTACGATAGCCGATTGCTTTAATCTGATACAAAACGGTCGTAGATGTTTTTTAAACTCGTCAACCACGACAAGGATCAAGAAAATTTTTAAATAAAACAGAACTCCCTCTTTAAAGATATCGAAAAGTTTACTCGGAAATATAAACCATGAGAAATGTATACAACAACAAAAATGACTCATAAAATGGGTAAGACAGATTACAAAAATTATTCAGGAAACAAAAGATGTAGTTAAATAAATTTAAATACCAAAAAAGTTTAAGAAGTAAAAAATAAAGACCAAGTTCAACGAAAAACCGTCACAGACATTGGAATATCAAGAAAATGTATGTTCACCACTTGACAGTGTTAAAACATTATTTCATACAAAGCAGACACAGAAAAACCTGCTGCTATAACTCGCAATAATAAGGCCACTATGAAGTCCTTCATATCTACATACATACATACTACATACATATGTATGTATATATGTAAACAGAAACATTTTCAGGCAAAAAAAAAGATTTACAATAAAAAATTTATTTATTATGGCTGTCAGTAAATTTCCCTCAAAGGATAAAATTTAAAATCTCCCATTTTTGATTCAGTATTGCAAATCGTAAATTTTGTGTATATATGTATGTACATACACTGGTTGACAGCTAATTAGAAACGCAGTTTTTATATTAGAGCTTGGTAATCATTATTGAAGTTTTTGCAAATTTACCGTAATACTTTTTGTTTAAAATTATTATATTTTATTCATCACTCTTTTTGTCATCATATGAACTCAGTTTTCTTGTTTTTAATTTTAAAATACGTTAAAATTTCACAAAGTTGTGTACATATCGTTTAGTAAAATCATAAATACGTGCGACACCTAATTAGAAACGCGCAATTTTTTATACAAATTTTATTTGTTTAAAGCTTTTTAAATAAATGTTATATATTTTTACGGTAAGTAAATTTATTTTAAAGCTTTTCTGATAAATAAGGAATTATAATTCTTAAGATTTATGATGAAAAAAGCAAAAAGTTGTACTCCTGAAAAACGGAGCGCAATTTTTGAACTTTGTAAGTCTGGAGTGTTCCAAAAAATGGTATTTAATGCCCTCCATCATATTAAAAAAATTAGACTATAGCCAACTTTCCACGCAAGAAGAGACCCAGAAAAACATCAGCGCATACCGACCGACTAATAACACGAATCTCCAAATCTGAATCAAAAAAGACATCAGCGGATATTTAACGGGATATTCAGGGAAATTTAAATGTCACGGTGTCTAAGCGGACTATTGCACGTCGTTTGGTGGAAGCAGAGCTACATGGAAGAGCATCACGAAAGAAGCCACTTCTGACCAAAATTGAAAGAAAACGACATATGGATTTTGCCAAGTCCCATTGGAACTGGAGTGCCAGCCAATGGAAATATGTGCTCTGGAGCGATGAAAAAAACATTAATCGCCTTGGTCTTGATGCTCAGAGGTATGTTAAGACCAAGAATGTCATTCTCGCTAGGTTTCACGAGTAGTGAAGCATGGCGGAGGATCAATTATGGTGTGGGCATGTTTTTCCTGGAATGGCGATGGCCCAATTCACAAAATTGATGGTATTTCAAATAAGGAATAATATGTACAAATTTTAAATAATGTGATGCTCCCATGGGCTGACGAAAATTAGCCTGTAATATGGCAATTTCAGCAGGATAACGATCCGAAGCACACGGCCAGGTTGACAAAAAATTCTTTCATGGTAATTTTATCAATGTTGTGGAGGGGCCATCATCCAGTTTCGACTTAAACGCTATAGAACATCTATGGGGGGTCGCAAAAAGAGCCATTAGTGACAAAAATTTCACAAATATGGCGGCTCTTTTTGATGAAGTAAAAAAAGCGTGGGGGACAATACCTGTAGAGCGATATCGACGTCTAATAGTATCAATGCGGAACCGATGTGAAGCAGTTATAAAGAAAATGCGCTTTGCAACAAAGTATTAACAAAAAGTAAGTAAAATAGCTGAATATAATTCTTTTTTATCTAATAATGTGAAATCGTTTCTAATTAGGTGTCGCAGATATAATTAACAAAATAACATAAGTTCGCAAAATATTTTTAAGAGTGAAAGGTATTTCAAGTTTTACTTTATATTTGCTTAATATTGACTATATTTAATTAAAATATTATGAAATAAATGAATATTTACTTTGTTTTATAAACAAAAATTGAGTATGTTTTTTTTAATAGAAGCGTTTCTAATTAGCTGTCAACCAGTGTATATACTCGTATGTATGTACATATGTATTTAACTTGAATAGAAAACTATTATTGAAAAATTTAGAATTTATTCACGTTCATGCGTCGCTAACGCGTGTTATGAAAAACTCACAAGCAAGCGCACATTTCTCCATTGCATACCAATCCACAATAAGCAAATTAAAGCAAAAAAGAGCCTGCAGTAGCTGCCACTAGAGGCATGCAAAGAACAAAATTATCTCAAAAAATGTTTTTCGGACAAACAAGGAGTTGACTCCCTATTATAAAAATACAAAAGCACGCAATGAAATATTGACACAAAAGCAATTTCAATACCATACAATACAGAGCAACTAATATTACCAATTATCGCAGTTTGAACAAAAATAAAACAAACACAGAGTACTGTAATTCAATGAAAAAATTATTGCCTATTCCAACAATCTATGCAAAGTTTTACTGATTCGGTAAATTATTTGACTGAGTATATTTGAAAATATTGTTTTGAAAGCAAATAAAAACTAAATGTGCTAAGATTTTTCTCATAAAAGACTGTTTTGCCGCAAATATCTTCGTCGTTTCAGTACAATGTGTAAAAACTTGACGACACTAGACAATCCCACAAATCAAACATTTTCTTTCAGAGAAAATGTAAAACAATTTTTTTCATCATTATTTCAATAAAAAATAATATAATTTTAAAAATGTATACCCTTGAGATAGTGACGTATCCATTTCTTTTTTGGCGGCGGCAACAGATCATCCCTTCCTGCATCTGTTAAATCCAAAACGTCTGCATTATACGATTTTTTTGTAAATAAATCCTTGAGATCATCCCTACGCTTGCGCAATGAACGTAGTTGTTGTTGTTGTTGTTGATCGTAGTCAACCGAATTAGGGAAACTGCCAGAAGATTTCGAAATGTTTGATGGAGATGCCGACAACTGATTTAAATTCATGGAAGCATTGTAGTAGACATTTTCTGATGATGCGCTGGATGAGGAGACAAATGACGGGGAAGATGTGTTAGCGCACACTGCATTAACACTTTTTAAAGCCAACAAATGTTGTTGCAATTGCTGCTGCTCCATTGACAAGTATTGTTTGAATAAGTGTAAGTGCTGGGGAGTGTGTAAATTTTTATTGGCTGTCAACGGCAAAGTGGTAGTGTCTGATAAGGTGGGTAGTATTGTTCTACTGTTTGTCGGATAATAAAGATTTGATGGCAATGTTGCACTTGTATTGGCCACCAATTGGGTGATAGTTTGGGCCAAGTTTGGATTCGTCAAATGCAAAGCATTTAATCTAGAAAATGTTTCTGTCAGTATATCCAAAGGAAGCAAAGCTGCGGAAGGCATTTGCGCGGCAGCAGACAGGGCTGCAACAGGTGGTGAACTAAGATATGTTGCTGGCAAAACTGCCTTTGGATGGGAAAGTGGAGTAACATCATCAGTGACCAGTAGAGATGAGTTAGAAAGCAACAGGTCCCTACTGCCACCGCTATCTACCGTTGGCGGCCATTGCTCCGAGGTTGAAAGTGTCGTTGATTTGCCAATTCGATGTTTTAAATATTGCTGTAAATTATTTATTAAGCCGGGAGACGGTGTCCCAAGAGTGATGGCTGGAATGCTTTGTATTGCAGAATTTGTAGCAGCATGAGAATATAAGGATGGTGGAACTGGCGCTGTTCCTGTTGCTAAGGGCGGTAATAAATCTGTTAAATGTAGCTTTTGCATTTGCAACAAGTTGGCCGCAAATTCGTTTTGATGTGTGCTATTGATGTAAGAAGTAGAGTTTTCATAGAAATGTTTATTTAAAGGTTGCTGCCACATTTCGCTAACGTTATCAGTAAATTGTACTTTTTAAATTTAAAGATTTTTTTTATTAAAAATATCTTCGATTTGTTAAAGCCACAAACACATTTTACTTCAAATATATGTATATTGTTATATTATATCACTTAAAAATATCTTCACAATTTTTATTTTTGTCAACCCGTTTTGTTAAGTCGTTTTAGCTTTTTTTGCCAAAGGTGATTGTGTTGTTTATTTTTACTTTTTTTTTTTTTGTAATCTTTTTAACTTGTTTTTTTTCTTTTTTATTCTTGCCAACTACACACGCGAACGACTTTTGTACGAATGATTGCTATTTTTGCTTTAAAACTTTAACAATGCTTTTTTATTTTATAGTATGTAAGTACGAGTATATGTGTGTATTTTTTATTTTGTTGAGTCGTTAAAAATTCTCATTCACCACTACTCCCAATCGTGGGTCTGAAAACAGCAACATAATAAAACACTCAACGAAACGCAACAACAAATAAAAATGCATTTTTAATTCTACTTTTGTACCTACTAAATGGGAAAAAAGAGTTGTGTTGTTATTCTAACCACGACGACAACAACAACAACAGCAAAAACACTTTTAATCCCCATAATCATCGGCAACATTCTCATTCTCATCATCGCCATCACTTAAACCGACAGCAGGAGCAACAATAACAAAAATAAAGCAGTTTAGTTGTCAAGACACACAATGAGAGCAACACAACAATGAAAACACAAATGCAAAAAGAAGAAGAAAAAAGAAAAAGCAGCAGCAGCTACATACGTCAATGCAAAAACAAACACTCCTACAAAATATTAATACAACCTGGGAAACACCGACAAACAAAAATTTTTCTGTTATTTTAATTTTTTTAAGTTTCTTTGTGCCCTTTTACAATCTCACACGCATGTGATGGTATTTATAAAATTACAAGAAAAAAAAATGCTAAATAAAAGTGCACAGTGTCCCCATCAGTGTTAACAAATATTGGGATTGCAATGTGTTTGTGTTGATAAACATGGCCGACATTTGCCTGTAGGTTTTTGAAGAAGACGTACGCACACACTACATGTACGAGCACACTGAAATAACTGGAACTGGTATTTGCGAGATGTTTAGTTGTTGCTGTTAGGGATGCCAGATTATTTGGACCATTTACTGTTACAGTAACCAGTATCGATGACCGGCAGTGATGACCTTTGCAGCAAATGGTTGTGTTTAATGCGCTGAACGTGTTTAAGTAAAACGAGTGTTTTGTGGTGAACATCTTTTAATTTATATAACGAGAATTGGTTTCGTCAAAATTAAATACTATAGCATTAATTTGCTAAGATTTGCGTGGAATAGCTTAGCATTATGAAAACATGTTTCAAACGAGAACGCAAATCCAAAATTAAAAATGTTACTTCCTTTCGAGTAATTACGCAGAAATTTTCTTTCGTACTTCCTACATATAAAAATTAACTCGGAATTCTAATATCTTTCACAAAGTTATTGATTATATAAGGAAAAGGCATAATAAAAAAAAACCTTTACTTACAGGTGTGTTCTACCTGCTAATAGATGTTGGAGCTGGAAGTTGACAAGACAATAAGATCTAATCTTTCGTACGCCGCTTAAGCGAAAAATGGAGTAAAACATAATGCCAAAGACTTTAATGCATTTGTCTGCATTCATGCTCTAAATTTAGGTAGCGTATCAATGATGTTCTTTTCCGTTAGAAAAGGGTAGATAAAGGATGGACTTCTTGTTTTCAATTAGGATCCCTATGAAAGACTGAAAGACACTTGTACCTGAATTTCCAGACTTTTTTTCAGACGTTCCAGCACTATCTTCTTCGGTTTTCCTAAAATAAATTTCTGCTTCTTTATATTTCGCTCTTTAGCTGCTTAAGTTTAATTTGTATTCTATTTCTCTGTTTGGCCCGTTCAAAGTAGTCTCCTCAGACAGATACTTTTACTATCGTTTTTCACAACTCTCTCAGGGATTCGGTTTTTATCTCTTCAACCATCGAAAGCAGAAAAAAAGTTTTAAAGTGGTGAATACGACGACTGAGCCATGATACGGTGTTGTTTTTGGCCATAAAATTATGAACAAGCGACGGTTTTTGGTCAAAATTCAGCAATTTTGGAACGAACTTTGCAGCATGGAATGAACCAACCGGAATCCCGGCATCCTCAGCAACTGATCTAATAGTGATTCGACGATTCCCCATAACAATTTTTAGCACTTTCTCAGCATTTTCATCGGTTGTGTATACGCTGGGGGCATATCCAGGGCTAACGTCGTCATTCACATCTGTTCGACCTTTTTTTTGTTAAACTTGTGCCAATTGTAAACATTTTTCTGGCTCAGAATACAGTCGCCGTATACCACCCACTGTTAATATTTAAAGTGGTTATGAGTAACTAAATCCATTTTTTGCACAAAACCTGGTGCAAATTCGTTGATACAATTTTTTCGGCAGCACCTCCAAGCTTTCATGCTAAATAGCCGAAACTGTGAAAACATGTTCGAGGCGAGTGTACCAAGGTAAAAACACGAGAATGGAATGTGCGTAGCCCGCGAAATTTAAAAATTCTCCTAATTTTTTATACAGACCTTGTATAAAAGCTCAAACACAGAACCTTAAACTGCGCGGTAGCCATCGTGTGTGAGAAAAGTGGTTTTAATAGAGCAGGTTGAAAAACAAATTTTTTGTTAATTTATTTTCTGGAGTCAGTTGGGTCTTGTGCTATGTTCAGTTCATTCATAAAATATTCCAATCAATCTTGTTCGAGTGACAACCTTGCTCAAAATATTGCATTAGTTTATTTAAGTTTATTTTTATTTGCAGATTAAATTGTTACCTAAAAACATGTTCTATTGCATGTTACACGCCAAACAGTAAAGTTAAGCTCAACAACAACACCACTTCGTTTATAGTCTGGAAACAGTTACATGAAAATTTATCAGACGTTAAAGTTTTTAAATTGTACAAGAATAACAGTCAGCCAAAGATATAACGAATCGTACAGAAAAAAATCTTAGAACGTTGATACAACGCAACAGTAAAGGAATTAAATGTTAAGGTTTTAGTTATTGTTTTTTTATATATTAGGAAATTTAACGATAAATTTTACGCATAGTTTAAAAACATGAAGAATGAAAATAGCAATTAATAGCCAAAGTTTTTGAATGTGTATTTATTTCGTAGCAATTGGCAGGTTGATATACATACATATCTAAGTGTGTACACTGAAAAAAGGACTTCATATACTAGATATATATATATATGATATGTTTGGCGATTGCTTTATTATATTAAAAAATCTATTTGAAAACAGCAGAAATGAAATATAAGAAAATAAACATCGAAAGTTTTTTAGTACATATGTATTTATATGGAAGGAAAAACCATGCATTTAAACTGTGTGTGCAGTGAGTGTATCTTATCGTAAAAAACTGGGTCAATCAGCCAGGAGTAAAGATTTCAGCTGCTGAAAATGCTTGCATTTCTGTTTTGAAATTTTTACTTTTTAAGTTCGACATCTTCAAAGTTTGCCCTTCGATATAATTCGAAACAATAAAAAAAATTGTTTCAGAAATATCATATTCCAAGGCAGGACTCATACATACATATGTATATCATAACGAGTCAACTTGGTTCTAATTTATTTTATTTTTTTATTTAAGCATTTTTTTTAGCGGTTGGCCTTTTGAATTCTGTCAATTACTTCTTTGTTTTTAAACATAGTGGAACAAAATTTTAAGAAAAAATTTATTTTGTTTAGTTACATAATAATCAATCAAAAAGTCTGTTTTGTTTTTGGATTTTTTGTTTGTTTTGTTTGTTACGGCCTTTAGGATTGTAAGTAACGATAAGTAAGTATTGTGGGGAATTCTTTGTGTCACACATACAAAGCATGCATACGTACTCCTATACGCTCTTTTCATACCGCCATACATAAGTGAATGTGTATGAGTGTAATGAGTAGATCGGCAGTTTTCATTTTAAACATTTCAAATTACATGTTAAAAGAAATAAATCAATCATACGTATTGTTGTACTCTGAGCAAGAGAAAAAAAGTATACGGCATGTGTGTGTGATTAACAGGTCTTTCCTTTGCTTATGATTCAACACTTGCCATATTTATCCTTTTGCTGTTTTTCTTTGCTTTTCTCTGCCAACACAAATTAAAAAAGAAAAATTGTAATATTGCAAGCCCGTTCCTTTAATTACGGTTTTACAATCATTTGCTCAAAAAAAGGTTTTTTTAAAAGTTTTAAATCCAGTACAATATTCACTTTATTTTCATCATCACTTTATGCCACCAACTATTTTGTAAACAACGTACACCGCTGAGTAGGCACAGACTTTGTATTGAAATTTTCTTTTCCTCTTATTTCTCGCATATTTTTAGATGTCATAAATGCTTCGCACTTCAAACTAATTTGATTTCATCAATAATTCATCAATAGTTTTGAATAATTTATTAACAAAAGCGCAATACCGTCATCTTAAGTGTTAAGTGTCGCAGTTGCAGAGTTTCATATGCTCTTAAAATGCTCTATTTTTAATATTTATAGCCAAACAGTTCGTTAAATCAGCAAAAGTTTTGTCTAATTGCCAACTAACAAATTAATAAATTTTAATATTATTTAATATAAATGCAGAACCATACATTTTGAAATTCTTCAATAAGCACCTTATTTACAAAAATTAATACTTTTTCTCTTAACATAAAGAACAATTGCTCAAGAAAACGGCTGTTCAGCGTACAGTGCTGTGCAGAACAAAAGCAACAAATTACATGAAAACAAAAAATGTATTTATTTATTTAGCAATAGATGGATGACACAAGGCTACATACATACTATTTCCTATCTTGAATTCTGCTTCCTATCAAAAATTAAATTATAACTGAATAATAAAAACATTACAACCATTTCCTAAGTCCAGGGTGCATAACAAAAGCCACACATGTCAATACTTTCTATAAGAGTTGTTGTTTCAAATTACATCAAGGCATGAACACAATTAGGTTGTTTTGTAATTGTAGAGTATGGCGTCTGTGCCCATTCCACTTTCAATGTCGGCCAATCCAGCACAGCACTTTAACCTTATTGTCTCTCAACAAGTCTTGTATCAAATTCAATGAGTGTTTAGGATCGTTGTCGTTCGTGTTGAAACATTCACCGATCTGGTACGCTCCACTCAGTATGTGCGAGCATTTGTGAATCTAGGATGTTACTCTACATAAAGCAGTCCAATTCAATTTTCAGTCTTGTTCCACAACCTACCATCTGTATTTATAAAATTGAAGTTTGACTGGTCACTGAGCAGTACAGCTTTCCATTTCGATACCTTCCACCACTGCAGATATTTTTTTGGCAAAATTCAATATAGAAAAGGTTTAAAAAACCAAATACGTATCAAAAAAAAATGTTTTGCATTTTCTAGCGTGGCTAATAAACGTTTCTTGCACGGTCTGTAGCTTGCTTCTCAAATTATTTTCTATTGCCCGTCTTCCAATTGTAGTATTATGCTCTCAACCAGACAACAACAATTTTTCTGTCTTCCGGAATGTAGGTTTTCGTGGTGCTCCCACCTTAAATGATATACCCAGCTACATCGTTTGTAGACATTAATTTCTTTGTCTATTAACAATAGATCTATTAATATTGTACATTTTGGCGATTGAAATTTGTTTCTCCCTTTTAATGTAGTCATTTAGAATTAGATTATTTTTATTACTAATCTCTTGCCATTCTTTTTTTATTTATGTATGTATAGTATTTATAAGAGTTGGCAACAAACTATTTTTTTAATTAATAATTTAACTTATATATACAAATATTGTATATATATATACATACATATATGTATCGTTAACGTAATACGGAAAGGCCCTAACTCATGTTTTTCATAGTTTACAGGAGGAGGAAGGTGCATGCATCTAGTAATGGTCTATCGAAATATGTAAAAATATCGATTTCGAAAAATTATGAGTTGGGGCCTTTTCGTATTAAGTTAACGGTATGTATGTATGTATGTATATGAATAAAATAGTTTTTTCGTTATATTGAATTTCAAAAATGTAAACTTTCGCTATTAATATTAAAATAGTTAATATTAAAATTAAATCATTATATCGCGAAATCGTTTAAGTGAGTATTTGTTATACCGGGCTTTGACTGGATATGTATGTATGTACATATGTAACAAAATAGGAATTCGGTAGATCTTTTGTTTGGATTAAGCCATAAAGAGTTGCAGTTTATAGTCTGTTTCTCTGTTATAATTCGATAATAGAAGATTCTTTCCACATTTGCTGATGAATGTGGAACTGATAACATTCCTCTGACAATTTTTTTAAGTTCTTGAAACAAGAATTCATTTGCCTGATTTTTTATTTTAGTTACTGTTGCCCAGATGTATTCACAGTGAAATGATTGCTATGATAAGTTGCCATATAAAATTATTAAAACTGGAGCGATTGCTTAATTGTACTAAATATGCCATTGGTGTATCCTTGTACTTTTCGAGTTCGTATAGCACCGAAAAAAGCACAAGTGTAGCAATTTTGCCATCCCTGATATATATAAATACATACATATTTATATATACATATATGTATGTACATAAATACATGAAGTAAATTCACATGTTGTTTGACGTGGAATTTGTTACAAACCTTACAGTAAAATTCATAACTAGTTGTTGCTTATTAAAAAATCTTAGAGAAAAAACACTTGATAAGCTTTCCTTGGATATGATATGTATTTCAAAAATAGAAAAAATAAGCTCAAATACATATGTATTTCAAAAATAGGAAAAATGAGCTCAAATATGTAACTTTTTTTCAAATAATCCGAAAAATAAACTACCGTTTGTCATCCATTTCCATAATATTTTTTTGTATCTAAATTGACATTGGAAGTATCAATTATTTTCCACTGTATATGCAACTTTAGCAGTTTTTTACTTCAAAATTTATTGGTCCTATCCTAATGAACCACAGTGTATGTACACACATACACAGATGCATATTCATATGCATGTATTTACATAGGTGCCGAATTGCTCGAAGTTCCCTCTTTTTTTATAGCAAGTGCTTTGGCAATAAAAAAAAAACATTCGAACTTTCTTTTAAAAATATATGACTGTATGTATGTATGTACATAAGTGTGTACATATGTATGTATGCATTTTTATCAATTTAAACAAGGCAAAGAAAAACAATAAAATGCGTGCAAAATTTATACACACATTCAGTAAAACAAAACATACATACATACATACGTTCATACATACAATATATTTAAGCATAGGTATATACATACATATCTACATATGTATGTGTGTATGTATATAATTAAAAAAATTTTGTTTTCAAAAAAAAAAATCGTACAAAGTTCAATGACTGTTTGTTTACAATCACCGCAATATTTTGTTTTCTTTTTTTTAAGCGCTTTATGCTTTTTACTCCAACCCAGTACGATGTACATACAGCAGCGTATGCATGTACGTATGTTTGGATGTATATGCGAGTACATAATAAATCCAACAACAATTATAAGGAAGAAAAAAGCAACATTTTGTTAAGACTATGCTTCTTCTTTTGTGTGTGTGCGCAGTGCAGCCACTGCTGGCGTTTAAGCTGCATATACATACATATGTACATACATATGTATGTACATAGCTGAACAAATAAGCTTAGGGTTCCCAGCCGCAATTTAAATATGAGGTTTTCGGTTGGATTACAAAATTACTAATAAAATGACTTCAATGTAGACAAAGAAGCATTTAAGAGGATTAAATTTTAACCTTCGCCTAATCCTGATAAAACTCTAGTGGCTTGCTACAATTATTATGCAAATCTTATATTTTTCTTTTAAATACATACATATGTATATACACACAATTTATTTAGATTTGGTGTCATTATAATTGGCTTTTAAAATAATGCATCCACAAAGTTATTGAACCGTGGCCATTTAAAAATGGCATCACATTAAGGAAACACCTTATACTTTACGGCAACTTTGTTCATGACACGGTAATTCTTTTAAGGATGTACAGTAATATGAAAATAGAAGTTAGCACTACTCTTTATATATAATTATTTATATATAAATATAAATTTATATATAAAAATAAAAAATAATTATTTATACATATATAAATAATTATATTTCATCTATGGACATACATATGTATTTCGGCTATTTAAAATCTCACCATCAGGTAGAGATCAGAATTTGCCTCCACACAGGTGGCAGGTGGTTGGTCCACTGTCAGATAGGGTCGAAAATATCTACAAGTATTAGAACTATAATCAATTTGGCACCAAAACTATATGTATCTCAAGCCCAGTTAGCGATTAAAAAGATTATTGAGATTTCATCATGGTTTTGTCAAACATATATACATACATACATATGTATGTATGAAATACATACATATATATTTCAAAAGTTTTTGGGAAACTTAGTTTTCTGTATTTTTATGTGTAAATTTGTATGCAATTTATCATGTTCTCACTTAATTTGCTTTTAAACAGTTTTAAGCCTCAAAAGGCATTTAGTTTTAAAATTGCACATTAGTTATTCAACTTTAACAGAATTGGCTAATTCTTAAAAAGTGGGATTCAAGTGGCAAATTTTTGACAAAATTGGAAACAACAAATCTGAATTCAATTAAAAAAGTTTGAACCTTTACAACTTCAACAAAAAAAACGCTGAACCAAATTTTTTTGACCACTATTGTATATGTGTGTATAAATATACATATGTATGTACATACATAAGTAGTATAAATGTTCATGCCTAAATTCACAATATTTGTGTTTTAATTTTTTAATTTTTTTCAATATTAATGCCAGTGTCAATTTTAATATGTATGCATGTATGTATGAATCATTAAATGGATGCACTAGTTTAAAAAATTGGGAATTTCTAACCAATTTTGAGATTGAGTTTAAAAAATATAAGTACAGTAGGCAACACTATATTACAAACAATATTACAGGTATGGTAAATTATATATAATTCAATTTTAACCTTGTAGCCGTCTAGTTTGAAATACGTACATACATATGTATGTAAGCCTAATTACAAGAGTGTAACCAGAACATACATATGTATGTATACATAAGTAATTGTATTTGTAACCATACATGCATATACATACATACATATGTATGTACATTAAAATAATATTATTTTCATATTTCTTACATGTTGTTGCGTTTTACCAAAAATTGCCACAATTACTACATATGACAGCATATTTAAAAAAAATTCCTTTATGAAAACAATTTACAACTGATTTACTGTTATGTGCGGTTTAATAAGAACCGTTTATCATACCTGCCAGTGATGCCAGGAGATTTTTGCATAAATCCCTCCGCTTATGGAAAAAAATCCCTTTTTTTCCCTACACCCAATTTGTTTTCTCTTCATTTTTCCCTACACTATTTTTTTTCAATTTCTCAAAAAATAAAAATGTATTTTTTTATTATATATTTTCAATTCAGGTACATAAATTCAGGTTCATTTAAAAATAATACAAAAATAACATTAAAACGAATAAAATAAGAAAAAGTGTCATAAGAATAACGTAAAAATAACATAAAAATAATATAAAAACAACATAAAAACTAAAACATACATATAAAAAAATATTGAAAAATTTATTTATACAATTCTGTATAATTCATTTTTTTTAAATGGCTAGATGTGCATTTAAAATTTACACAATTAATTGCGTTTGCTTGTAAATGAGATCTAATAATGCATATAGAATTTAATATTTCATGGCTTAATTTGTTTCTTTTTTTCGTACGTACGTCGGTAACAATAGAAAAAATCCTTTCGGCGTCAGCATTAGCATGTGGCAGACTTAGTAAAATTTTTATTATTTTTGCAAAATTTGGAAAAATTAAATTGTCACTATAATTTTTTGATTTGCAGATTTTGGACCAAAATGCTTCAACATCTAATTTAGATAATAATTGCTTTTCATATTCGGAAAAATTATATTCCAAAGTTAACCATTCTTGTGTTAGTAAATTTAAGTCAACTTTATACTTATCGCATAACAATTTAAATTGATAGACACTTTTGTTATTATTTCCAATGGCCACTTCAGGATTTAAAAATTCCATTTCTTTGAAAATCGACTTATCATTTAGTGGTAGTCTTCTTTGCGTTTCCTCAAGTGCAATATATTCAATATATTTTTTAAGTAGTTAAAAAAAGAAAAAATCTGCAATTTAAAAAAATCCCTACAATTCGACAAAAGTAAGAAATCTTTCCCTTTTTCCCTACATGTGAAATTTTTGAGAAAAATCCCTACAAAAAGGGAAAAATCCCTCCACTTGGCATCACTGATACCTGCTAACAAACAAAAACTAAAAAGTTTATGAAAAAATACAAAACAAAACAGCAACAAGTTTAGATACAAATTTATTGACGTATGTAAGTATTTTTAATTGATATTCATATAGAGCTTTTGCCAAAACCGGTTTGTTAGTAATTGAAAAAAAAAATTAAAATTAAAAGAAAGGGAAAGAGGGCTGGCTGAAAGAGTTATACAAGATTTAAAATGCTCTCTTCGTAATACACACGCGCTGCAATTACTCATTATTTATTTGTTTGTTTATTTGTGTTTATTCTCTTTTTGTTCTTGTACTTTCTAGTACACGTGGCCTAAAATAAAAAGCTGTTATTTTTATTATTATTTTCTTTCTTTATATTCTAATATTGTGGTTTAGTTGATTTTGTTTTGGGGATTGGTAAAGGAAAGAAGAAAATAAGAATGTATGTATTTATAAATAACAAAGCGGAATGTAGGTACCTACATACATATTTACAAATTCATGTACATATGTACATAGATACATACATACATATGTACGCATGAACAGAAATCTGTATATATGTATGTATGTGCATACATATGTACATATGAACTATGCAATTACTTGCCATTGTGAACATACATACATACATACACATATAAATACATACATACATATACATATACATACATACAGATTTATGTACATGCGTAGGGAGAAAAAAGTGGTCACACATTATTTATAGCTACACACTTACATAAGTATATGTATATTGTCACCTAGAATCCAAAAGGCCAAAAATATTTAAAAAATTCCTTTTGAATGATGATGATGTTATTAACCAAAATACATTTTTGTTCGAATATGTTTGAATATAATAAAGTTATTCGCGGAATTCAAAAGGTTGTAACTACATTTTAAAAATAAAACAAATTATAACGATCATTATTTGGCGTTCTGTTACTGTTTTTGAAGTAGACAATTTTTTGAAGTTGACAATACGGCTGAAAACCTTAAATTTTAAACAAAATTATAACTTTCATTAAAAAAGTTAATGTACTTTAAAAGGTTTTTTTTTCGTTTCAGAAAAAACGATACCAAGAGACCGTACGCTCCCTTATTACACATTTTTCATAAAACCAAATCCGCATTAATTTGTGTATGTACATATGTACATACATATGTATGTATGTATGTATGTATGTATGTATGTATGTATGTATAAACTTAACTATTAAATTATCAGGTATGTACATACATACATACATACGCATGTAGTTGTATTGTAACGTTGTCCGTCATATTTTGTACATTAACACATTAACTTCATATTTATGAAATTCAATACATATGTATGTACTTACGTATGTATGTATGTATGTACATACATGAGCATATTAGCAATGTTTGTTTACTTTTTGGTAAAGTTCGTACAAATGACATTTAGCTTGTGCTTTCTCTCAAAAAGGGATTAAATTTAAGAAAAGTACGAAAATCAAAATTTTAGCAAAAAAATAAAATGCCGTGTTTTGATGATGTAATCGAAAGTTTAAGAAAATAATAAGATTTTCCCTACTTTCTTTACTTTGCTTTATTGAAGCAGCTGATTGATTTTCAGCTATGCCAACATACGCGCAGTAAAACTTTTGGGCGGTTTCGGGCTTCGAAGAGAATTTTTTCTCTCAAATTCACAGTCATTTGCACAATTTTAAATTACATACATACATACATATATACATACATATTTATGTATGTATGTACTTACTTATTATATTATATATTCGATTTATGTTTTTTATTAATACAAAATAGACAAATTTGTTTGATATTTATGTAAGTAATTTTAAGCTGATTTCCAAAGCAGTTTTCTTTAATTTGGATTATACTTTCTTCTTATTAAATTTGATTTGTCGAGATTCACAAGAGACTCTCATCTTATCATTCCATTCATAACTGGATCTGTTTTCAGTCGTTCATACATATGTATCTTGTTTAAATAGTTCGTCGAAGTGCGTATAAATAGAAAATGTCGTCTAGTAATAGGCGTTTGGCACTGACGGGGCTTCTTGTAGCATACATTTGGGTAAAATGAGTTCAATTTTGTTCTTGTTTATTGTAATTTAAAATAAAATTCTTACAGAATTTGAAGCTGTTTTTACCCTCCCAAAATTGTTATTTAGTTCCGCTTTTGAACATCCTCATAAAATACATAATATTATTTTTGGGGATAACAGGATTTATTAAATACTGGTAAAGGCAAGTAACAAAGCCACTAAATACATACATTCATACACACATATGTATGTATTTACAACAAGCAAATAAAGTCCAATTGCCAAACATAAAAAACGGCATAGGAAACCACAGGTAGCAGTAGTCTTATAAAATACTAAAGAGAGCCTTTTGTGTTCCACTACTTCTTTTTTCTGGGACATAAAGAAAACCCATAAAATAATAAATTAAAGACTGAAGCCTTTCTTAAATTTCCCTTGTACAAAATGTGCTGTGTTTTGAAGTAAAACAACACAAAAGTACCATTTGCAACAAAAGTCGCAAAATCACAGAATAAAATTTTCTTAAAAAAAAATAACAACTGCAAGAACAGCGACAACTTCAGGGTTTATTTTATAGAACTTTTAAAAAACAACATTGTTATTAAAACCAATTGTTCGTTTAAAGAAGGAAACAAAAACCCAGACGATGGAAAAAGTATCTACGTAAAGGTCATGCCTTTCGGTAAACGTGCATATACTGCTACAAAAAACCAAAAATATACAGACAGGATGTAAGTTGCCTTTAAATTTTGTAAAGTTATTAAAAAAAATGGTGTAGCAAAATACTTTTATAATAAAAAAAATTTTATTGATAAAATTTACTTAAGACTTGATAAAATTTTAGGCTCTAACGTTTGCAAACTAATTGAGGTGATTTAATTTCTCCATGGATTTTATTATTTTATTCATTTAAAAAATATGAAATAACTGCAGGGTGTTTTTTTTAGAGGTATAGAACTTCGAATTGAAATAAAACACAAGAAAATCGTTTTAATGTCCATCAATTTGGCTTTATTGGAAGGATAATTTTATGCCATTAATGTTTAAATATGATTTCGGGCATGTGGCCGCCGCGGCTGGCTCGAATAAAGCCAATTCTACAGGTCCAATTTTTGATGGACAAAGCTCCAATTGCTGTGCACGGTGGCGAATCGATTCATTCGGGTCCTCTTCAACACTTTGCTCTACAGCGGCAATTGTTTCTTCGGTGCGCACTGTTCGACGTCTCTGCGGATGCGTATTATCACATAGAGTAAACGTAGTGCGAAAACGATCCATGGTTAACCGAATTAATTGCTCTGATGACCATAAAATGGACGGAGCTTGCGGTAAACTTCGCGAACTGAACCATTATTTTCGAAATAAATTTGCACGATTTGCAAGCGTTGTTCTTTTGTCAACCTGTTCATGATGAAATGGCAAACCAAACTAAATATTAATCACTTGACAGCTGACAAAATGGCCGCCAGTTAAAAAAGTGATGCCAACTTAAAGTTCTATACCTCAATAAAAAACACCCTATACTATATTGGGTGTTCACAACTTTGAGTTGACAACACTGCTTTATTTGGCAACCCATTTAACAGCTATAGTTGCTTTTTGTTTAGTTGGTGCTACATTTCATTGTGGATAGGCTAACACCAGAGCAACGCTTGCAAATTGTTATATTTTTTTTATCAAAGTAGTTTTTCTGTTCTGTTGGATTACTATACAAAATTTTGTTCTCCGATGAAACCAATTTTCGGCTGAAGAGGTACGTAAATAAGCAGAATTGTCTCATTTGAAGTGAGAATAATCCACAAGCGGTTGTCGAATCATTATTTTATCCACAGAGAACTACTGTTTGCTGCACTTTATGGTCTGGCGGAGTCATTGGTCCATATGTCTTCGAAAACTATGACGTTGATTAGATGAAAAAATTAATTGGCCGCCCAGATTTGATATATGAAATACATATGTATGTCCGCGTCGAACATCGTCTTTCAATGCTTCAAGAGTTGCTGGTTTATCGGTATAAAGCAATTACTAGCATAGGCCCACTCACGTAATCTGAGAGGAACAGGACCACTTCAGGAATTAAACATGACAAGTTGGGCCGTCTTATTGACGTTTAGCTCAAAAAAAAAGTCAATTAGGAGGACGTAATGGTGATTCGCTAATAGTGAGAATTGTCCTCGTTACAAATACGGCAATTTTAGTTATCGATGTACCCACTTAATGAGACCGATTATATTAACCGTAAAATAAATAAAATGCTCTATGAACCTTGCGAACAAATTAGTTTTGTTTTTCAAAGTAAGTTTCCACAATTAGGAAGCATAAATCTGTTATGAAACAATTCATGATGACTTATCAAACCGTACTGAATAGATGTGTTAACATATTTTAGATCGATACTTCTAATGCCTTTAAGTTGGTTATAAGTTTAGTTTCGTACATTCAGTCAAACTTCTTTATGATGAACTTCTGCCTACACAAAGATATCTCTGCTTTGAAAACACACTCATTTCGTTAAAATTTTTACTGTTTTAACTGACTTCTTTATAAAGAATTATAGTGAATTTTTCTATATAAATTATTATAATTGTAAATTTGACTGACATGAGTTTTATTGTTTCCATTTAATTTACCTATTTCAAATAATTTCTGTTCTCCATACAAATAACAACTTCTGTGAGAAGGCAACAAATATAATGAGGGGTGGAATAAAAAGTGGGGAGGAAATAAAAGGGGGAAGGGGGAAATAAAAGGAAAAAGTCCCATTCATTACAACTTTTATTAAATAATTTTCGTGAAATAAAAGTACATATAATTTGAGTAATTTACGCACACATTTACAAATAATGATGAAACCGAAATGGCCAGTAATGAATTAGCAGATGTCAATTGTGCTTATTCTGGAATTCTTGCTTCTTATAGAAAACCCGAGAATTTTGCTTTTAACCTATAAGAAACATTCTAAGCATGAATAGCTCGTACAGGCATTCATGGGAACTCGTTTCTTCAGCAATTATGGTGCCGACCACATAATTAAAATCTTTATATGTATTAGAGGGTTTTGTTGAAGAAAAAGTACATATGTATGTATGTATTGACGTTTAGAAGAGTTGAGTTACTCATTAGTGGAGAAAATATGCACATGCATATCTATGTATGTACCTATATATATATATATGATTTCTGTTTAATGAAATTTTTTAAACAAGAATTTACTGACCATATTAACATTTATTACAAGGAAGTTAGCTTGGGCTGCAGTAATCCTTTTCACCCTTTTTTATTTCGAATGACATACATACTCGTAAATTTTAAGTGAAACAAACAAATGCTCACTTGAATACAAGTTGGTAAATATGTACATATGTATGTATGTATGTATTATTTAAAAACTACCATGAGGATCGATCGCAAGTATCTTGCAGTACTTTTCTCCTTTTCCAAAATAAATCACATAAAATGCACTCTCTTTTTAATTTTCAACCAATGTACACATACATACATACACACATACATAGTATATATTTTTGTTGTTGTTCTCTTTCTTGTATTCGTACTTCAGTTGGCATGTGCGCACATCTGCTGTAGCTGTATGTGGATGACTGGTTCCACTGTATATGAATTTTTTCCTATTTCTGTTTTAAACAAGGTCAAAACAAGTTTTTGTTGTTCTTGTATTCTAGTTACTTGCATTATTCCAAAAAAGGAACAATAAAAATAAAGTATAAAAAATAATCAAGCAGAGAAATTGTTTATAGAATAAAATTTAAAAAACGCCCTCTTTATAAAAAGCGGCACTTTTTTTTTACTTGAAAATCAGCAACAAAATAAAAATCAACAACAATAACAATTTATCTTTAGTACAAGTGGGAGTAAAAATACAGAGAGGTTACACATCCACACATACATACATATAGAAAGTAGAGAACCGAAAGGTGTAAGAGAATTTCAATTCAGTTTATAAAATGAGAGAAAAGACGTGATAATACGTATGGCACTCGTCCATCCAAACACGTACACACATCATACATGACACACATATTTGCGTATACACATGCATGTGTATCGTGTAGACAAGTGCAGGGAAGTGCTGTGCTGTTTATACCAAAGGTGTAAAAAAATTTCAATTTATTTTTTATATATTCATAAGTATAGAGCAAATGCTTTTATATTAGGGTTACCATTGCATAATTCTGATATCAATTGAAAGCTGATCACAGCGTTCAAAATCTAACTTTTGCAGAAAAAAATCCACTTTCATGATACATATACATATGTACATATTAGGATATAATGTCAGACCTATTCGTTATAGTGAACGATTCGTTATATAGCCAAGTTTTTGTTTAAAAACATATTCTGCATTTGGTGTAATGCAGAAATGGGTTTCTTACATTTAGTAACTACAGAGATGTGAAAAAATTATTCATTATTTATTACATATGGAAGATTTTGGAATTCCATATTTGTTGGATATTAGTTTTTCACTTAAAAAATTCTTTTTATATCGCCCATATTATTTGTACTACACTAAACTGAACTAAAACTCAACAAACTTCTATTCATAGTAGCATAATTAATAATCGTTCCTTTCTTACATTGAGCGTCACATCACAAATTACACCATTCGCTATATAAGGTAGTTAATATTACAAAATGACCTATTCGTTATATCGCGAATTCGTTAAATTGAATACTTTTCATACCGAGCTTTGACTGTACTTATTTATAAATGGACTTGTTTTTAACTGCAGTTTTACTCAAAAATATAGTTTTTTATAATAGTTACTACTCTATTATAAATCGTAATTTCAAAATTTTCATTCATTTAGTGTTTGAATTTCTTTCACAACAAATGAAGATCGGAACACTAAGTTTCTACAGGACCATTAATATTTTTATTTGATTAAATTTTAAATATACTACAAAAGCCATGAATATATACATATGTACATATGTATATGTATGTATGTACATACCATATCAATTTTTAGCTATTTTGCCGGAGAAAGAATGACCGTAATAAAATCTAAAAGATTTTCAAAACAAACAAAACAAAATATAATAATAATGCCATTTTGGGCTCAAAACAAGCAATAAATTCAACGATGTCTTGTTTTATGTTTTCAAGTTTTTACGAATTTATTTTAAAAAGAGATTTTTCAAATAATATTTAGTTAAATAAAATACTTTCAATGATATAATATTACGGAATTGTTGAAGCTAGGTGCACTTCGAGCTACACTGCCAGACTAAGTGAAAACGAATTTTTGAAAATAAAACCACAATACGCACTTTTTACATTAGGCCAACGATATGTATATGCCTACATGTATGTATGTATGTAGGTAATTGTGTTTGTGTTCTTTCATATGTAAATGTGGATGTATGTATGTATGTACATACATATGTATATGCATTTGCATATGAATTGCTTCTTGTTAAAGTTTTTTCACCCTCTCGTTTGTTTTGTATAAAAGTAGTAGTTTGTAAATGTGTACGTTCGTTCGTTTACAAACTTAATTTTGTCTGTTGCTGTTATTTTTTGTGGGTTTGTGGTGTCGGGTAGTTGTTTCTATGAAACTGTTGATAAGTGCATGCGTGAACATGCATATTTAAGTATAATAAAATGTTAACATGATAAAAAAAGAATATCATAAACGAGAAATAATCATTTTAAATACTATACATACATACATACATATGTATGTATATGAGTTTAAATAGACTATATTCTCAATTAGCTCCAAAGAGGCCATTTATAGTGTTATTTTTAGCACAACATAATGAATGTATGTATATACATACATACATACATAAATATGCACATACCAAAGTAAATAATGATTGAAATCATTGAAAAAATGCGTCTAGAATGTGCATATTTATGTCTACATGTACATATGTATGTACATATGTGCATAAGTATGTATGTATGTATGTAACAATGTGTGTATATTGGCTATAAATGGCTTTATTTAAAATTTATTGAAAACCTTAACTAGGCACGTCGTAATTCTTTTTTTAATTATTAATTTTTTGCGTATACTGATTTTTTATTATAAGAACTAAATAGTCTTGTCAATATCTGAAGTCTTAAATATGATATCGCGCCTTAATTACGTAATAAATACTATTTTCAGCAAAAAAAAAACAGATTTCCAGAAACTAAGCAAAGAACCAGAACATCAATATATCCATATGGTTATCAAAATATTATAGGTGGGTATTTGAAATAGACAACCTTTTAAACCAACGTATGAACGTACATATACATATGTAGGTATATGTAAATACTATCTGTAGAATTTTTGTAATAATGAATATTTACATAGAATTTACCAAAATGTTTGTAGATCGAGTCATTGAATCTGGTTTCAAAAAATGTTGTTATTAAATTTGCAATTTTAAGCTCAAGAAGTTTTCCAAAGAAAAACGAAATATTAAATAAATATTGCCAAACTTTTTATAAAAACAAAAGGATTGAGTTTGAAAAAATTACGATCAACATAATTTGTTTTTAAATCAACAAGACGAAGTTGTCGGCTGAATTTCAAAAACATATTGATACATACATCCACATATATGTATTTGTATATGTATGTACATATACATAAATACATACATACATAAGTACATTTTACAAGGTATTACAAATTTGAAAAGATCTTTTTTTTTCTAACCTACAACAATTTTTTAATTATTCTATATTTTATTTTTATTATGAGACCAAACGAACGCTGTTAATTGAAAGGTTTAAATTAAAAAAGGCCTTCAAATGACATAATAATGTTTTTACAAACATAAAGCAACACAAACTATTTTTTAGGAAAAACAATTTTGGCGTTATAGATAAATCTCCCTTAAAATCAACACCAAAAAATCAAATATTTACAGATGTATTAAAAACTTAAAGAAATATAATACATACATATTTTTTTTTAAATTTTTATAAAAATATAATCATTTTTTTTTAATAAATGAATTTACACTATTATATTTTTTTATATTGCTATAAAAATGGTAAATAAAAAATAGTAAAATATGAAAATAAAAACATTCGTCTTTTAAAAAATAGGCGTTAAGATAATTTTCTATGAAAATTATTTATGTAAAATAATTTGATCGCAATGAAATTTTTTCCAAAATTTTAAATATGACAAAATTGTTTAAGTTTTCTAAAAATCTTTAAATGTGTCGAAAAGCCGGAGATAATTTAAAACTATACAAACAAAGTACAGAGCTGGTTTTTGTGTTTTCTAGCTGCCTATATACGCCGATATTCCATACCATGATTTTAATAAAAATATGTACATATTATTCTCAAAAGTGTTAAAAAAATAAGCAAAAATATTAAACCTTTCGCTTTTTAAAGGTCAATCTCAGTTTCGTGTATCCGATACTTCCGTTATTTCGTTATTAACGTTTATTGTATTAAAAGCCAACAATGACAGTAGAAAATTTCGTTTGCAGTTAATTACTAAAAGAGGTTTATGAGAATTAGAATATGTATGTATGTATTTTGAAATGCCATGATGTTAAAAGCATTGAAGACATTTAAACACAAAATGAAATGAACATGAATAGCACAGAAACAAAAAAGGGAAACTTACCCGAGATGCGGCCTGGACCTGGATCACTGGACCTGCTGCTTAAAGCAGATTGCTGCAGTGAATTGCCACTTGTTGCTCCCGAAGATGAAGACGTTGAAGTTGCAACGACCGTTAAACTGCCACTGACGTTCCCATTAAATTCATAATCATGATTATTCGCATTTAATAATTGACTATTTTGCTGCTGATGATTAAGATTCAGATGTGGATGATGATGGAGAGAATTATGGAGGTGTTGCTGGTGGCCATTTGTTGTTGATAATGTGGATGCATTATTTGTACCGTTAGTTAATACCTTTGTTGTGGCATGAATTGCAGGATGCGGGGAAGCGACGGTGGTATTATTGCTGCTGCTGCTGCTGTTGCTGTTGCTGTTGCCGTTGTTATTGTGATGATTATGATGACCGTTAACATGTTGAAATGTGGCGGCAGCTGCTGGTGCTGATGATGACACTTGTAAAGAATTGGTATTACCATGTCGTAAATTTGAATTGCGTATGTTTATGCTGCCACCATTCAGATGACCATTAGTTGTTGTCGTTGTTGTGGTATTGGTAATATTGGCTGTTGCCGCTACGCCGGCTGCTGCTGCTGCAATTGTTGCATCGTATGCATGCATTATAAAACGTTGTTGTTGCTCATTGAGTATTGCCGGTATCGCTGTGGTCTGTGGTGATAGCTTTAATTTCTCCTGCTGCTCAATAAATTGAGCAGCTTCTAGGAGCGCTTTTAAACCCTCCGACATATCAGTTTGACAAAAAGTTTTATGAAGTTTGTTCTACTATCGCAGACGATGATGATGCTTTTGATTTTGTACGATTTTATTTCTCTTTATCGCGAAAGTCACTTAATTAGTTTATCAGTAAATTGTTTATTTTTTTTTTATTTTTGGAAAATTTTAATTTTAATTTAAAATAAAATATTTTTTTTAATTTTTATCTATTACAATTGTGGGACATCAACGTTAAATTTTTTTATTGTAGTTTTGTTTTTATTGTGGGATAGTTTTCTATATTTTGGTGTTGGAGAATTGTATTATTGTTAGATTTTTTGGTGGATCTGGAGCTGCAAAGACAGAAGCAAGCAATACATTTTAAAATTAAAAAAAGTTTAGTGATTTTATGGATGAGTTGGCAGAGTATTCGAGCAACAGTCCAGAGGTCGTATGTTCGAGATCACTTTCAAAAACTCTCGTGAAAAAATAATAGACAAAAAATATTTCAAATAAACACAAAAACATGGAATGTTGGGATAATTTATCTTGACTGTGACTGTGTGAAAAGGCAAAACAGCTTCAGTTAAATTCTGACGTACTCATCCCTGCAATATAGGATAAATAAAACAACCAAATAGCACAATGCACTGCATATGTAAAGGTCGACCCTTGAGTACTGGTCCAAAAAAAATGGATGATTTAAGAAGTTTTTCAAATTCTCAAAAAAAAAAAAATCAGGTGAATATTAAAAATTTTATGGTTTTAAAATAAAAAGTTCTTCAAAACTTAAAGTGAACTTCTTAACAATAATTTCAAATATTAAATGATATCCTATTTAAATATTCTTGGCGCCATTCTTGGTTCGTGAGCAAAATAAATTAAAAATGGATAAAATTTTACTAAATAAAACACTAATGAAGTGAAAGTAAAAGATGTTAATTTAAATTACCCCAGTACTTATCTAGTTCAGGACAACACTGGCGAAGATTAAGCAAACGGTTCTGTACACGTCGTAGATATTTTTCACATGTCATAAAGTCTTTAAAAATACGTATTATCTGTTGCGGAATATTGCAATCTTTGAATCATTTAAAACTTTTCACATATAGCTTTTCCAACATGCAACTCATTGTATTTCGTTTAATTGTTGAAGCTCCCTGGTTCGTCGTCTCAAACAACGGAAACCACAACGAGATCTCAATCTCATATTCTAAATGTTAAAGAAAAAATACGTAATTTCGGTGAAACTTTTTATCTGTAACGACGTAAGTCAACTATTGTTCTACTTCATGGTGCAACAGATATCAGAGAACTGAAACATTTTCTAGATCGGCCATTTAGAAATTAATATTCTTTAATATAAGCGCTGTATTTTTACTTACGTAATCGTAAGTTGTTTGTTTCTTCATAATAATGTTTCCGTTCAAAATATACTAATTGAAAATATAGTAGTTCAGCAAATAAGGAACTAAATATTAAAAAAACTCTCCTACTCAAATTTATGTTAAATGGAAACAAAACATAACTCGGCGTTATACCAAGTAAGTATTTTGTTGTTGTTAAGTATTGGCGAAATGTTAAAAGCGGGAATTTTCTCTTGAACTGTTGAGACTCAAGAGAGTCCAAAAGACATAAGAAAATTAATTATCTAATGAACATTTTATTTTATAACAAGTTAAATTTAGATAGAAAAGCACCGTCGTTGATGGTTCACATTTTTTTTTTCATTTCAAAAGCCTATTTGTTTGTTCCTCTAACAATTTTTTTTCTTATCAACCAATTTGTATAGGATTTTTAAAATAATTTATGCATTTGTTAAACAGATAATGAAGTTCACTCTAGAATTAACACGTTTAAAGGGATGTAGTGCGTCCAAAAGGCTTTTGTCTCTCATACAACAACAATCACTTTTACAAGCCTGTGAATGGAATGGAATGTGTTTGTATCGAAATGTGCGTGTTTGGCTGGATGTTATTAAAAGTAATTGGCAACGCATGAAATAACCTGATAATAGTATTCAGACTTTTATGCAGTCTCACATAATTAGTTCAAAGTAACCGGGAAGTGCTTAAACAAAGTAAGAGGTTCTGAAAGACAGTTCAATGTTGACTTCTCCTCACAATATATGTATGTATGCATGTATATACATACATACATACGTAAGCAATTTATTGCTGATAAAAGCAGATTATTTTTAGATAAACTGTGGACGATCGTCCGTCACAGAGGCAACAAAAGAAGTATTAGAATGTATGCCTATGAATGTTTTTAGCTACAGTGCACTCGCTATAATAAGAACCCCCCCTAATGAATACCCCAAAATATGAGCCATTTTTTTTTTTACTTCCATAGACTACTCCAAAATATGAACTTGGTGCAAAAGCTTTAAAATATGAACAGCTAATTTTTGTTTTTGCGAATTTTATCTCTCAATCGTTTTTCCCAGCTGTTTGCTTTTAAATTGTCTTCAGCTGGAAACTGGCTGGAATTCCATATTCAATTGTTAAATATAAACAAAAAATATATTTTTAACTATAAAAGGAAAATTTTAAATTTTAGAACAATGAGAAAAAGGTGCAAGTGCTACTAATTTAGCGAATAAACTTGGGGTGAAAATATCGGTAAATGTGGAATAAAAACAATAAAAATACTAGTACTAAATATGTTAAGAATACGTTTATTGGACCTGAAAAGAGAAAAACTGTGCGGTCTTTCGATTACCCCAAAATGGAATAGACATATATTATACGGATGGGTTTCGAATATGGGAGACAAACAGTATGATAGTCTGACCTATAAAAACACCTGTGTGACAGATATTTTTTTTGCAAACTTTTAGGAAAATGTTCATAAAGCGATAGATTTACGTACGATCAGAGTTGAAACTTTTCTAAGGCAGCTGAGTCAAGCGGAAAAAACTGCATTCGGAGGCTCAAACCACTCCCGACACTAAAACCTTTTCTACTTTCTTTCTGTTAACAAAGTGGAAAACATATCCAGTCTTTGGTGCAATACCGTAGTAACTCAAAATTTGAATTTTTTGAGCTGCGTATGCAGAAATGATCTTTTGGGGAAATATCTATCTAGAGAAAAAAAGATTATGGTTCCATCTCTGACTGTCTTTATTGCCTCTAGCTATTTCCAACAATATTTATTTGCAATAATGAAATGAAATGCATTTTGCTCAGTTCGTGATTTTTTTGAATTACTACGGTATTGCACCAAAGGCTCGATATGTATGTTTTTGCATCTTTTTTGTGCGGATAGTGTAACACTTAAGAAGCCATTTCTGATGCGATTTCTCAAAGTCGGACAGATTTTCCTGTGAATGAATCCTAGGACTGAAACCTCCATAACAACATTAAAGAAAATTGTTTTTTTTTCAAAATAAATTGTTTTTTTTTTTTAAATCCATTAAACAATAAACATTTTAACATTAGAAACTTGTATTTCGATCGGTAAAACGTTTGTAGATGGGAATTAGATGAAATTTGCAAATATGAACAATCTTGCAAAAGTGAACTGGCCTGGCTTTAATTAGTTCATATTATCGCGACTGCACTGTATTTAAGTATATAAATTTCCACAAATATGGGCCAGGTTGTTTATTTTTTCAAATAGTTAGACATGTATTTGCATATGTACGTATGTGTATGTATGTTATTACAACACATATTTTAAACACATACTTGTATGAATGTACATACATACGTATGTAGATATGTATGTCGCTGTCTTGTCAAAAAATAATTATACATGTACGTATGTATGTATGTAAGTAAGTGATAAGAAATAAATTGTTTGAGTCATTATATTGAATAACAGAAAGGCTACGAATAATTTCAACGAAATACATTCATATGTATGTACATACATGTATGTATGTAAGTATGTATGTACATACATTGTTTATATTATGAAGTACTCGTGTATATTATTGTTTTGTGGAAACAAGGAAGGGAAACCCGTATAAACAAAACTTAGTAGGGATTTACATTAAGCAATTCTTTCAGCTAAAGTTGATCAACTTTTATGTTTAACACTCCTAATTCCGGCCGAAGAAATGATTTTATTTAACGAACATTTTTGATTTTATTAATTATTTATATCTATGTATTTACATACATCGGGATTTTGTGCAGTTTCATAGCGAAAAATTATATTTGAATAGTTAAAATGTATTCTCTCAACATAAACGAGAATTTGTAAACTACATTTGGAGTTTTCTAAGTTACAGCACAAAACTCTCCATCTTTTTGGGATGTTTAATATTATAACAAATCCTGCATTTCAAATCAATTTTATAGACAGATACATAGAAAGAGAGGGAGAGAGAGATAGGGGAAGGAGAAATAGAGGCGTCAGACTTCATTTGAAAAATATTTCCGTAATACTGATGGACATATTTTGTTCCCAACTACATGAATCCAACTTAAAGGTTCTTTTATGGAAAACCCGTTTTTCGTTTGAACAAAATTTACACGTTGTTGCCTTTAAATAAAATTTTTGTTTGGCAGTATTTATTTAAAATAGAAATTTTGTGAAACGATTTTCGTTTTGAATACAAGAATTGTTTGGCGACATTAACTTAACTTTTGCCCCATAACAAAATTGTATTGAAATTTTGAATTCTTCATTTGCAAGATTTCGCGAATTAAGACTATTCGAACTCAAATCATTCTTTATAATTGTTTCTTTAATTGCAATAATTAGAACAAGTCGACTGAGTTCATAGCAGATAAACTCTCTCTAGCACAACAACAAAAATCGACGAAATCCCGAAAATTTTACTACTGAAATGTTGACATCCAAAGTAGACCAAAACATAAAAACGTAATCAGTTGGGCTCTCAATTTCACTATATACCAACCAAGTCATCTTGGAGATTGAAAGCGCAGATGCATACTTTTTGCATGTTTCCGTCTCCTTGGATATCAAAACGACAAGAGTAAAATTTTTGTTTTTAACAACAAAATACAATACAAACGTGGTATTTCGCTCCGTTGTGTTATTGTACCTGCTATGAACTCCCCTCGCTTCAATTCAAAGCTTTTAGAAAAGTAGCCAAATAATTAAACAAAACTGGAAATGAAATTTTATGAAATGAAGTCATAAAAGTTTAAAAAATAAAATCAGATTATAGAACAGAAAGAAGATATTCCTTTAAATTTTTTTAAAAAGAACGACAAATGGACGGAAAGGAAGATAATAGAACAAAGGCCAATCTTTTGCTCATCTTTATGAATGTCAAATGATTAAAGGTCAGAACAGTTGGTTTTTTTTTTTTAGAAAAAAAAAACAACACATACATATTTACAAATTTCGACTTTTTCTTTGAACGAAATGGGTAGATTGTATTTTTTTAATTAAAAAATATAGTTTCTAATTGTACAAAAAAAAATATTCATAACTACTACTCCTACTATCTGCCCTAAAATTTATTCCTTTTCCTAGCGGTCGCTTTTTCCGAATTATTTTTTAAATCGGATTCATAATCCTAACCTTTAAAATGATTCAAACTTGTACACATATTTACATTCTACATATGTATGTATATATTAAGCAGAATGTCTTATTCCTTATTGAAGACCAGACCTCTGCACCGATCCCAACATTTAACTAAGACTGTCGAATGAGTTATAGGCTAATTTTTTCTAACCACGCCCACATTGAAGCGCATTTTTTTTAAATTATATTACTCCTTTCACATTCTTTTTAACAGACTTTATAATATAAACATGGAATGTGTGTTTGTTTATTTGTTTGTCTGTAGCTTCCTTATAGAAGACCAGACCGCTGGACCGATCTCCCTTAAAATTTTCACAACAATAAACTGGGACTCTGGTTTAAATTATAGGCTACTTTCTGTTTCTACTTTTTTCACATAGCTTTTTAAAATGTCTATAATAAAAACGAGCCTAACTTTGCCATTTGTGGACCAGTTTTCAAATTTTGCATATGGAAGAGATCCATTTAAATATTTTTAGGTTTGCATTTTGATAGTTGTGAGTTTGGAACAGGCGTTACTAAAACCAAAACAACAAATTTTTTGCCTTAAGAAATCTGAATAATGCAATAAAATACATTCGTGCCCATAAGGGGGGTTTGTTCTGACTACTCAATAGAAGCTCATACTGTTCGTTCATGAATGAATGATTCTACTGTAATTAATAAGTAATTAATAAGTAATTTTAATATATATATGTATATATAGAATATGAGTTAATTAAACATAAATAGGCCTTCTTCTGATTGGATAGATACCCACATAGTTAAGTATGTATCGCCGTAAAAAATGTAAAGCTTTATATATGACTATTTATTTGCAGTTCTCTCATTGTTTTTATATAACTTCCACTATTTTGCAATCTTTACAATAGATGTACTCTCTTTAAAATATATCTCTCAATATTTAAACTACCGATACTGCGTTTTATAGGACGATGTATTGAAAAAGTTTTGAAAAATATGTTAGGCCAGGATGTGTACGTGTATAAACGAAACATTGGAACTACAATTCACCAGATTTATTATCGAACCCAAAATAGTACCATGTAAAGGTCGGATATTGGTTAGACTCTGAAAAACAAAGTAGAATATGCTGACAGACATAATCTCAATCACCTTCGAAATCAACAACAAACAAAAAACATACATACGTAATTTAAGCTTTTAAACCAAACCTAATGCAATCAATATACACTTGAAGACACAGACATGCTTCGAACGTATTTGTTCTGTTAACGAAATTGATCTTAGTTTTAGGTCAATGAATTTGATTGCTTAGTTTGTTATTATTGGTTACTTATAACGCATATTTTAAATTTATTCTACTACTATACGAGCATATATTGTCTTCTCACAAATCATAGTTACAAATTTGAAACGCATACTTACATACATACATACATAATACATATGTACGTATAACATTAGCAACAAAACATTTCTGAATGTATTTTAACTTTACAACAGAACAAAATTTATACCTGTATACCGAACAAAATGACCTTTTAAGATGTTGCATTTATTAAAATACTTTTCTTTTCCTAGAATGAATAATTTTGGGCGGCAACTTGAGGTCGTCGTTATTGGTTTCGTTTGGGCTGTTCATAAAACAAAATACAAAAAAAGGCAAAAAGACGTCAGTGCTACTGAACTGAACAGGAAAATAGCTTAAGCTACCCCTAGTAACACATCTTAGGTAAAATGCTAGTAATTTTAACCCTAAATAAGACTAGTTGAACAGCTGCTTGAACTATTATCAATGAGCCGATTAAGCAAACATTTTCTTTATGAAATTTTATGAAATATAGCTATTTATGACAACAACAACAAAAATGTCTTTCAAAATAGGATTTTAGTTACGAGAAGTGGACGTTACTTAAAACATAGTAATTAAATTTTAAATTTCATAACAGTTCTTATAGCAAAATAAAAACCTGAAATGGAAACAAAATTTTACTAAATATCCACCAGAAAATTTCTAACGGCATCAAATTGTACTATCGGGCATGAGCTGTATAGCTCGTAGCTCTCTCGTAACAAAACCGCTTGCAGTTGTTGTTCAAATCGTGGAGTTCAGACCAAAAGCACAGCTTCGGCTCCGGCTAAAATGCACAGCAAACTAAATTCATTTTTTTTCTGGTTGGTTATTGTACCATTTTCGAAAATTTGACATATCCAATTCATACAGAAAACTGCCTAATAGCTCAAGGTCGATCGGTGTTATGCTCCGCGAGAACTGATTTTTTTTTTTTTGTACAAAAATCTCTAAATTGTGACACAGTTCTTTTAAGCGGTATAAACAAACTATCAACACGGGGAAGCAGCACCTGCATTTCATAATCATTCTCATTGTTAAGTCAAAAATAGATCGTAATATTCTTCAGACGCAAAAAAACGGAGCATAACATTTCTCTTTTTGTTTCTCAATCGAAAGACAATTGAATATAAAGTTAAATGTTTGAACATATGTATGTATGTATGTACGTAGTATGTATTTTTCCCAAGGGTTTTAAGGGCCAGTTTTTAGCTTAAAAATTAAATGGTTTTTAAACTTAAGTTCTGTTTAAATACCGAATTAAATTTTTATAGATCATACAACTTAAATCACTGACCATGTCCATTTAAATACAACTTCAGCTGTTTATACTACCATATGATTTTGACAGTTCTGCAAATTATGAAAATTGCGCATTGAAGTTTTTTCATTATTTGATAAAAAAAAAACAGCAGCATAATCGAATGCAAAAAGACTGACCGAGTTGTTGCAGAACAAAAGGTGAATGCGTGCAAGGATGTGGAGCGAGAATTTAATAGCATATTCAGGCAAACATTTGGACACCACAAAATTTTTAAAACAAAATATTTTAATATTAAGTTAAATGAAGAAGTTGTTTATATTTTTTTTTTGGCATTTAATAGTGCTACCATACTTTTATCATAATTAAATACCAAACGCAATTTGAGACTGAAAAAATTAAACCATATTTAAATACAACTTAAATTTAAGGAAAAATTAACTAATTTCGTATTTATATATTAAGGTAAAAACTGGCCGTAAGGCTACTCAAGGTCTTATTTATGTAAGTCTACAAGTTGGCATTATGTAAGTCTGGCAGCATTGTGATCAACTATAGTGTTGTTTAGTTTTGTGAAAAATGCGCTTTGCCAGTTTTTAAGTTTTAGAAAACACACACTCGCATAAAGTTATAATTGATACGGTTATAAGTGGAGTGATTTTACGACCAAAAAATTAAGGTCAGGAGAGTGGAACTCTCTTCTTCTTCAAAAAAAAGAGTAAACTAATAACACTGTTTTTGTAGCAGATCAGCTCCAACGCTGCCACGTTGTAGCCGTACATGCACATATGTGCCCACATATGTATTTATGTATGTAATGTCAACATATAGGCAACACACAAAGAAGAACGTTTCTTTTTTGTATTGTAAAAAACAATTGTAAGCTTTAAAGCCACTAACTAAACACAATTGTTTAAATTTCAGTTGTTTTTTTGTTTTTTTTTCGAGTTCTTGTGAATTGACTTTGTTATTTTAGTTTCAAAGCTGTTTATTTGCTTTTTTATTTTCTTAGTTTTCTCCTCCATAATTGTAGAGTTGTGAAGTCGAAATTTAAAGTTTATATAATTTCATTATAATTTATTTTCTTTTAAGGCTGTAATTACTAACTTTAAGTTTTTCCTTCCACATTCTTGATTTTGTAATTTTTCTCAAACACACACAACCAAAATCCAAGTATTTATGCACTTCAAAAGTCTTTTTTTTATTGTTAAGAAGTTTTGTTTCCTCTGTTGGATGTTTGTTTTTGTTTTCTTTCTCTGAAGATTTTCTTCTTTAAACCATCATCGGTTCTTGTGAATGTTTACATTTATGAGTGTATCAACATTTATGTGTTTGGCTTTTGTTTAAAGGCACATACATACTTACATACATAAATAAATACTTTTACATAAGAATTAGATAATATTAAATAAATTTCTTTTTATTGTATTTTTTCTGAACAAATAGGGTGTTTTTTATTGAGGTATAGAACTTTAAGTTGGCATCACTTTTTTAACTGGCGGCCATTTTGTCAGCTGTCAAGTGATTAATATTTAGTTTGGTTTGCCATTTCATCATGAACAGGTTGACAAAAGAACAACGCTTGCAAATCGTGCAAATTTATTTCGAAAATAATGGTTCAGTTCGCGAAGTTTACCGCAAGCTCCGTCCATTTTATGGTCATCAGAGCAATTAATTCGGTTAACCATGGATCGTTTTCGCACTACGTTTACTCTATGTGATAATACGCATCCGCAGAGACGTCGAACAGTGCGCACCCGAAGAAACAATTGCCGCTGTAGAGCAAAGTGTTGAAGAGGACCCGAATGAATCGATTCGCCACCGTGCACAGCAATTGGAGCTTTGTACATCAACTTTTGTCCATCAAAAATTGGACCTGTAGAATTGGCTTTATTCGAGCCAGCCGCGGCGGCCACATGCCCGAAATCATATTTAAACATTAATGGCATAAAATTATCCTTCCAATAACGCCAAATTGATGGACATTAAAACGATTTTCTTGTGTTTTATTTCAATTCGAAGTTCTATACCTCTAAAAAAAAAAACACCCGTACATATAAATTTGTGCGACTACTTGTGAAAATGTGTCTGGCAGAGCAAATTTCATTTCAATAAAAGTGTACAAAAATAATGAAAGAAATGTATGTATGTATGTACATACATACAGCCATACATACATACATACGTACATAAATACATACACATGTATGTGTATAAATATGTACCTAAACAAAGTAAAATAATTCCATCTATTGTTTATGATACATATTATTATTATTCCAGGGAAATTTAAAGTTATCTTGTTTTACGAAAATTATACAAAAAGTATGAAATTAATAGCGATTTTGATTTCTACAAATAATTGTGGCACTCAGAACTTGTTGTTGGCAATAATTACATGGGTATAACGACCTCTTACTATTTGTCAAGGCCTAGAAAATTGTAAACTCTTTACGTGTGGTTATATCAAAAACAAATTTTTCAAGGCATTGACGTTCGTTTTTGAGGATACCAAAACGATGCAAACGCTTGCCGAAATTAACTGTTACGTTGGCGGAACGTTTCCAACCTGTATAAAATAGATTTTTACGGTGCCGTTAAGTGACATTCGTAAGCCAATCCTGGCACTTATGTACATACTATGTATATGAAATAATAATAACAAAAACAAAAATGATAATGTAGAAATTACAATGTAAAAAAACTTTATATCTCTCGGGCAAGGCAATTTAGTCCTTTTTCCAATTTCACATGTATGAAAATAACTTAACGATCACACGCGAATAAATTATGTTACGCAATGTTTTGTTTATTTTATTGACGTCTGTTACCTTTGTAAAGTTTCTATAAATACACATACACGACCGTACCTTAAACTGCGTAAAGGTTTTCTCACCTCAACGTTCGCATAACGAGGCCTTTACATACATACTTCTTTCACTTTTGCTTTAATAAATATAGAATATTTACTTAGAAAGAGGTTTCGCTTTTGTCACTCGGTTTAACTACCTAGAAGATCTTCCCTGGTTGGTAGAATCACTCACCAACGGAGCTGAATTTCTTCACACTCCAATAATGTACTCGTATTTGGGGACTGAAATTTATAAATATTTAAGTTCTGTTGTCAGTTGCTTGGTTTATTTTCCATCTGTATGGAGTTGCTTTAATATTGACTGTTACGAGATAATATTATTATATCTTTTACAGTTAGGCTACCCGAGCATAAAAAGAAACTGCTGGGAGTACTATTACCCCAGTGTTTGGATTTGAGCTGGAAAAACTTTACTTTAAGTACTAATTAGTTTCAATGGTATAAGTTAACATTATTTTTTTGGTCTAAATTCCTTTTGTATTGCCATAATTTATAAACAAAAATAAAAAGCACTACATAGTGTTAATTATGTACATAGCAACTAAAAAGACAAAAATCAGAAGAGTCGGTCATCGTTATAAATTTTCAGCATTGGTCGCTAATGTATGTATGTATGTATGTATGTACATATATTATACTTCGCCTATACATTTTTAGCTCGTCATAGATGTATTCAAATTTGATCCCTCTCTATGTACATGCGGTTCTTATTATTACAGAAATAAGTACTTTTAATTTCCCTTGATATTAAAGTGCGGTTGTAAAGGCAGTAAATCTCTGTTTAGTTTTAAGTTTCCAACAAATTTTTATATAATTTCAAAATTCTTCTCCTGTATCATTCCCATCGTTCATAGTCAGTATCACATGTTCTCAATGAGCATCCTATTCCAGGCACATTTTATTGCACATATCTATGTACATACATACATGCATATGCATGAACGTGTATACATACACACATACAAACATATAAGCATATGTATGTACATACATATATCTTATTGTTAAACAAATCAATTCATTATTTTAACGTTTTTCTTTTTTTCAAAATCAAAAAAATTCTAAAGGACTTCTTCAAGGGGTTTATCTTAAACAAACGAACATACATACATACATATATGCGAGTTTCAAAAACTTGAACATTTTTCTGCAGAAAATTGTAATTATTTCCATTTAATTAAGCAGAATAGCAAACTCTTTCCAATTTTCATTCCATTTCTTTATTGGGTGGTTGTGTCGACCGGGAGAATAGGGTTGTCTTTCATTTTGCCAATCTATTCGCTTCACTATTATTTCTGTTTCTTGAGTACATTGCGTGAGTGTCTGTATGTCTGGCGACAAAAATGAAATAGGCTTCGTGTGTTTCAACTTACTAGTGCAGGAGGATTCTTTTCTGAAGGCTTTTCAAAAAGCAATGCGCACATTAACAGCAGAATAAACTTCCTGGGGAGTTGTACTACTCACACAAAACAAAAACTGAAGAAATGCGTTAATGAAAAACATGTGTACAATAAATTTTTCATTGAAAAAGTCACGTTTCGTGGTGAGTTACTCGCTCTCCAGTTGTGGGGTCTTGTGCACGTTGTAGTTGTTAGAGAGCAATCAACAATAGAAAGCTCTTGTTGCTTGGCTTTATTTTTCAAATAATTCGCATTAAGGGCGCACAATAACACTTTTCGCCGTTTTTATTTCAGATAGTTACCTACATAGTCAATACATGTTATTTTAGATTTGCGTTTAATTGGTGTTGAGGGGTAAAGAAGAATTTTTACATATGTATTGTTTATAAACATTAATGCCAACCCCCCCCCCAACAACCTTTAGCCAGTCACTCATTTCTTAATTCTCAAAAAGACCGAATATCTTAAATATCTTAATAGAAAAATAATAAAGAAAGTATGTATGACGTGTGCACATACATACATACATACCTACTTCATGTTTTTTAAACAGGTTCACAACTTTGAGCTTTGAGCAACCCTGCTTGCTTGACAACCCATTTAACAATTCATAAATTACTTTTTCTTTAAGTTGGTATGACACTTCAGTATGGATTATGCAAATATGTATGTAGTTAAACAAAAAATTTATCAAAAACGTTTCAATTCTGTGTAATTTCCATTCAAAATTTTGTTCTCACATGAAGCCCATTTATGCTTGAATGGGTACGTAATAAGAAGAAATTTTGCATTTGCGTGAGGATAATACACAAGCTTTTGCCGAAACATAATTACATCCACAGATAGTTACTTACTATTAACTTTTCCGAACTACATACATACATATGTACATATGTAAACAATTTCCGTCCATACCTTGATCCAACTTTTTTTAAATTTCTTCTAACTAACGGCTAGCACACTGCTATTAGTTTGTTGAAACTGGTCATAGTTTTAGGCAGTTCAAAATAAATAAAAGTTCGGTGAATACCATAATCTAAATCTATCCTACAAAGAGAACATTTTAAAAGTACCCAAATAGCCACTAGTTATCACTGAAAAGTCCGATGTTTTAAAAATAGTCAGACACTCTTAAAGTTAAACTTTTAGAGCTGAAAAACTTTTAACATTTTCCTGATTCTACAGAAACCTGTGCATATATGTATGTGCACGTATATGGAATAAAAAACCTAATAATTTATATAAAAAAGAACTTATTACTAAGTGCTAAAGTGAAAGTGTACAAAATTTTAGCTACAACATTCTGAGCATGTTTGTTGTTATAGTTAAAAACAAGTCTTCAAAGGAAAAATAAATCTTATTTTAAAGCTTGAAGTCACCAAAGCCAATAATAATAAAACACTACAAGCGATGCCAATAGCACTAAGTTGACAACACAGCCAACAAGAGAACTATATGAAGAGTACGATTTACGGAGAACGTTTAGTAAAAACCTGATTTTTTTTTTCAAAGAGAATTCTCAAAAAAGCGGCACCCACAATTTGCAAAAAAAAAAAAAAAAAAGTCACTAACATGAGTATGTTGTGTAGCAAATTAAGCACTTTGCTAAAGGACATAAAAGGACAAAGACATTTAGCAAAATAGAGAATTTTTAAGCCTAGGAGAAAGACGATTTTGCTTATTGAATACGTTACATATGTACATAGTACACATGTATGTATGTATGATGGTAGAAGCAGCTTACGTACATATTACTTTATACATATTTAAATAATTTTTTTCAAAACACACATCCGTACGTGGTATATGTATTTACATACACAATCAATTTACACAAAAAAAAAACATTACCTGGTGGATATTTCTTTTGCTATAGTTGTGGAGAGCAAATAAAATTGTCAGTTTTCTTTAAGGATACGATAAAATTTTTGATAATTTTTAAAGTTGTCGTAGATATTTATGGAACAAAAATCACAATTTATTTTTAATACACAACAACAAGCAAGCACGTAGGCACAAATTTTGCGACGCTGCTTTAAAATCGCTAAAATTGTATTCAAAACATTGTACATAAATACACATACATACATACATAGGTATATCCATACATATATATGTATGTATATACATGTGCATATGCATATAGTATTTACAAAACTTTTGAACACTTTTATAATAAAACATCCTACACACATACATATGTATGTAGTATATGTATGTATGTTTATAATTATTCTATATTATAACGAAAGTTTAATTATTTATAAAACAATGTCTTTCTTTATGAATATGTTTTTCTGAGATTTTTTTTAATTTTTCCGGTTATAGTTTTTTAAATAAAATGAATTTTTAATCCGACTGTAAATATGAAACTGACGCAACTTTTCGAAACGCACTAGAAATGACGATGGCACCATTTACGATACAAAAACCAACAATCCACGTAATGTGAACAACACCAACAACATACATCCATACGTACATAAATAACAAAACATTAGCTAGATAGAAGAAGCTGAAGCAAAAGCAGAGGAAGACCTAAAAAACAAAATAAAAAAATAGAAATAAAGAAATTGGGGAGTCGGGAACAACACTATACAACAACTGTTTCTTTTTTGTAAACACTTTGCACGAATTTGAGAACACAATTATTATGAAAGAGAGAGAGAGAGAGAGAGAGAGACGAATCTGAGAGATATGGAATAAATAGGTATTCCTGCATGCGCAATCAGGGCGTTTCTCATTTATTCATGCTGGTAAGATTTGAAAACAAAAACATAAATAAACATAACTAGGCATACACATACTTACAACTCTACTTACATATGCATGGACGTATGTATGTACATATGTACAAACTTACTTACATATGAACATGCGTCTATGCAAAAGCATACACAATCCGGCTCCAAAAACAGTTATTTGCTACGTCAGTTTACTGGTACGTAAGTACTTATTTAGAAGAGAAAAAGTCTATTTATAACATACATATATTTATATATAGATATCTATATACATACAATCATATGTATGGAAGTAGTGTATATCTTGTTAGAATGTTGCCAAGTTGGAAAATTTTCTACATATATATGTATATATGTATGTATCATTTCCTCTAGTCCCACTATTGTCAAAAACAATATACGAATTTCTTTTACACACTAATGGTAAAATTCAATTCATATGTAGTATGTATGAAAAATAACTTTATCTAAATATTTACATATGTAAGTACGTATGTATGTATGTATATGAGACACGTATATCTTTTGTTTTTATACATTTTTCCCTTTTTTACCCCACTAAAAAGACAAAATGTCTTTAATTTAAAAAAAAAAAATCAACACTTACATTTGCTTGCTTGCAAAATCTGTAGAACAAAAATTCCCTTCAATATTTTACGTACATACATACATATGGACATATAGCCTTATAGAACAGAAACGAATATGGTGCATAAGAGTAGGTTCATACCAACATGTATTCAGTTTCGTTTTAATGTCTTATTATTATAACAAATGCCGAGAATGATTTTAGTGCTTATATTTCGCAAATTATTAGAATAAACATAACTTTGTAAAATATATTAATAAATAATTATCAGAACACACATGAAAAAACTATGCAGAAATTTTGATATCCTTTCCTTGATTTACGATTTTTATGCACGGCAGCACTGTCAATTATTTTCTTTGTCTCTTTAAATTAATCTCTCTTAATTGAGCTTAAAAACAGCTAAAAAAAAATAAATCAAAGCGAAAAAACTGCAACATAATGCGTCATACATGGAAACCAAAATAAGTGATATATACAAAAGAGACGTTTCTACGTTTTATAGGTATGAGAATCTAAGCTTACAAGCGTATATACATACATATGTATGTACTCAAATGCACATGCAAGTATGCATATGCATGGATGTATGTGGAACGTGCACACATACAGAGTGGTATATTTCACAAGACACAAAATAAAAGAGTCACCTTTGTGAAATATTTTTTGCGTTTTTGTATAGAACTGTGATTACAGGATTTCTTTATTTTCAACCGATACTGGGAGTCAAGCAAAATGAAGCTTTTAAATGGGACACAAAGAATAAAAAAAAACAAGTTAATCAAAAGCAAAAATGCATATGTATGTATATATGTATGTACTTACATACATACATACATACATATGACACCGTATCTAAATTGAATCTGTATGTACTTACATACATATGTACATGCATATTTTTTGGTCACACCGGCGGAATTTCTACATGTGTCACAAACCATTAACTTCAACTTAACAAGCTTGCAACTAAATATTTGCATACATATGTATGTACACATGTACCTAAAAAGCTTTTCAAACATTTTTACTCACACAATAAACGGATAGGCTAATTTGGGTTTGCCCTTTTACACCTTTCTAATATGTATGTATGAGCCTTCATACATACACACACACACATACACATGAGTGTAAACATGAGGTATGAATCCTCAGTACTTAAATGGACAGGGACTCGCATTCCATATGTGAATTACATAAAAATGTACATATTTATATAACGCAGTCGTTTCCTGCCCACCGGAATAGCAGACACAATTCCAAAACTAATGAAAAAAGTTTAAGTGATTATGGATTTAGTGAATTCCAAACTTAATCGATATGAAAAGAAAATTTCTTTTTCGTGTACTTTGCGCACTATTCACAACATAGCCAAATACATTCTATATGTATTTGTATATCTACATATGTAACCTCAGTGAAATGATGTTTCTAAAGCAGAGCAAGGGAATCAATTGTATGCATGATGATTTCAAATCAAAGTGCGTACAAAACTTTACAACCCCAAATTACGAAATAACACCTTTACACTTATTAGAGACATACCACAATATATTGGTTAATACGCTTGGCTTCATTGCCTCACAAACATGACGGACTACACTTTCACTTGATCTAAGAGAACTTATAAACATTCAGTCAATTCTGACATTAATAATTAAATACATTTAGTAATTTGATACAACTTGTTCAATATTTCTTTGGAATTGATTTTATATGTCAGACCCTGCCATGACGGCCTTATCTGACAGTGCACCAACTGCAGTTGAGTGAACTGGTTGACGGTTCAATAGCGCCCCCCATTTTACAGCTCGCAAATTCTTATCATACGTTTTACGGCACAAATCATAAACCCGTTGCTGAAGAGCTCGGGCTATCTAATCCCTTCTGTTTTGCTATTCGCCAGACCGGAATGAGAGGCCAAGACGCCTAGCTTGGTAACCGGAAATCCTATAAGAACATCAGGCCTGAACCATCTCCACTGACGTTCCCCTCGATCGACAAGGATCACCAGGGCGCTAAGCTCAATATAAACTGCACTTTCCAAAAATAGATATTTCCTTTTAAATAAACTTGATTATTTTAATTTTTGCGGGTAATACACTTTTGCATTACATATTTTGTAAAGTTTCAATTCTAAAGTTGTTCATACTTCGTAGCTGTTAAGGTTGTGTTTCTCTAACGATTCAACTTTTGTATAAAATTTAAATTACAATATTAATTTTAAGCTTCCGACGTACGTTCTGCATTTTAGCGTATCAAATGTGTTTTAAATACAAATATGTTAGATGATATGGTTTTTCACTACAACAATTTTGATGCTAAATATGTATATGTGCATATGTATGTATTTATATATGTACATATGTATGTATATTATCTAAATATGAATAACTTATACACGCCTATAATAAGTCATTTCTACTTCTGATATTCTTTTTAAGTTGAGATGTCTTGAAAACGGACAGTGTAACTAGCATGCCCATACGGAACATTCGCACAAGTTTAATGGATTAAAAACATCGGCAACTCTGATATAATTATTTAAAACTTTAGGGCGTGAGAACCTGTGAGTTTCCAAACTTAAAGAGAGAAAAACAAAGAGATTTGCAGTTACCAAAAACCCCCCCAATAGTACCCTATAAAGAGATGTATAAAAGTTTAATAATGCGTATAAAACAAGTAGTAGGTATTAAAACAAAAAAATTAAATAACGAAATAAACAAGAGAGAAGCTTTAAACAAAGCACTGAGACATTTTTGTATTTCAATGGAAAAAAATAAGTGAAAATGTGTATGCATGTATGTACATACATACATATGTGTATGAAAATGTTTGTGTGTGAAAAAATACACTAAATAACAAAAAACCACATACAAAAGACCAGTGTTGCCGATTTATGGGTAACTAAACATATTGAATGTGTAGACAGTTTTTATTTTTTCTTTCAGGTCACTGACATTTTCTTTTTTAACTTGCATATCCTGACACTGTCATATCAAAAATATTTTGACATTTGACTCTATACATACATAGATACATATATGTGTATGTACACCTGAAAAAAAACCTTCTATCAATATCACTAGACTGTGCTTAAGCACACATGTATGAACACTGCACGAGTACTTTGGATGAAGAAGAGTAGTCAAGCACAAATCTTCAGTCCGAGGATCGACATACTCCTTTCACCGTTCCGTTTTAAATTTAGTTGAAAGTTTCGGTTAGATCCTCGGAGTTATAGGCCCTGAAACCATGGTGTTCTCAAACACTTGGTGTCCCGGCCACCATAATATGCCTATTTTGGATGCGAAATGCACCCCGACCCTTACAACTTATATTAACGGAAGCAAATAGTTAAGAGTACTGAAGATACTAAGCCAAAACAATGAGTAACTCAAATTCTTAATTGGCAACACTGCAAAAGACCAATCTGAATACAATGGCTGAGCATTTTATAGTCGGATGGATGACTGACTTGTTGTTCATTACTGTTGTTATTATTGTTTTTGGGTTGGTATGATTTGGTTTTTGGGTTTTCATGCAAAGTTTGCTGCTGCTGATGTTGCCGTTGTTTGCTTCAACTGAAAACTTAACTAAATACAAAATATATGTATACATATGTATGTATATTGAATGGTTCGTTGGTTGATTGCTGTGTGTGGATGACGACGATATCGTATGTAAATATTGGTGATGTTGGCACTTTAAACTTTTTGTTTTTTTTTTATATTTTTTTACCAAGTAAAATTAAAATAATTTTCTATAGATTTTTTCTTTCCTGTTGTATTCTTAGAAAAAAAATTATATATGTATGTAGTACGTTTTTATATTTTCACAGATTTTTTATTTTATAGATTTTTTAATTACAATTAGCACACAAGTGCACACATATACACACACCTTTTTCTTTCTTTAATGATGATGTTACGTTTTCCTCTAAAGAATTTCTTTTCTTATAAAACACACAAGAAATTTTTCTTTTATTTATTTCTATATGTACATATTCTTTTCTACATTTATATCCAAAGGTCTATTTTAATTTTTCTGCTTTTGCTTTTTGATTTACTTGTATTAATTTCTATAATTCTGCTTTTGCTATTCTCACGTGATGCAAACTGTGCAGCGTCAAAAACGCAACTGAATATGAAAAACCAACCAACGAAAAAATATTACAATGACACCATACGAGTGTACATAATAAAATTCAAAACAACAATACAGAATAATAAAAACAAAAAAATGCTCTCCTATTGTGTGGCTGGCTGATTCTCTCTCCCTGTATTTAATTTTGTAACTGTGTATTTGTTGTTGATTAATTTTATTATCAAAAGGCATAATTACATATTTTTTACACAAATCCTCTCACACTAATAAATAATATATTAATTCGATAACTTGTTTCTATTTGAAAAAAAATACCTACATAATTATTATATACACAAACATCTGTACATAAGTATGTGTGTACAAATTTAGTGTGTTGGCAGATAAATTAATTTTCATCATCAACACCACTAATGATCATTATTGCCATTATAATTTTTACTAGTGTTGTCAAAAATATTCGACTAGCACAGCCCTGGATATGCTTGTATTTGTTGCTTTTCAATGATTTTTGTTGGTAATTTTTTGCCTTGCCTTTGTTTGATACGAAAAAAAAATAAGTAAAAAAAATCAGTCATCCAGTCCAGTCATTAGCACATGACTCTCATTTAAACTCTTGCAAACAAGCCTGCATATTTTAATTAAAAAAGTATTAGGTATAAACATTTTCTCAAAGAGAGAGAGAGAGAGAGACGTTTGTTATATAAAAAATATAACACATGTGTGTATTCATAGAAATAGCTACATTTATACACACATGTATATATCCACATATATGTACATATGTACATATATACATTAAACTTAATAATAAATAATTGCTGTGTTGATTTTATTATTATTGGGAATTGCACGTTGGGGCGTTTTGTTTTCGTTCTCTTTATTACGTTGTTTTCTCCCGCTCTTTGATGTTGCTGCATGGGAATTCTCTATTTTGTCTGTTTTTGTTATTTTAGTTGATTATCATACTTATACATTTCCAAAGTTGTTTGTTTTGTCTTATCTATTTCTCTTACAAAAATACGTACAGCCATATACATATGTGTATATATTTACATGTAGTATGTACATACATATTTACGTGCATTCGAAAGTCTAGCCTCTAGGGATACCAAGGTTTTCTCTTTGTGTGTTCATATGTATGTATGTATAAATTACAGAAATTCATAACGTTATAAATACCTGTACATGTGTACTTACATACCTATGCGAGTGATCAAAATAGGAAAAATATATTCATACAATGCATATACTTACATACATACATACATACATAAAGGACAATTCACTGTTTTTTATGTACGTTCATATGTATACAAGTATATAAATACACATGTACATACACATGTACATATACATACATACATGCATATGTATTTAAATATGTATCTACATATGTATGTATGTATGTACTTGTTTATATTTAGACATTGTAGGTGCTCTACTCAAAAGGGCAACTTCACGATCACTCTTCTTCTTCGTATTGCTACTCGTAACTCTCACATTAGCTAACCAATGTTGGCTTGCGATCGTTACTGAGTGATGGCCGAAAACCTGAGTCATGTTACATTTTTGGTATCTCTAGTTTTTTTGGCTTTAAAAATTCAACATCAATAAATTTAAAATTTGTAATTGAAGGTATTTTCAAAAATACAGGTAATTTAGACCACAGATAACTCCAGTTGTGACGAAGATACATGCATATGTATGTAAATGCATCAACATGATGTTATCATTTTAGTATTGAAATTCTGTTTCACTGGAATGTATATACATATGTATGTATGTATGTAGGTATGTACAAATGTACATAAATTTCTAAAAAAAAGCCCAGAAGAGAATTTTGCTTAAGTTTACGAGAGGTTTTTGCAGCTAAAGAAAATCTTCAAATGTAGTGTTCCGTTTAACTCGCTCTTCTTGAGTGTTTGTTTTATTAAGTTTTCTTACCATAAAACATAAAAAACTAGAGAGATGAATAAACTACACACATTCATATGCATGTACACACGCAAAGCCAGAGAAAAAATAACCATTCCCGTGGTAAAAAGGGTTTGTTTTGATTGAATTGACGCACACAAGAAACTCTATACAAAAAAGTCAACAAATAGGATGTAGTAAACAAATACATACATATATACATATGTATGTATGTTCAAAAATACGCACATACACTTACATATATATATACATATATATGCATATGTACTTGCACGAAAATTAAGGGATTAGATATGGAAAGGTAACGAAAAAATAACAAACTAAATACAATGAATATGTATGTAAGTCTGATTAGAAAACAATAACAAGAAAAAACCTTTTGCAAACTGTTTAAGTTCCTGTTGGCACGTTGAGGATTTTCAAGGAAACTCATGTTGGAGGTTTCAATTGTGCTTCCAGAGGGTTCAACCACTGTTGCCAACTTTATTCCATAAAGTATCTCAAAAATAGTAAATTTAAAATACATTAAACAAATTCATAGATTTATTGTACATTTTTTTTCATTAATAGGGCTAAAAATAATACCTACATACATACATATGTATGTATCTCAATGTTTTTTTAAATCTTATGTAAAAACCAAAGTTTCTAATAAATTAATATTTATAATAGTTAACATTTAGGTATAGGTACATATAAATAAATTTTTATTGTAGGTAGAATTTACCGTTTGTTTTACAAAAAAATTATCACTTATAAATGATAATAGGGAAATATGCTATATATGTAAGTATGTATGTATGTATGTAGGTATACGCATTTACATATGCATGTACATACATGTAGCTTTGCTACAGCTCCCCCCAACCAACAAATTTAAGTTAAGCTCAATTATTGGGCGAACAAAATGCGACACTCTCCCAACTTAAAAAAAACATGTCCAGTAATACATACGTATACATACGTACGTATGTATGATACATACATATGTATGTATGATACATACATATGTATGTATGATACATACATATGTATGTATGTATCATGGCGTTCCAGTCATTCTCACAAACTTAAAAGTTGCAACTTTTTCTCAAAGGGGGAAAAAAAATTATTTCTTGTATGGTAGCACCCTATATTGTTTTTAACTTTGTACTCTTTTGGTACATGACAGTGTACCAATTGCTAGACTACATATGTACATACTCAGTGTCTTTTTGAAGCGCCTACCTATTAATACTGAAAAGTTATAGATCTTTTTCAAAAACAACATTGTTTTTTAAATGGAAAAGGTACTATGTCTCTTTCAAATGACCCCAACGCGAAAACCAATACACATAGCACGACCCTAGATACTACATACGCATGTATGTATGTATGTATGTATATACATATGTACATAAAATCCTTGCCATTGACTCTACCTTTTATAGCAAGTTTTCACAAATAAAATCGGTTCACGCATTACAGAGAACATCGATTTCATAAACAATGCAACTTATTTTTATTTTACATACATACATACATATGTATGTATGTACTTACATACCTACTTTTATTTTTATTATTAACCCCTATAAATCCGAAAATAACGTGATATGTGTATGTAAGCAGGCTTCATTTTTCTACTTTTTCTTTCAAATTAGGTACAATCAGTTCAAGCATTTGGTTTTCAGTATTTTTTAAATCTTTATCAATCAAAATGATTCATAATAAACTAAGTATGCACATGCTTGTGTGCATGCATGCACATATATACATACATAAGAACATTATACCTGGTATACTCTTCAATCTTATCCAATGATTTTTCTAAGCAAGCCCTCATGTTTTTTGCACTCTCATGTTTCGTTATTATTTAACTCTCTTTAAAACTGATTATATTTACTACTTGGTGTAATGCCATTATCACTTCTCTATTTGTTTTTTCTTCTAAATAATTTACTTCCTACAGAAAATACAATGGGTGCAAGTACATGTGTGTGTGTACTACGTATTAATTGTTTTTTTTTCTGTTTTGCATGCAGCATTTTACAATCAGCCATTGACATTTTGATTACAACATGTGTTTTCAACGTGTGTTCTCTTTTTCCAATTTACAACTCTCTTTGGCATCTCTCTGACTTTAAGGCTTTAAATTCTTCTCGATTTTCTCTATAAATACCACATAGTGTTTACATTTATTTCCTTTTTCTTTGTTTTTGTATTTTTTTTGTACTTATATACATACATATGTATGTGTGTATGTAGATTATCATTCTTATTGTAGCTGTTTTCTTTTGGTTTTTACTCTGTATGATTCGTTCTGTTAATGTCATGCGTTTCATTATCACAACGTGCAAGACAGACGACAACAACCTACAAGCAATTGCGGAATTTTTTCTTGTTGCTCCTTTATTTTGTGCACACGTATGTACATATATACATGCATACATACATACATATATACTTATGCATGTGTGAGTTTGTTTTGTTATTGTTTTCTATATTTAGTATAAATAAAAAAAGTATAAGTATATTGAAATCCTTTTTTTACAATTTTGGCATAAAAATATCAGCATGTACATATACTTTTGAGTATTTGTATGCACATATGTATGTTTACATTTGCATTATGTAAGTATGTACATACATATGTATGTATTTATGATGTACACATAAGAAAAGATTAAGAAAATTGTTGCTGCTGGTGGGTAAACTACCTATCTCGTTTTTTTAATTTAATTTTACTTTAAATTGTTTACATTAATTTTTTTCATTTGGTCCTCTAAAAACGATTTCCATTCCCACTTTATTCCTGGTGTTTTTCGTTTGCATTCGTTATTTATCAACATTCAGCTAAAAATGTTTCTATAAATAGTTTCACTTCGGAGTGTTTAGGGAGATAAAACATACACATGCATACATATGTATGTACATACTACATATACATTTGTATGCACATACTACATATGTATATGTATGTATGTGTACATACATACGTGTGTATGTATATACTACATATGTATGTAAATGTATGTATGTGCATATATATACATATTTATGTGTATTAAATATAAGACAGAAGTACATATGTACATACATATGTACATATATATGTATCTATGTATGTATGTTTGATAATGTTTTTAATTATATCTGGCCAATTCATAATTTAATTTTATCAGCAGACATACATACATACATACATATGTATCTATGTGTCTACATAAGTATACAGACATGGGTACATGTGCATATGTACATACATATGTGTTTATGAACATACATGTGTACATCCCACCCATACCCATGTATGTGTGTACATATGAATGTATGTATGTCCCGGCGACAATAAAGATACCTTAGTACTTATTATCGGAAGTCACGGGCGCCGATCTATGATAGAAAAGGGAATATATACATGTGTACTATGTATACATACATACATACTATGTAAGTATCTATGCATCAATGGTGCCTATTATGAGCACCTTTCGATTGTAGTTGAATTAAATGGTCCAACGAATTTTCGTTTGTTATTATTAAGCCAATTCGATAAAAGTAGTATTTTTTGACTGTAATTTTTTTAAGCAAAGGTTACTAATTAACATGACAACACGAAGAAGAATGCACATATCCATATTTATATACATACATATATGTATATGTATGTAAGTATGTACAAAACATATGTACATATGTATGTATATTAGGGAAGTATGTTTGCAGATTTATAGCTAATGTTAGACTGTGCAAGGAGGCGTTTATAGAACTGCTATCTATTTGCTATAGAGGAGTTACTACAAGAAGCAAGAGCAAGAGCAAGAAGCAAAATTAATGGTGTTTTCTTTTCTGACAAAAATGTTGCATTTATGCTACCAGGTTGTTGTTCTATTCTGAAAATACATACATGCAGAATGCGAAAAGTTTTCATGTTCTTTTCTAAGTTTGTTGCACAAATAAACGGCAAATTTGTAAGAAATGTTACACCCAATTACATTTCAGTGTGACATAATACCCATTTTTACAGGCATGTAACGTTCATATACAAATACACTTTTCTTCAACCGACTATTTGCAAGTGTAAAATCAACACATTATTCTGTTCCATTGAAAATAAAATACATATATGAAATATTTTATAAGGGCATGTGTAGCATGAAAAAAATATGTATGTATGTATATGTGGCAACATTTTTATCCAGAATAGAAAACACCATAAATTTGTTCAATAAAATCAAAATTCCAGATATTATTGGACTTATTTATGTATATCGAAGTTGTGGCCTCTAAGAAAGAGTTACAGCATTTAAATTTCTCCAATCTCTCATAACAATAGCCGTGCATGAAATAAAAATAAATTATTACTTAAAGCAGTGTAAATAAATTATTGAACAGCAAAGTTTTCAACTGAGCCACGAACTCATAATACAAAATTAAAATTCGTTGTTCAATTTTCCGTAAGCATCGATAATAATCGAATGTTGTTCATAATAAGGAGTTATGCTTTGATGCAATCTGGCTGCGCGTGTACCGGGGAGACGAAAACGCCGTCCTGACTCCGAAGAACGACGGCCGGAATGTGGTTTTAATAATGGAGAGCCAAAACTATGCATATGTACCTATATGTCATACTCGTATGTGTGATATCCATATAAAATTGCTGTGATTTGTACATACCTATAGCGATATAATATTTTATACATAAGTACATACATATGTACGCACATAGCACGCTTATTTTGTCTGCCCCACAACGAAAACGGATCGAGTTCTAAAAGATTATTTACATATATGCAAACTTACATACATACATACATATGTATGTACATACATACATACGTATACGTATGCAGCGAAAAAAGAACCCTTGGCAGATAAAAATACACTTAAAACATGTGAAATAGAATATCAAAACAAAAAACACGAAACGTGTACACCAGCAAAATATAACCACGATACATATGCACATACATTATGTATGTATGTATACATTTTTATTTTTAAGGATATGTACTTAATAGTAGAATATCAAAATAAGTGCAAAAAATATAATACAGACACAAACCAGATATCCCATTCAAAAAGTAGTTAAAATGGAGCAGGCGCATGACGTAAAAAACAATAACAATGCGAGTTTACACTAACACAGAACACGGAACAGAGAAATGAAAACTGATTTAGATGTAGTGTTGCCATGTGTTAGTTCATTACAAAGATTATTACCAAAAATAAAGGAGAAGACAAACCAATGCCATCATATGATTGGTACTAGAGCTATTTTCCGACTATTATACTTGTTATATACATACATATGTATGTACTCTAACATATGTTTAGACATATAATACAAGTCGTAGGTGAAACCAGAGAGAAAATCATATGAAATTATCTCCGTATTTTAAAAATGAGCACAAAAATCTTAAGTCAGATTTTTTTACGTTTAGAAAAATGGTAAATCAAACCAAAAATTATTTTTATTTTTTACGGTTTGCGGCTTTTTTTATTTCAGTTGTTCACAGATGTTATTCTTTGTTTGCTTTATTTCTTCTTCTTTTGGCGCTACAGTCCGTGGTAAACCTGGGCCTCAACCAACAAAGTTTTCCAGCTGGCACGGTCTTTCGCCAGCGTTCTCCAATTGTGCACACCAAGTTGGTTGAGGTCCCTCTCCACTTGTGTGCGCCATCGGTTCCGTGGGCGTCCGCTACTGCGTTGTCCCACAGGTTCGGAATTGAAGATTCTACGGGTCGGAGCAGTATTCTCCATGCGCTCTACATGGCCCAATCATCTTAGCCGTTGGATCCGTAGGCGCCTGGTTAGGCTCATGTCGTTGTACAACCCGTACAGTTCATGATTGAATTTTTTTCTCCAGAAACCATCAACGCAAACAGGGCCAAAGATTGAACGCAGAACTTTTCTCTCGAAAATACCAAGGACTTCCTCATCCGCCTTCGACACCGTCCATGCTTCTGCGCCATAGAGAAGTACAGGGATTATCAAAGTGGTATATAGTGTCAGCTTGGTTTTGCGAGAAAGGGCCTTACTACTCAATTGCCTCTTAAGCCCAAAGAAACAGCGATTGGCAAGAGTTATTCTGCGTTTGATATCGGTACTGATGTTGTTCATACTGTTGACTTGGGAGCCAAGGTAGACGAAGTCCTTCACTACCTCGAAGTTATAGCTGCCTATGCCTATATACTTCGTTTTGGTTTGCTTTATTTGCTTACATAAAAATACATCCCTGATCTAGTGATGTGTGAAGGAATTTTAAAAACGATGAGATCCATACGACTGTAAAATTTTCATCCGTATTTATCTCTCGATGTCGTATGGTTTCATTTCATATTAAGTTTAGACGATACTATCCGTGCTGTTCTACTCAAAAACCCCCTTTAAGTCGTTCATAAACTAGAAACCAATCAGGCTACCGTTTTTTTTTATCTCATATATACAATTTTGAAGCATTTTAATTTACGGAAACCAAATTTTTAAACGCTATCATTTGATCCTCTTGCATAAACCTTAAAAACATATATATGTACATACATACATATATCCATTTTAACTGCCCGAATATTCGCTGGCAAATGTCGAGATGGCAACACATCTCCATAGTCCTTCGCCAATTGTCTCCCTCTCTGTAGACTTGCTGCACAGACGCCCAAACATGTACCCAATTATAAGGTCTGTGTTGTTAACATGGCCGTGGGTGTATTTACAAAACAAAACAAGTAGTTTTACTTCAGGTTTTGTTCCGCTCGTAAAAGCCCACTCCTTCAAGAGACAGCCACCGTGCAGTTATACATATATACATACATATGTATGCCTATTTACATTTGCTATGTACATACATATAAGAGTTTGAACGTGCTCCTGAGAGCATGATTGACAATATTTTGGAGTTGCGGAGAGTCAAACATGGAAAAAGGCAGATACACAAAATTGTGATGAGATAATTGAAACCTGTTTTCTTTAGATGTTTATAACACGTTTTGCCAGGCACGTTGCACAAAAAGAGGGGAAAAAAACTTTAGTTCAAAACAAAAACATACGCAATTGTTTACGCCATACACTTTTACTGTGGGCACAAACACCTTAAATGATCAACTGTTAGATTCGTGGTAGTTGGGCTTACGTGGTGCCAAAATGATCCATGTCATTTCGTGGAAGTGTGTATTGATCGCTTTCAAAACAAAAAAAGAAATTATTTTATTTGATTTGTTAAAACTAAAATTTTGAGTCTCTCATGTGGGATGAAATGAAAATTTTGGTTTCGGCGAAAATCTACTTTTTTTATCCTGGAATCAAAACTATGGGCCTCATGCATAAAACGTGAACTTGAGCTCTGACTCGTTTTTTTTGAGTAAAAGGTGCTTGTCGTATGCATAATAAAATTTGATGAATTTGCTTTTACTCACTGCTTACGTTGGAACTCGTCTTGCTCAGTTTGAACTAAGTTAGATGAGCATGTGCTCATGTTCATATGCATAAAAACAAGCTTTTGCTTTCTTTTGTGAGCTCTTGCTCAAATTTTGTTGAGCATGCCTTATAGTTGACTCGCGTCCACTAAAAAGGAATCATGGCTGAATATTTTGTACCGCAAAGAAATACAAAATGTTATCAACAGCGTAAAAAAATTTTTACAGGTTGGTGTCATCATTATCAGTGCAACGGCGCTTTCTTTGAGGTTTTGCTACTGGTGTTGCTGTTCTTTTTGTATCTGAGGATGTTGTTGCTGATATCTCTTCTAATGTATCAAACGTACAGTTGTCGTCATTAGTTCCAAGAGAGAGATGAATTCTTTTACACATTCTTCTATAGTTTGTTTTTTTTATTTTTTATACTTGGTAATTGATACTTTTTCTAATAAATATTTATTTTGTTTTATTTTTTCCACTAAAAATTTAGAAATGTCGTCATTTTCTACTTTATTATTATTATTTAGTTCTATTTCTACTTCACTTTCACTTGACGACATGTTTACACTTCAATAACAATTACACGTTTGAACTCCCTTTGCTCAAGTAATTGCAATTGGTTTGAACTCTTTTTTATGCATACGAAATTGAGCAAAAGCTGTTGCTGTTTGATAGAACTCGACTTTATGAGCAATTGCTCACCTGTTTCAACTCAGCGCTTTTACTCGTTTTTATGCATGAGACCCAATATCTACACCAAAAGTTGTATACTTTTCAAAAGCAAAACTATCGGAAAATCATAATAACTTGCAGAGTGTCACCAGATGATCTGCCACAAACAACCTGGCATTAATGAAATGATAACAGCAAACACGCGAACAAGAAACCAGACACTAAAAATGGTTTACGGTTTGCAGCTGTTAAAAATTGTCCATGTAATAAAGGAAATGCACTTAAAATTCCGTAAACCATGTTAGTATATACATACATAGTACATATCGCACCCTAAATACAAAAGGGTCACAACTCAAAATACTAAAATTTTCAGGAGAGACAAAAAACTGTTTATGTTTAGTTCATAGTGGTGCAGAAGCAACACACTTAACATAAATATAGACATAACTGTATTTTTCCAGTTGAAGAAGACAGTGATGTGAAAGAAATTTTTGCAGTAGTTAGAGATGTGTAGTCTGAATTAATTTATGGAAAAAAGTCAGTTTTGAAAAATTTTCAGTTGTTACCATTTTGTATTTAGGGTGCGATATGTACATTCAAAACGTTTAACTTCTAGCAACCGGCAACTGTTCGAGCCCACTGTAGAAGCAGAAATGGCAAAAAGTAAACAAACACACAACGAGAAGTATTAAGCAAAACAACAAAAAACCAGAAACATTAAAGCACACATGTTGTTCCAGCTCCCAAGCAAATAAAGCCAACCAAACATGTTTAAGTTGTCTTGAACTTAAAGTGGAACGAACAATTGCATCAATAGAATGACGACAGCGGCTCATACACTTTTTGCAAACTCCGAAGAAGCAAATTTCTGTAAAACACAAAACCCCTCAACACTTAATAGACCAAAAAAAAAGTCTCGAGAGAAATAAACTTGGAAAGCCAAAGAGGAAGTGAGAGAATCATCAAGCGTTTTTAGATTTTTATTTGTTGAATGGCGAACGAGTAGAAGGCATAAAAATACAGGAAAATCCAGCTGGTTTTTGTTTTTATAAACAAGTGTGTTTTGGAGATATGGGTTGAGTAAAATCAAAAAAGAAAACTATGAATGGGGAAGCGTACTTGTTTGGCTACGAGACAAAGAGAGGTTTTCTTAAGGCTTTAGTTGGCTGCGTTGTCACAGTTTCCCTTTATCGTTGCAAAGAGAGAAGCGATAAGTACTACCAATTGCATAGCTGACAAACCGCGTTGCCATAATTTATTTTACAAAATGTGCAAATTTCGTATAAAAAATTTGATGTTCACATGAAAAAACTGCCTAATTAAAGCTAAATTTTGTTTCATCCATATGCAAACATATAAATTATAGACATACATACATACATACATACATACATACATACATACATACATACATACATACATAAGTAAAGGAAGCAAACAAGACCTGGACGACGGCCTAAAAGGATTATGATTTATATTTCAAACCATAAAATTAGACTCAAAGTAGAAAACCACAACTCTTTGCATTTAATCAGTGTTGCCAAATGGGATGTAATAAAAACATTACTTCGCCACTGTTTCACAAATTGAGTTTCTAAAAATGCAGAATATTTGGAGCTATTAAGCGGAAAATCATTTACCAGATGATCTTTTAATTGATCCATTGACTAAATTAAAATACCCCCTTAATTGAGCAGCGCAATCAATAAAACGAACAAACATTACAAAATATATGTATTTAGTATAAGAACACATGATTTTGAAATTGACATACTATACTTTTATTATATTCTATTTTTGAGAATTTGCAAATTAATTTTTTTTAATTTTAAGAGTCAATTAAAGTGATACTGCAATTAAACGGGACTCAATTAAGCGGTGCTTTTTCCATGAGTCTTTTTTTGTTGTACAAAATTTTCATTTGACTTTTTGAGAGCATTTAAGGGGGTAAATCGATTATCCGAGGAATAACTAACCGGAAATGACTGTAATGGTATAAAACTAAGACCTTAGAAAGTATTTATTAAAAAGATATGGGTCAAAAAGCAAAATTTTTGTAAAAACTGATTTTTGAAAGTAAAAAACTTCAAATCTGCTCAATGCTTCGAAAAACTGCAAAATGTAGCTAAATCTGCGCATTTGTGGCAACCCTGCTCGCAAAATGTTAATTGTACTCCATATCTAATAATTCTGTTGTTGTGTTTCATTCGCAATCAAAATGTAAAAGAAACTTTTATACAAAAATGTAGTACAATAATTAGCACTTTTCAAGACTAAGAACAGTTCTAAAAGCAACTCAGAAAATATTTTTATTAATAAATTAAAATATTATTATTTAGTTTCATACAGTGTTAAAATATTTAATCATTTAACAATTTGAATTAGTAACTTGTCCTCAAAAAAAACTTCATTGATTTTTTTTCCTTCTGAAATACAGCGTTACCGTTTTATGTGCCAAGAGCGAATTGGCACTTTTTTTTAAAAATTAATTGAAAGATATTATAGCAACTGGGAACTGAAGTGTCAGACCAATTATCAGAGGTTAAGTTAAAAGCAAATTTTAAAACACTAATCTCGAAAAAGTGTTCCTGTTCGGTCGAACTCTTAAGGCCACATCACCAAGACTAAACGATAGGAGGACTTTGTAATGTTACAAAAGAAACCAATATTTTGTGGAGCTCAGTGAAACGATTAGGCCATAAATTGTCTATAAAAGCTACAAATCCACGAAAGCCATGTATCAACACATATGTTGTATGCGTATTGAGCCACCTAAGTTGGTGTAATTGGGGCCGACAAAACAGCTGCAAATACAATGGAGTTACACAATAAAATTTTAGTAGAAACCTCTCGATGCCATATGGGCTGAGCCGAAAATCGGACCCAGAGACTCCTACTACACTATGTGGCCACGTAGATAACGGTAAAACTAAGAGATTACCGAATTTAAGCCATCCCTAACTGGAGACTCAAATGTTTCTTGGAGCCGTTGTACCGTGCCGTAGTCGCAGAATCAGATTAAGAATAGAGCATACGGAATTAACAATGAATTATTAGAAGGCTAATGCTACGGTTTATCATAGTAAACAAATCCCAATTTTGAAGGAAAAAGTTTGGGAACATTTACGCAACATACCGGAATCTATATAAGTATGTATATATGTAAATATATATGTATGTATATCAAGACTTTCTGGGACTTCTTCCAAAAGAGATGGATACGACATCACGATGTACATTTTAATGAACTGCTACGGTTACATGCAAAAAATAGTCAGGTACCTCGATAGATGTGTTAGCAGAGTGTTCGATCAACAGTCCAGAGGTCGTAGATATGATATACATATTTCAATGACTGTGGGTGTGTTTGCACACAAACTAAGAGTTTTGCTGTACTGAAATCGAAGCTCTTAATGTCTGACAGCAAGATGCTGTCTGTATTGAGAACAAAATTTGGTGAGCAGTTGCCTTTCGAACCAGTCAACTTGTGGTGGTATATGCTTTTGAGGATCTGTTTGTTTATGATTCTGTGAAGTTCTAAGTCTTAGCCTATAATTTGACCACTATTTACCATTTGGAAGCCAATAAAACAGACATAGTGCAGCAAGCAAAGGAAGAAATACAGGAAAAATTAATCAAAATAAGGCCTTTTGTGTTTTTTTATGGGCCACGATAAAAGACTCCGGTGTGCAATTCTAATTTAAGCATTTTACTTAAGATAGAAATGATTAAAATGGATGTAACGGAAGAGTTTCAGTTTGGCAGAGTTGCTTTTGATGCCAACCCCGCATCTCATAATGCCATATTGCCAGCTTAGGGTGTGAGACACCATTTTAATTTGCATATCAACTGACATTTTTGTAATAATTTCTATGAAAAAAACAACCCAAGCAACATGATGACCATACAACGAATTTTGTTAATGATGTCAACTGGTGAAACTTTAGAACCTCAACTAGAAATTTTGCAACGTTTTGCTTTTAATCTTTGTTTGTTATTAGAATCAGAAACCATGAGTAAATCAAACAACAACAACAATTTGAAGGTAAAATGACACATGATATCCGAACAGAAAATGACAGACAGACGTGTGAATGTATGTTCTCGTGTGCAATACGCCACTTAGGCACTTAAATTAAATAAATAAGTTTGTCGGCAGGTAATAAGAAGTGAATTTTTTTGAAATGAATCAAAATTTGTTAAATGAGCAAAAAACACGTGTTACTTCAACAATTAGAAGAAACTGTACCATAAAACTTTGAACTAAAAAGGTTTCAAATAAATAAATTTCATAGCAAATTGTAGTTCATATTTGAATTGCAAAGGGATTCAGGCGCCACTGTGAATAACAAAAATATTCAGAGAGTATTTAAAGCTTTAATTAATATTCGTAGCTATTTGTTATTAAAATATGTACTATTTCAAAAATTAACTCTTAGTAGAATTATGTTTCAGCGTGGCGAATTATAAATTAACACCAAACTTCAGTTTCCCAGGCAGGAAAACTTGTAGCGCTACAACTATTAGAATATTTGGAAAACATGTGCTTTATAAATTGATCTTAAACGTAAACCAAACAATTAACACAAGTTTTCTAATGGGGAAACTTTGATTTTTTTTTTAGATTCTTATTAGGTGAAGATTTTATTCCACAATTCTTTTGAAAACATTTTATTAGGAATATAATTCCCCGTGGAGCAACATTTTACTGTTATGAAATTAAACGAAAAATTCTATTAACTTTCATGTCACCGTTTAAAAACGAATGCAACTTGAAAAAAAATCGACAATACGCTCACAGAACTTGCATGCAAGCAAATGCATGTCTAAGCGCAGGATAGTTGTAATCATACAATACACACATACATACATACATACATACATACATACATACATACATACATACATACATACATACAAACACACATAGCAGGAGGGTAATTATGTATGTATGTAGCGTAGTCGCTATACTATTCGCCCGGGCTTAACTTGGATGAGAAATCGGGATCATGTCCACTCATTCCATGTTGTGGCACCTTTACCATTCGAGAACCGAGTTCTGCTTTTAATTTTTATGAAAAACAATTGAAAACCTATAATTTTATATATGTATGTATGTATGTATGTATGTATGTATGTATGTATGCATGTATGTATGTATCTGAATATTTTAATCGTATTAAATTGGATACTCGTTTATCTAAATGAATTGGCGTTTGCATAACTTGACCTGACGTACATACATAAGTACATACATATGAATGTAGTTAAATAACAGTAATTCAAAGTGCTTTGATGTAAAGGGTGGTTAAATTGTATGGGCCGATGTTGAATGTGAACCACACCTAAACGCCAAGTTTTTTTTCCGAATTTTATTTGACATTTCTCTATTTCAGACTTACTCAATTTGAACCATGGAGAGATACACAATCCAACAACGTGTTAAAGTTATCCAGACTTATTATGAAAATGGGAGTTCAAATCAAAATGCATATCGTGCACTTCGTAATTTTTTTGGTCAATTTCATCGTCCAAATGTGCGTACAATCGCAAAAATCGTGGAAATATTCGAGCAAACCGGGTCTGTAGAAGATGTGAGAACACCAGTGCATGCTCGTACAGCTCGTACGGCAGAAAATATTGCTGCTGTTCGCGATAGTGTGGCTGAAGAGCCGTCCACCTCAACTCGTCGTCGTTCCCAACAATTGCACCTCTCACGCTCGTCGTTGATGAACATTATGCATAAAGACTTGCATTTACACGCTTACAAGGTGCAATTGGCTCAAGAACTAAAGCCGCTTGACCATTCCAAACGTCGTGAATGGGCAGAATGGTGGCAAGAAATGGCAACAGTGGATGATCAATTTTCGAAGAAAATCATCTTCAGTGGTGAGGCACATTTTCACCTCAGTGGATTCGTCAATAAACAGAATTGCCGCATTTGGGCGAATGATAATCCAAGAGTGATTGTCGAGTCCACACCCCACAAAGAGTGACTGTTTGGTGCGGTTTATGGGCTGGCGGAATCATCGGGCCGTATTTTTTCCAAAATGAGGCCGGTCAGGCAGTTACTGTGAATGGTGTTCGCTATCGTGAGATGATAACGAACTTTTTATGGCCCGAATTGGAAGATATGGATGTGGACGATATGTGGTTTCAGCAGGGCGGTGCCACTTGCCACACAGCTAACGAAACAATGGCTCTTTTGCGCAACAAATTCAATGGCCGTGTTAGCTCACGTAATGGCGATGTCAATTGGCCGCCAAGATCATGTGATTTGACACCGTTGGACTTTTTTCTTTGGGGTTATTTGAAAGAAAAGGTGTACGTCGATAAGCCAGCAACAATTCAAGACCTAAAGGATCAGATAATTCGGCACATTAACGGCATAGAACCTCCATTATGCCTCAGCGTCATCGAAAATTTGGACCATCGGATGGAGGTGTGCCGCCGAGGTCGCGGCGCCCATTTGGCCGATATTTTGTTCCATACATAATTGAGTAATACCAATACATCATAATAAAATAAAATTACAATAATTTCCTAAATAGTTTGTGTTTTATTCAAAATCAACATCGGCCCTTGAAATTTAACCACCGTTTACATATGTACATACATACGTTAAAATTTATCATTTATTTGAAGGAAACCTTAATAGGACCAACAACTGAACTACGAGGTCTGCTCAAAAAATAATATAAATTTTAATTTGTCTGAGAAAAAATTTATTTAGCAGGAAAAATTCGTAGGCCACTGGATTTGGTGAATGTGGGGTGTTCTTTTTCTGTCTCACAGTCCAATCACCGCGTGCCACTGTTAACATTTCACAGTGGTTTTTGCAAATTATTTGATCCCTTTTCTTCGACAGCAGAAAACCACCGAACTCCCAAGACACTTCTAACTTTTAATGCCTTTCACAAACAAACTGAACGTGCTAATTAGCTGAAACTGTGACACGTGTGCCCCCGAAATTTCACAATTAATTTAATTTTTTTGAACAGACCTCGTATATACAAAATTGAGTTGTGCTTTCAAAAGTTTCTTTTCTTTTTGTCAAGTTTTAACGTTTTATTAAATTAAGATCTCTAATCCAAAATATACATTTCTAAACTAATGATAAGGTGCAAAAATAAATTGCGGCTTTTATAACCACGAAACAGTTTATAACAAAACCATCATCACTTGACAACCAAAAATCGAATTTCACTTATTACCTGACAACAGCTGAAGGCAAAATGCATATTTTTCCAAAATTAATTCAATAATCCCAATACAATGTCGCTAGATTGTGTATTCGCCGCACATCCCGCATCTTCACTAGATCTTCACCAACACCGTCATCATCAGCTGCATGTTTGACAAACATGCCCACAAAAAATACAATGTACCACATCTGGGTGTGACACAGAACCTCACCGCAAATATCCATATAATATTCTTACAAAAAAAACAAATTAAATATAGTTGGTACTTAAATCAACAAACACTTGAAAAAATCCAAAAAAAAAAAAGAAAACTTATTTAAGTAGTCAGTCCGTCACTTACGCATTCAGTCAGCCATCAACTGGCTGAATAAATGCATCGAGTGGTGGATGGAGGTTTAACGCACATGTAATGAAATACATGCATATACATACATATGTACGTATGTATGTATGTAAGTATGTATGTATATAGTGTATGAAATATATGTACGAATTTCACAATCATTGCAAGCGAACGAACAACACCATTATTGAGAGAACAAACAAAAACAAGATGTGGAAGCGTCCCAATAACAACAATCATGTGCGTTAAACAAACAGGCTCGTATCATTTGATGTACTACATTGTATGTATTTATATGTATGTAGTACGTACACATATGCATTGTACAAGTGGATTCAAATATGTATAGATGAATGTGTGTGTGTGTGTGTGTGTGTGTGTGTGTGTGTAAACGATGCACATCAATTGCATATTTGCGCCTGCGACCGCAACAAAAAAAGCAGCAAACACGCGAGTATTTATTTATTTATGCTTAATTCTGGAACATTAGACTGGTTTCTTTTAATCAGTTATCAATTGCTTAGCAAGAACTTTGTCTTTCAACAGGCGCATGTTAGAGAAACATGACAGATTTGACATTTTGCTGGGGCAATTAAATTCAATTTCGGTTGAAAAACGCAGCGAAAAAATTGGAAACCCAAAAAAAAAAAAAAAAACAAACCTTAAACTTGCATACAAACATATATACATACATGCATACATACATATACATGTATGTATATAAGTGTATTTGTGGCCCTAAACAATTAAAAGATACATGAACTCAACGAGGCGAAGAAAAAAATATTTCTTTTTAGTTTTTAAATTCGAATTTATTGGAAATATTTCTTTCAGTTTCTATTCGCGCGGAAAGTGTTTTCCATGGGACAAAAACTATAATTCAAAACGATATATGTATGTTCATACATACGAGGGGTACTATTTATATTGCGGGAATGGCAAATAATATTTAAGAAAATGTCTTTATTATTTTTCAAAATATTCCCCTTGATGAGCACGACACAAATGGTCGTGTATCGCTCAGAACTTAGCGTATTGCGATGCTCTTCGGCCGAAGAAGGAGGCGACCATTTGTTTCGCTGTGCGTCTTCCACGAACAACTTTTATTGGATTTCGCTCGTCTTGCAATACCCAAATTGTCGATTGCTGTTTTGTTTTCGACTCATACACACATCCATATATTCCTAATTCGCCATCTATCGCGATTTTACACACGTCTTTTGAAGCACCAGCGTCCAACTTTTTAATCATTTACATACACGAATCGACGCAAGCCTTTTTTGAGCGATTGACAAATTATGAGGTATCTGGCGAAAACAATTTTTTTACAACTAAGCGTCCATGCTAAATCAAATGTATTTAAGTGAAAGTAATGTGTAATGGGTGCCTCTATCTCACGATATGTCACATGACGCATCGATGTTTTGTGGCACAATAACCGATTTGGACGACCTATAGGAAATTCGGCGGCGTACGAGTTTACTATACCAGCGATATATTGTGGGGTTTGATGGAACTTTATCCCATTACAGAGAACTGAATCCATGCGGAAAGTTGTGAAAAATAATCCAACAAAATCCTTCTCTTGAAAATTCAATTTTTTGGCCAAATACTTTAAGCCAAAAAATATTTTAAATATACATACATAATAACGAACCAGCCTAATGCACAGATGATTTATTTTTTACATATTCCACAAAAAAAAAATCCATAAACACACATACAAACATAGATTTGTATATATGTACATAAGTATATAAAGTCTCATGCAACGATGTGTTCATATTTATGTATGAGCGTTTATTGACTATTTTACAACTTTGTTGTGATTGCAATTTTAACTGGCATTGAAGGGCAAAAAGTAAGCAGCGCCCAAAAAAAAAAAAAAAAAATACTGGAATAATTTTTATTAACCAATTAAAGCTTTTTATAAAGCTTTTAATTGCAAAATTAGTTCTACAGCGACGAACGACGCATTTTTGGTCACAAATATTCGTCGCCAAAAACAAAACAAATTGCTTTTTATGTATGCAGTACTAAGATGTAGTACACAATCATGCTGTTGGTCAAAATTCGTTATACTCGGCGAAAGTTGAAATTGATTTATTTATTTCTAATTTATTCGCCGACATATCTTGAAAAAACCCGGCCGAGTTTCTTATATACAAACAAGTGTATTTTATGGCATAATACTTTTTATTGTTATATTATTCCGTGTAGTAAGAAATTTATAAGGACCTTCTCAAAATTCATTCACCACTTCAAATAATTCAAAAATCCATTTTTCGGGCGTGATATAGGCTTATTTTTAACTATTTTTTTTAATATAGTTTTCCTTTTAATATATATATTATATTGCCCTTATTTTAAATAAGCCATAAAAAACGTGATCAGTCATAATATTCATCAATATTTTGTCTTTGCACAAAATATAAATAACTTTTCTTTTCTTTGCTTCACACGACGAATTTGTACAGCGAATATTTACCGGCGAATGCGTCTCGATGCCGTTCGTCGCTGTTGTGTTTCTAGCATGAATTATTACCAGAACTTTTTTATATGCCCATCAGAACATGCAAAATATATAATGCCGTAATTTTGCTGCAGCGCCGCCACCTTGTAGTCGTAAATACACTCCGAGAATGCGTGTTATAACACTGAAAAATATTAAATAAAAACCGAAAATCGTTTAATTCCACGCGGGCTTCAACAGATTTTTAAAAATGGAATAGGAATGGGAAGTAACAGCGTAGCGTTAAATGAACCGTAAAACAATACAGTTATCCGAAGCAAGTCTCTGAACCAGGGATAGCTGTTCTTCCAGCCCAGCACTGCTTTATGACTGGCATTTAAAATTTGCTGGATTAATACTTATGCAGAACTGCGACAAAAAACTATTAAGCACACCCACAGCTGACTGATTTATTCCAGCACAACACACAGATATTAGAGTATTAGAGATATGACACGCACTTAAAAATATTAACTGATCTGATTACACTCCACGCTGCTTATATGTATATCCTACAAAATAAGTGATCGAAAGTAAACAGATTTGCCAAAGTTTTAAAGTTTTTACATTTGGAGCTTTAATATTTGTTCAGAATTTCGAAAATTAATTTATGTTTTTAAGAAATTGATTTATAGAAGAAATAAAATTTCTCCCAAAAAAAAAAGAAATCACTGGTATTTATTGATTTGTTTTTGCGCTCATCTGCATGCAATTATGTGCTATTACGTTTGAAGTGTCAGATTTTTATTGCATTCATTGTCTTATTTTGTTTTTTTTTTTACCAGATTGATTAAACAACTGCTTGCCGAGCATGATAACACTTAAAATCAAAGGAGAGGAGTAAAATTAACCACCAAGTAAGAAATACATACATACATATATAAAAACAGTCTGTGCATATAAAAATGATTAAACTTGGGTTACATAAAAAGCAGAAAAAAAGGAAAGAAATTGAAAATACACGTTTTCTGAGAACCCTAAATTTACATACAATATGTAATTAAAATTGTGTGAATATATTTAAGAAAAGGCTGGAATAAGAAGATCTAGCAAAAACTATTTGGAACGGTTAAGTCACCATGTCAATCCATTAGCTACAGAACTCTTAGATGATAACAACGAGATCAGGAGACTTAAAAGACGCCAAATTTTAAATCTGCATTTATGAATTAACACAGAGTGTTTCAAAATATTCAACCAACTCATTTAATACTGTGAACATATCGCACTTATCAACTTTTTGTATTTGTTGTTCTGATTGGAGTTTAAAAACAATTTCTTTTTTTTTTTTTAATTCTATTGAACAGATTGTAGTAAAAAAAAATATTTAAGAAATGAAAATTTTATCACTATTCTAGCACTAGAGGTGCTTCTATTTTTAAATAAAAAAAATGAGGAATTAATAAAATATTATACTCGTTTGAAAGAGCCATCGGTAAAATTATGGATGGGGAGCATTCAAAATGAGAATTTTTGCATAACTTTGACCATAATCGGGCAATATTTGGTTTAGAGGTGCAGCTTAGAAAAATTATCCTCGTGGGCACTTTACAATGTCCGAGCAGATGGCCAAGAAGATGCCATTAATGGTGATTGGCTGGCCAATGTTGTTTTCAAAGACATACAAACCGCACCGAATGCTTTGAACGCCCTTCGATCTCATGTCGGTTGGCATTACAATTACAATTTTTCTTTTCCTTCATTAAAAATTACCCTCATCGCTAAAGATGATTTTTTTAATGAAAATTAGGGCCAGTTTTTAACTTAAAAATTAAACGGTGTTTAAACTTAAGTTCTGTTTAAATACCGAATTTATTTTTATAGATCATATTTAAATACAGCTTAAATAACTGACCAAGTCCATTTATATACAACTTAAGCTGTTTATACTACCACATGATTTTGACAGTTCTGCAAATTATAAAAATTGCGCATTGAAGTTTTTTCATTATTTGATCAAAAAAGAAAACAGCAGCATAATCGAGTGCAAAAAGACTGACCGAGTTGGTGCAGAACAAAAGGTGAATGCGTGCAAGGATGTGGAGCGAGAATTTAATAGCAAATTCAGGCAAACATTTCGAAACCACAAAGTTTTTAAAACAAAATATTTTAATATTAAGTGAGCAGCCGTTAAATGAAGAAGTTGTTTATATATTTTTTTGGCATTTAATAGTGCTACCATACTTTTATCATAATTAAATTCCAAACGCAATTTGAGACTGAAAAAAATGAAACCATATTTAAATACAACTTAAATATAAGGAAAAATTAACTAATTTCGTATTTAAATATTAAGTTAAAAACTGGCCATTATACTCAAATTTTTAACTGTTCCAGACACCATTTAGCTAAAACAGCATTTACCTTCTGCCAGTTGAATCGGCTGTAAGTTTCTTATTTACTAACCCAGAGAGACCGTAAATTGGGAAAATATGTATATGTATGTATGTATGTGTGTATTTTTTTTGTATTGTATTGGAAATTGATTAGTAGCATGAATATTAGGATATCGTTTTGATGAGCAGCAGTTTTCATTTTTCAGAAAGTGTTATATCACTATCACTCCTCAGAATTTTTTTTCGCGTTTTATTTAAAAATAAAATAAACTACAAAATACATATGTATGTACATACATACATACATACATACATATGTATGTACATATAAATAGACAACCCATTATTTTTTTGAATATTGAGGATTTCCTTCTCCACAATTAAGTTCTCTATCCATTTATCTAATCCATTCATTAATATATATGTACATATGTATATGTATGTATGTATATGTATATGTATATGTATATGTATGTATGTATGTAAATATGTATTAACATTCATATATTTTTAAGCTCGTACATATGTATGTATGTATTGCTGGCATTCCCTATTAGAAATAAATTTTATGTGGATAAAAGCCTGTTTATTTTGCAAAATCTGCATACATATGTATGTATGTATGTCATAAATATAATTAACAATTTATTTTCTAATCTTTGAACATCGATATACTACATATGTGTGTATGCATATATATATACATACGTCGTACATACTTACATATCAACACGTATATTTTTATACTTTTTTCGTAATTGCAATTGCTTTCTCGTTGTTTATTTCACATTGTGCGCTCTTTATAGAACACACGCTCTTTGTAAAGCCAATTTCATGCTCTTTAACAGTGGCTCTCTCTGTTCTTCATTTTATATTCTATCATCCCACTTTTCAACCCACCGTGATTACAACCTTCACAACATGATTGTTGAAATGGCAACTCTTCCATAAATTCAATTATTTTGCTCACATGCTGTTCTTTATGCCAAAACCGGGCAAAATTTAAAAAGCAAAAATAAGAGGAAAAATCATACATATTTATGTATGTATGTATGTATGTATGTATGTATGTATGTATGTATGTAGAGTATATCAGGCGGTTTGTCTTTTAAATGCAACACTCGCATACTTTCGCAATTGGAATATTCGTACTTGTACTCGTTCTTGCTTTCAGACTCATCGTTTTGTTTGCAGTCGTTGACATCATTCGTGGTTATGTATGTATGTATCGTGTAATGCAATTTTACAATAACAACAACATCACATGCGAGAATAACAATATGTAGTAAGTAGTCTTGTTTATAAGTTGTTGTAACTGGAGGTCTTCGTCTCTTACTTGTATAAAGATGAGTTGGCTGGACGGGCGGACGGACAAACGGACGGGTTAGTTGTCGGGCTGATTGTTATTTATGTTTGTACGTTTTGCTAAAGCTGTTGTTGTTGTTATTGTTTGCTCTATTCTCCGCTGGCTTTTGCACACTTATTCGTATTGATGAACGAACCTTACATCATGTTGTTCACATTTAACATTGAAAACGTACGTTGACATAAATGCATTTTTACAATAACAATTTTTTTTTTTTAAATATGTACATACATACATATACAATAAGCAATTTCAAGCACATAAAAGAGGACTTATACATATTTATGTATGTATATTTATACATGAGTTTGCAGGCGTACTGGTAAGGCATGAACTTATGTATGTATGTATGTGAAATTAAATTAAATATATTTATGTATGTACGTGTATAACAAAAAACAAATTTGTTTGCTTGTACCAGGTGCTAAACTAATTAAAATGAGCATAAAATTTAGTTTTTTTTTATATAATACTCGTATTGTTTCAGAGATTCTTACATTTATGCTCCAAGTTGAAGAAGAGAAATAAAAAGCTAAGCTTTTATCAACTTCAATATCATAAAGCAAAATATGTACATAAATACACACACACACACCCATTGTACATTTATTGAAAACAGATTTATTTGGTTTTTCAAGTATATATAGTGTATGTATGTACATATATAGTATGTATATACATACATACATATGTATGTAAATACATGCATAAATACATATACATACATCTGCATGTATGCACATGAATTTTCTAATTCTGCTAACTCAAAGCAGGTACTGCGAGTAGCCAGCTGGTTTGTAAAAGAAACGTTGAAATTAAAATAAAATTTTGTTTCTTGCGTTTAGAGTTTTTGAAATTAACCACTAGGGGTTTAAATTATTTATGTAGTATATACAGTTAAACTTCGATTAACCGGGCCTCTATTAATCGGTTACATCTATTAACCGGCATGCAGTTCTTTTTAAAGGGTGGTTAAATTGTATGGGCCGATGTTGAATGTGAACCACACCTAAACGCCAAGTTTTTTTCCGAATTTTATTTGACATTTCTCTATTTCAGACTTACTCAATTTGAACCATGAGAGATAGAGAGATACACAATCCAACAACGTGTTAAAGTTATCCAGCATATTATGAAAATGGGAGTTCAAATCAAAATGCATATCGTGCACTTCGTAATTTTTTTGGTCAATTTCATCGTCCAAATGTGCGTACAATCGCAAAAATCGTGGAAAAATTCGAGCAAACCGGGTCTGTAGAAGATGTGAGAACACCAGTGCATGCTCGTACAGCTCGTAATGCAGAAAATATTGCTGCTGTTCGCGATAGTGTGGCTGAAGAGCCGTCCACCTCAACTCGTCGTCGTTCCCAACAATTGCACCTCTCACGCTCGTCGTTGATGAACATTATGCATAAAGACTTGCATTTACACGCTTACAAGGTGCAATTGGCTCAAGAACTAAAGCCTCTTGACCATTCCAAACGTCGTGAATGGGCAGAATGGTGGCAAGAAATGGCAACAGTGGATGATCAATTTTCGAAGAAAATCATCTTCAGTGGTGAGGCACATTTTCACATCAGTGGATTCGTCAATAAACAGAATTGCCGCATTTGGGCGAATGATAATCCAAGAGTGATTGTCGAGTCCACACCCCACAAAGAGTGACTGTTTGGTGCGGTTTATGGGCTGGCGGAATCATCGGGCCGTATTTTTTCCAAAATGAGGCCGGTCAGGCAGTTACTGTGAATGGTGTTCGCTATCGTGAGATGATAACGAACTTTTTATGGCCCGAATTGGAAGATATGGATGTGCACGATATGTGGTTTCAGCAGGACGGTGCCACTTGCCACACAGCTAACGAAACAATGGCTCTTTTGCGCAACAAATTCAATGGCCGTGTTATCTCACGTAATGGCGATGTCAATTGGCCGCCAAGATCATGTGATTTGACACCGTTGGACTTTTTTCTTTGGGGTTATTTGAAAGAAAAGGTGTACGTCGATAAGCCAGCAACAATTCAAGACCTAAAGGATCAGATAATTCGGCACATTAACGGCATAGAACCTCCATTATGCCTCAGCGTCATCGAAAATTTGGACCATCGGATGGAGGTGTGCCGCCGAGGTCGCGGCGCCCATTTGGCCGATATTTTGTTCCATACATAATTGAGTAATACCAATACATCATAATAAAATAAAATTACAATAATTTCCTAAATAGTTTGTGTTTTATTCAAAATCAACATCGGCCCTTGAAATTTAACCACCCTTTATTTGTTCCCTCTATTATCCGTGCTTTAGATTTATACCTCTATTTATCGTGCGTTACATCTATTATCCGTGCAGCTTTCATATGTTTTTTATTATGTACATAAATCCAAAGCCGGTGTTTCCCCTTTTTAAGTTCATGTGCCCACACATATGTTCTTATGCGCTTTTATTCATTTAGTAAGTGAAATTTGATCTGCTAACACCTGTTGTGGTATGATGGCTCCTTCAAATAGTAAATTGCCAAAAAGCAAATATCACTCCTTGTAAGTTTACAGGAAAAACAAAAAACGTTGTAAAATGTACAAATTTTGTGCAGACATGTAGTTTGAGCAACCAAAGCATATAATCAGTAAAAATTCCAATTTTAATGTTTTTCATAACACATATTTGATTTTGCATTCTCTATGACGATTTGTATGTTTTGTGGGATTAAAAATATGTGGTATATTTGAATCTGTAGTTACATAAATCGAATGTTTAAATAAAAATAAAGAAAAAAAAATGTCTGTATATTTTAATATAACTCCCACGAGAGCCGGATAATCGAGGTTTAACTGTATATATGTATACTTATTGTATAGACATACATACATATGTATATTAATTGATAGCTGGTATGACTGCACAGAATAGTGGGGTAACGCATAACATATGACCAAAATATTATTAACAGTATTATCTAATTGTCTCTGTGACTATCTGTACACGACCTTTGCCTTTACAGGAAGTAGGAAATGGCAGCTTGGTTAACACGAAATTCCTCAAAAGCAGCGCAAAACAATACAGATATCTGAGGCAAATGAGTAAAACCGTGCGCTGGTCTTCAACTCAGGGCTGCTTTACGACTGAGTCTGCCAATTAGTTTAAAACTTTGGAAAAAGTTAAAAAAACTTTCGGTAATAAAACTTTAAAAAACATACTGTCTGCCAATAATGAATTTTACAAGTTTATTTTAATCTGACTATAACAAAAAAAAAATCAAAATATTGAAAAATAAAACTTGGCTAATGATAAAAAAAATAGGATGTTGATTCAAGAGCAGTTGGCTACACTCTCCAAGTCAAATATTTTTTTCAGCAGTAGCTCGGCAACAAAGTTTGGCAATTATTGCTTCACATAATTACATATTAACATTTTCATGTTTCTTTTGTGGTATTTTTCAATCGAATTAGTGATCGCAATTGTTTTTAATCTTTTCATTATTATTATTTTCCACACACGCTGGGTAGATAAAGGGAACTAACCTGAAATAATGCACTCCAGTCATGTGGTGGATAACTTTCCCAAAGGAGGCAAGAGAGTTTTTAGGCCTTGTACATAAAAGGCGGACTCCGACTATCCTCTCTCTGGATGCATAATGCGTTTTTGCTTCGCACTCTAAAAAAAAAAAAGAACAAAATATTATTATTGTACAAATATTTTGAAATTTACAGCTATTGTGCAAGATGTGTGGAAAAAATTAATCCTTTTAGTTTTCATTTTGCTCCAATTTAACCGGTTTATTGCAGGCATTTGCAATTTTTAAGCACCGCTTTAGTAACTCAAAAGCTCAGCTTGTAAGCTGTTCGTACTGAAAGCGTTCAACTTATACTCTATTGGAACTGAATCGGTTCAATGTCCATGCTATTGCTAGCAGAGAAATACTACACTTAATATGACCTTATTCAGCCCTGTTAAGAATTTTTTTGGGCAACACTTCAATTAGAAATGTTATGAAAAATCGGTACACTTGGGGGCAGATACTGTGGCCGGCTGACGAACAAATTCTTTTAATAAAAGCATATATTTCAACGGACGGACAGAGTTTGCGTTAAACAATAGTTTACGAAACTAATACAAAAATTGTGAGACCAAACAACAAACCAGTCAGGAATATTTAAATCGGCCTATGCTGAAAGAAAAAACCTAAAATTACACTCCAATTGAGGGTTTTTTTTTTGTAGATCCTGTACGTATGAGTGATAAAGAGATTTGTTTGCTCTTCTGGCGTATGAATAATTTTTATGAAAATTTATTACAAGTAGTCGCACATACATACATACATACATACATACATATGTATGTATATAAGTCTGCTTTCAAGCTACAGGGTGTTTTTTTTAGAGGTATATAACTTCGAATTGAAATAAAACACAAGAAAATCGTTTTAATGTCCATCAATTTGGCTTTATTGGAAGGATAATTTTATGCCATTAATGTTTAAATATGATTTCGGGCATGTGGCCGCCGCGGCTGGCTCGAATAAAGCCAATTCTACAGGTCCAATTTTTGATGGACAAAAGTTGATGGACAAAGCTCCAATTGCTGTGCACGGTGGCGAATCGATTCATTCGGGTCCTCTTCAACACTTTGCTCTACAGCGGCAATTGTTTCTTCGGTGCGCACTGTTCGACGTCTCTGCGGATGCGTATTATCACATAGAGTCAACGTAGTGCGAAAACGATCCATGGTTAACCGAATTAATTGCTCTGATGACCATAAAATGGACCGAGCTTGCGGTAAACTTTGCGAACTGAACCATTATTTTCGAAATAAATTTGCACGATTTGCAAGCGTTGTTCTTTTGTCAACCTGTTCATGATGAAATGGCAAACCAAACTAAATATTAATCACTTGACAGCTGACAAAATGGCCGCCAGTTAAAAAAGTGATGCCAACTTAAAGTTCTATACCTCAATAAAAAACACCCTATACTTTTCTGCCATTCAACTGTTTGTGGTCTTACCAAAACGTTTTTCTTACCAACATTAATACATCTCGTATTATCATTTTCATCTTCATGTTGTCGGACTCCAAAATGAATCCTTTAGCAACAAACATACACTCATACATAAGAGAAAATTATGTCTGTATGTATGTAGGCATGTATATATATTTTTAATCAGTTATTTTCAACTACTGCCGCACATGCAGCCAAGCAAACAAAACATTCATCGGAAAATGCATGTATGTATATATGTGAGTATTCAATACGTAAACCCTTTATGGGATTTCATGTGAACCTTGTGACAGTCAAAGTGGTTGGCATAACGATTTGTTTGTTTGCTCACTCATTTGTTAGCTTTTTCTTTTCTTTTGGCGATGATGTCAATCTGTGTAAAATTTATAACTGAACGAATGAATGAGTGACTTGTCTGCTAAAACAGTTGGCTGTCTAATGTCGTTTGCGTAGCAAACTTTGCGGCATAGGTGTGCGGGCATATATGTACATACATACGTCTTTTAATATTTTATTCATATGCACATTAACTTGTTTTTTTTTTCTGTTCTTAGGCGGCATGTGCACGTTTTCCGTTTTCGCTGGCGTGTATACTCGTATGTGGCGCAACATAATTAGACCTGAGACTCAGCAGTTGACAAAGTTAATGTCTTTGAAAGTGAATATTCAAGATATATAATCTACACGAGTCTTAGGAATTTAAACTTTAAATGATGTAAATTTGTTATTTATAAAGGATTTAATGGTTAAAAATTAAACGCGACCTTTTGAAATTTTAACTCTACGAAAAAAATCTGCTGGCTATGATTTTTTATTGTTGTTCTGCAAAGCTGACAATAGATGTGCCCGCGCCAATTAACGGCTCGAAGTCAATTTGGCAAAATGTGTGCACTTGGTTTTATGCTCCTTACTCTCGGCAACTTGGTTTTCACATCCCTGCACACTAATACTAATACACTTTTCCATCTGTGTATGCGGGAATGCTGTACTTTCCATACCTGCATAACTGAACACTTAGTTTCGCCATTTTACGTATTTCGTATCTCCATCCACGCCTACTGATATCTCTGTAATCTGATTGGCAGACTTAATTTTTACTCTTTTTAGTAAAAACATTGCTGCACTAGTTCTTGTCTCAGCCGATAAATATAGCCCACAATCTCTGCCTATTTATGCAGTCTATCTCTGTTGGTGATTTCTACTCTATATTTTTCTAAAATAATACCATTACAATTTTTTTTATAGACTTTAATTAACGTTGTATGTAGTAGCGTTACTGTTTACACTGCACAGTGCGCGATATGCTGAAATTATATGCAACAAAGAAAAAAAGAAACCCTGAACCGAAACAAATGGTTGATTCATAGACACGTATTAGTCACGTTTCATTTTGTAATTTACGAGTCATTTTGGTTACACATTGTGAACAGTTGTGGGCAAAAATTGTTAATTGTGAGTCACGCCTTAACGTCAAGGTTTTCGTTCAGCTTAATTTGACATTTTGACACAATTGAGCAGACCGTTAAGATTGTTGAAAAAAATGGGCGTGGCGATGTTAATTGAGCGCCACGATCGAGTGATTTAACAACGTTGGACTTCCTGCTTTGGGGATATTTTAAAGAAAAAGCGTACGTCAATAAGTCGAGAACAATTCAAGAGCTAAGCGATGCGATAATTTGAAACATTAACGACATTGAACCTTAATTATGTCGCAGAGCCATTGAAGATAAGGATTATCGGATAGAGTTATGCCATCGAAGGCCTGGCGAGCATTTGCCCGATATTTTGTATCACACATAATAATACTATAAAATCGTTTCGCTTTATTTCCAGTTAACATCGTGCGTTTTGTTGGGACCACTCTTTATATTAGTGATGTTTGACATTTTCTTTTGCATATCGCGCTTGCACGTTTTACCTGGAACCAGTTCCACTTCTTTTGCCTGCCGATACAAATTAACCTCCATCATTTTTAATTTGCACAGCTGATATGATCTTGAGCGAATGTTACGGGGTTTATTGTGATTGTGATCGATTAAATTATTTACAACGATTATGGGGTTGTCATAGAAGGGATAATAAGATAAAATATATTAATAGTTTTTATTTTTATTTGTACAGCGTGGTGGTGGTGGTGGTGGCTTCTGTGTTGCTTTCAGCTTGAGCCAAGATTAGGGGCTCTTCTTTTTCAAGCGCTATTAATTTATAGAAGTATCGTGGGATACATAAGACTAATTTTGACACTTTTCGGGAATATCTGCTATCGAACTACACTTTTCAGCCCAGCAATGCTTTTCTCTCTGCACTATATTAATTATTATTATATTTTTTTTGTTGCTATGGGAAACCATTTTAAGCATATTGCTAATATTTTGTTTAAAATTTCTTTCTTACTTTAAAATATGAATTCACACTACAAATTGTTTGGTCAATTTACAAACAAACAAAAAAAAAACGTGTTAAAATTTTGCAGAAAGTAAAAAAAAATTACTGTTCAGTGCCCAGTGTAAATTCGATGCCTTTACATGAACCGTAAAACAATACAGTTATCGGAGGCAAGTCTGTCAACCAGTGCAAGTGAGATGCCAACCTTTTGGCCAAACAACAACCACAAGCCTAACCGCACTTAAAAAACAATTACACAGAGTTGCTTCACAACTGATGTTTTTTTTTTTATTATTATGAATTCTCAGCGATGCTAACGATTATTTATAACTATAAAATTATTGACTGAAAATCGCTTAATGTCTGTCGCCAATAAACGAGAGAGTTTTATTTTGTTTTCGCAGCACATTAAAGTTAAATGCAAATTCAACAATAATTTGTCTTCAATTTAAATCGTTATAAAGCCATTATTGTATGTTGTGTAAAAAGTATTAATTAATACTACATTAGAGCGACCCAGCCCTGGATCCTAAAAACTCCAATACACAAAGGCACTCAGTATAGTTTTCAATATTTTTGGTTTCACCTGCCCATTGTGCATTAGTTTTTAAATATGCAAGCATGTAATAAGTTTAGAAACGATTATCCTTGGTGGTTACATAAACGGAAATGTATTCCAACCACTCAATAAACCTGCAGCAATACTTATGCAGGTATGAAGAAAACCGTTTGTGTTTGTAATGTGAGAATTGACGTGAAAAAGAAGTTAAATCCTTGTATTAGTTACAAAGTCTTAAAGTATTCTTCATGTAAGTAATCGCACACATGCTGGTGCGCTGAAAACATTTTTTTCAATTTTCTCCATTTCTTTGTTTCGTCCATAACATAAATAAAATATGACAGTTTTCTTGTAACCATTACTGAAGAAATAAATATCCCTGTGCTGGGTTGGATCGAAAAGAGGAACTGGTAGCCCATGTCATTTGGTGCCGACTGGTGCCTTTTATTATGATCGGTTTCGTTTGCACAATGAAGCCAACGAAATTTATGCATAAACTACATATTTATAAAGGGATTATAGGAATGTACTATCTCCAGTAAATACACATATTTGTACTACTTCGTCATCGTTCTGCTTAATTCGACTGGACCTTTTTTTTGTGTTATCTTTATTTGGATCGTCCCGTAGAATCTGAAGAGTGAATTCCATTAGTCCAATACTCCATAGTAAATATATTATGGACTCTGTGGACTAAATTTTTAAACTTTGAGTGTGATTTCTAATTGTCAGAAGGCTTATCTGAAAAAAAATCTCTCTCCTAATTGTTTCGCTCAGTTTCTTGATATGTTATGTGGTTACCATGGCTTGCGACAAGAACCATGTACAGTGACCAGCCAGACGAAAACATACCGAGTGCGTAGAGCAAAAAAATGTCTACGGATAATTGCCTGCGGGGTCCGATAAGCCTCAAATGTACATCCATACTCATTGTTATACAATTACTTTCAAAGGCTACTCAATGCAACGCGGTTACTCTTGCCAGCCTATTCACATTATTGAAAAAAAAAATTGGATAGTACATGATCTATGAACATCTGTTCACCAAAAAGGATTTAGCCTAATACCATCTTGCTGGAACCAATTTCATTGCCAATAAATAATATGCCTATAAAGCAGTACAAGTATAAATATATAAAACTATTACTAGGACTTGATGTCTCATAATTCTAAAATGAAAGAAACTCTATTGAGTAGCTCGGAGCGATAACAAATTGGCTGGGCTTTAATGCAAGCACTTGGAGCCGGCGTTGTTCTCAGTAACTCGGTCTCTGGCTGCGCTCTACTTGGAAAATTTTGAGCAAAGATCTTGGCCTGTTTCGATATTCGATACAACTGGTGCAACAAGAATTAACGAGAGCGTCACATTAATTGCGCTGCATGTTTGGTGAGTGGGCTGATATTCACCTGGAAGTTGAATAAGATTTTTATGGGGCTCTTTTATATTGCCTTTTTGTATTATACAGTGTAAGTATAAGGATTTCATAAGAGTCATGTTCAGACAGAAAGGACGCAAGGCCAAAAATTGCTGTGATAGACAATTTGGCTGAAGAAGTTTCCAGCTTTTTGTCGAAGCTGTTCCCCATTTTCAAATATTCGTTGTTGGGAAGGCTATCGGCCGAGCCAGCAATTTCCACGGGATTTTGAATAAATTATAAATACGTAATAAAAGGCTTGATTTATTACGCAATAACCTTTATTAAAATTCCTTTATAATAAAATAATATATAAGAAATTCACATATTCAATATTAGCTGAATCTATTCTACATACTTTTTGGTATGGAAATTCCTGGTAATTTCTATTATATTTAGAATTTAAGGACAATCACGTCTGAACCGCTTCACAGTTGAGCTCCTACAAAATGGCGAAGGCGGTAAGACGCTTCTAGACAGTAAATTCGTTAAATAAATATATGTATGTACATGTTGGAATTCTTATTCGTTATTCCTTCGAAATTGATTTAGTGCTACCAGATGGCAAAAGAATCATGAGGATTTTGGGAGTCGCGTTAACACTCGTATTATCCTGATGTCGGTCCAATTATGATGAAATTGCAAATAAAAAAGCCCATATAATAGGCAAATTCCGAACGTATTTATAATTCGGAAAAAGGCATCAAATCATTATCAATTTAATAAAATTTAATTAAATAGACATTAAAAACAGGAAAAACATTCAAGCATGGCTTCGTCATTTTAAATATTTATTTTTCATTTCTTTACGGAATACATATATTTTTATTTTGCATGTGCAACTAAACATGTTTATGCATGAGCAAACATGCATATTTAATAAATAAACAATGTATGTACATATGTATGTTGTTGGTTGTCTAGGGGGTTTTTGTCTGGAGCGATGATGCCGCTAGTTTTGTGATTCCTTTTATAAAATAGAAAATTAAACTTGGATTTCTTTTTTTTTGCTTTTTTCCATTAAAAAAAAATACTTTTGGCTCAAGAGCCAGCCAGCTAAATAAACCTGATAAAAGTGGAAAGTGTAAAAGAGGAATGCTTCCTTTTTTAACGATAAATAAGAAAGAATCGGCTGTTGTGGCTTAAAATATATTCCATATTTTCTGAAGAGAGCTGAGAGGAGGGAGACTTTATTGTTATGAGACTACTGGCGTATGCCACACCTTGCAGGCTTTACAACTTTGAATATGGATATTTATTTACGTGTAAGTATGTATGTATGTACATATATACATACATACATATGCAGGTACTTATGTACGTGTGTGTGTGTGTGAAAAGTGTCCGTCGGTCTGGCTGCTTACAAGAGTTAAGAACTTTGACATGCAATTATGTTTACTTCGCCTTAAATATGTATGATTTTTTTCTCCTTCACATTTTCCATTCAATTATTGTTGCATGCCACATGTAACGGTTCCTTATTCACACACAAGAAATACAAATAAGCAGACATACATAAATACATACATAAATATGTACTTATATAAAAAACATAAATAATTTTGTGATATTAGACATGTTTACACCGGCATGTTTGTTGTGTTTCTTTTATTTTTTGTTCTGCACTTTTGTATAAATGTCATTACTGGTTGACTGCCACGACCGTAGACGCTCTTTAATAATTCCTTATATTACAATTACAAAAACATTCATAATAGATATTGCATATGTATGCACATCCCTACATACATACATGTATATTTACTCGTATACATGTCAAGTACATACAATGTACCCAGTCCTCTCATGCCCAGAAATATTTTTACAAACATTTCAGAAAACTTTCAACAAAAATATTTGCTAATCCAACGAAACAATGTTTTTTTAGTCTTTGTGAAACAGAATCCAGAAACAAAAACATATTCGTTTTTGCTACAAAACTGTTGCAGTGAAATTCGTTTGTTGGTACGTTCATTCAAACAAACATTTTGCTGGTTCAGCGGATTATTTTATTGAAAATATTTGAAAAAAAGTTTTTATTCTGAAAGCAGACTTATAAGTTTTTTTAACGCAAGGTCTGTTTACATCGTGATACAAAGTATTATGAAATTGTAGAATCAATATATTATGAAATTCTCTCCGTATTTGAAAAAGAGAACAAAAGTCTGTTGTACTTCAATACATTCTGTTCTGCCAAGATTCACTGTAAAATATACCACTGACGTGATGAAAATATATACGTCTCTAAAATGGTTTAAATGTATATACATACATATGTTTTTTGAAGGTTTATGCGAGAGGATCAAATGATAGCGTTTAAAAATTTGGTTTCTTCACATGAATCATACCATTAATAACGTAAATTAAAATGCTTCAAAATTGTGTATATGAGAAAGAAAACGGTAGCCTGATTGGTTTTTAGTTTATGAACGACTTAAAGGGGATTTAGACGATAATACAAGTCGGTATTACGGTAAGTCAAATTTTTGAGTAGAAGAGCACGAATGGTGTCGTCTAAACTTAATATGAAATTAAACCATACGACATCGAGGGATAAATACGGATGAAAATTTTACAGTCGTATGGATCTCATCGTTTTTTAAAATTCCTTCACACATCATTAGATCAGGGATGCATTTTTATGTAAGCAAATAAAGCAAACAAAGCTCGCACATTCCCTTCAATCTAGTTCCTTGCATAAAAACAGAGCTTTGCGACAGGGGGAGCAGCACCTCGACGATTTTCTTTTTAAAGGGTATTCTGGGGCATGTCGGTCCCCGTTCTGCCAATTGACCTTTAGTGAAGGCGTCAGAAGAATATGTATAACCGAAGTTATAGATGAACTTCCTAGAGTTTGGGTTGCCGTACCAATAGGGGAACCCTTTCCCCTCTATTTCCCGGAAAGCAGAGTGACCTGACTGGGTATAAAATCGTCAGCGCTTAACCTGCCCCCCGTAGAATTTTTTTTAGTACTGTTAGATTTGAGGGGATATTGCCAAAATCTACTCACGTTCAAATCGATTCAGTTTTTATGGGATATCTCGTTCAACTCTATTACTATTATAAATATTATTGTATAAATGCTCTAATGAATCCCTTTTATCGGCACTTTTAATCAACCAATTTCAGCAGTTGTATTTTTTTCCATCTTTAATTGTCAAAGAAGCCGCGGATTAAAATATTAGTTGCCGCTCACAAATTTAATATTTGCAGTCAAATACTCGTATATTTCATTTTGCACAGAAACATGTTTATGTTGCTCCAACTAACCCTTAAAGCGAGAATGACTCCTTAGAAATGTTACCATTTTTCACTTCATTAGCTATTGTTTTTGTCCCCTTTTGTTACTTTGTCATATTCTCAAGCATTTGGCTGTTTTGTTAAAATATGCATATGTTTTCTTCAAAACGAAATTGTTAAGCTTTTTTTATTTGGTTCTACATTTTTTGCACTAATTAAAAATGTCTGAAGTGTGTTTCGATGGTGGCAACATGATGGCACAAGAAGAAAAAGGATTTAAAACGTATTGACAAACTCCAAACAAAGCATTTGATATCGTCAGTGTTATGGACGAAATTGAAAACCGAAATCTAAATAAAACTCTGCAAAAAATGGTTATACACAAATATAAAAAAAAAAAATCAATAAATAATATATACAAATTTCGATGTGCAAATCTTACGTCAGTATCAGTTTTTTTGCGTTTAAGGTGACGACATTTAAAAACGAATGGTTGCAGGATTATGTTAAAAAAGTTCTATTTAACTTTATTTTAAGTATTTTAAGAATTTACTAGACAAAATCAACTGAATTTAAGCGGGAGTTCTCCGGCAGCTGCTCAGAATCAATAAAAGGAAACTAGTGTGTTTTTTATTTTATTGTTTCTTGTTAAAAAGAAAATGCGGAAGAAAAACCAATAAATTCACATTAAAATTTAAAAATAAATCATACGAAATGTCAGGTTTAGTTTAAAAGAAACTCCTTTCAAGAGCAATTTTCCAAAATCTTAAAATTTTTACAAATTGGTTTTTTACAGAAAATCTAAATTTGATTGCCGCAAGATTGTGAAAAACGATTGTTCTAACTGGCGAAAAGAGCAGATATTGTCTTTAAGAGTTGCAAGAGTCTGAGGCTTGTTGACATAAACCCGCGACTTCAAAAAGCCCCACAAAAAGAAGTCTGGAGCGGTCAAATCAGGCGATCTTGCTGGCCAGTGCAAATCGCCAAAACGGGAGATTAGGCGCCCGGGAAATGCATCCTTCAGCATATCGGTTGTGGCACGTGCAGTGTGTGCCGTTGCACCGTCCTGTTGGAACCACATGTTTTCCAATCCCAATTCATCAAGATGCGGCAAAAAGAACTCGTTGATCATTGCTCTGTTGCGCTCACCATTCACAGTAACCGTTTGGCCCGCGACGTCTTCGAAGAAAAAAGGTCCGATGACTCCTCCAGCGAAAACAGCACACCATACAGTGACTTTGAGCGGGTGTAATGGCTCTTTGTGGGTTACACGCGGATTTTCAGTGCCCCAGAAGCGTAAATTTTGCTTATTTACGTACCCGCTAAGATGGAAATGGGCCTCATCACTCATGATTATTTTTGATGAAAAATCATCTTCCTCTTGGTGGTGATTAAGGATGGCTTGAGCGTATGTTAGACGCGATTGGCGGCCATTTGCGTGGCACGTCGTCTGGTCGACGGCGCTTCCATGACATCCTCAGCTACAGCAGCAATATTCTCTGCAGAACGGCTACTCCGGTGTCTGCCATGCCTGGCAGCATATCGTGTTGTGCCAGTCTCTTCGAGGTGAGCGGCTAAACATCGCAGTGTTTCACCAGTAGGCGTTGGACGGCTAGGAAATCTGCGACGAAATTCACGTTGTGCCAAAGTCACCGACCGATTATTGGTCAAATAAATAGTCACCAATATTCCGCGTTCTGCAGCAGTGTAGCGTAACATTGTTTCTTAACGCGTATTTCGCATGTGTTTACTACACAAATGTCAAAACAGAACTGACATTAGGGGCCAATCGCAAAATTTGTACATACCATTTGCGCCACCTTGTACATACATACATATGTACGTATCAAACAAAACGTAGGAAATTGTTGCGATTACGATCAGCTCTCCAATAGCTGTTTGTGTGGGTGGAATGGTCCATGTTGGTTTCAGGAATCCTCCACAATTTCTCCCCCAAATTACGCAAAAACGGTAGAATATTACAAATAATTACACCCTGATTGAAGGATTCATGGCCCCTCTTCTTTTTGCAAACTTTGCATGCGGAAATTACTCGTAACTTGATGTGGCGATCAATTAGAGGCTTCAGGATTGAAACTGAATCGAAAATGTGCGACTTGTATCTGTTTTAAGCAAAATGTAAAAGTGCTTCCATCAGAACGAAGTTATGCCTCCAAATGCGCCAAATATTTTCTTAATGCTGTTAGGAAGTTCCAGAGGATTAGTGCCATCAAGGAGCGTACTATACCAATAAAATATCAAGTATTTTTTACTCTGTTGGCAAATAATCTTTAATAATATTGAATATTATTACACTCTCCTTAATTTTTTTTTCATTTAAACATAAAAAACTGTAATTGCAAAACTATTAAATGATAAGATTGGAATTTGCATCACATTTACATGCTATACGTTAGTATATATGTATGTATGTATGTAAATCAGTGAGAACTACGGGTTTTAAGAGCTTAAGAGAGATGTTAGGGAAACATAAAACAAAAAAATTTCAAAGATTTGCAGTAAAAAAGAAATAGAAAAACTTCGCCAGCAAAGAAAACAAAGTGATTATGTTATTTTATAAAGTTCAATGGCTAGAAAATGTGTTGTTTGTCTACATTATCATAAATTTTCATAAAAAAAATACTTAAAATAATATTAAAAACAAACAAAAAAAACACACACACACACACAAAACAAAACTTTAGAAAAAAAAATACCGCACAGCATTATGAGTGCAAGCAGCAACGTTATGAGTACAACACAAAAGATAAGCAGCAGAGCAGGCAAAAAGAAAAAGAAAAGGCATTTAGTAAACAAAAGAGTTAAAGATGAGCTGAAAAATAATTAAATTAAAAATATGTACATATGTATGTGCGATGTTTGTATGTGTGTATGATAATAAAACAAAAATAAAATTGTTATTGGAACGGTTTTTATGTATATTCGAACGAATAAACTGTAAAATTGGGTTGACTTAACAAATTAGGGGGCATGTGTTTTACTTTCAATTAACTTGCATATTTATTTATTTATCTTTTTTTATAGACCCGACGACTTTATGAGTGTTTTGAATTGTGACAAGTTGATAAAATGCTAAATTACTGTTATTGGTGCAAGCTTCAATGATGCCAACTTATCTTCAAATAACTTGAATTGTTAAAAAGAAAAATATTGCATTATAATGGGGATTTTTGATTCTAGACGATCACTTGAACGACTTTCGACTTTCATTTCGAAATCCGTTTTTAAAAAAAATTGTCAAGCAAAACTGATACTTCCTTTAATAAGAACCAAATCTTTTAATAAAATAGGTTACTTTTTATTAGTTGATATGTACATATGTATGTATGTATCTATGTATATATGTATGTATGTATAATAGATCTATTGACACGTTTATTTATTTATTATTTTTTGCGTCTAGATTTGTCAATACTTGAAGTTTTAAGGCCAATATACAGTTATTTTGAATTTAAAATGGCTGAAAATTTTGTGTACTGAACACTGATTGATGACGCATCTTAACAAAAAGTGCAAAATGAACACGTATGTATGTATGTATGTACATACATATATACATATGTATGTATGTATGCGTTTACTCGTTTTCTGCACAAAAAAGAAAACGATTTGTAATTAAATATACATATGTACATACATACATACATAAATACGTAACTAAGTGTGCACATATGTACATATATAAAAACATATGTATGTATGTAGACAGTGTGTACATACATACATACATACGTACAGACGAATGTACCTATTCGATAAAAATTTTCTATGTGGAACTTTTAACATCCATTTCTCTTTTTAATATTTCAAAATAACATACAGAATCTGTTTTACAGACCTTAAAACCTTTTTCAATTTTATTTCAGTTAAGGAATACTCTGAAGAATGGTATTACATTTTTAATTATTTATGTAAGTTTGAGCCAAATATTCAGGTTAGTTACGAATGTACTAGCGAATTCATGAATGTGTGTAGTTATTTACGTATGTATGTACATACATAAGTATGTATGTATGTATGTACTTTTAGGTTTGTAGTTTAACAATAAGAAATAAAGAAAGAAACTTGAACGTACAGAGAATTCTCTCCTTCCAAAATAAAAATGCATGTGTGTATGCACGTCTGTCTGCCTTTTGGTTTGCATGTTCATATGTGTGTATGTTTGTACGTATGTATGTATTTATTTTTGCACTAAAACGCAGTCAGCAACAATGAAAAAGAAACGGCACGTAGCCGAGTTAACTTACAGTCAGTAACAAACAGAACAAAATAACATCAAATCGTGTGTATGGGGACGTGCAAACATGACTAACTCACTTTTTTCTTTTTGTTTTTGGTCTCTTAATTAATATCAAAAAAACGATTGCATTTTATCTTCTGATTTTTGAAGAAAAATTTATTTTTGGAATAGGTTTTAAAAGCGTTTACAGTCTGTTTACAAAAATATTTTGTTTTTGAATTTAAAAAAAATGTATGTTTGGATGTGTATGTGCATATGTATTGTACATGCATGTATGTATGTATGCACAGGTGTACGCACATAAATAAATGCGCTCACGTGTATATGTATGTGTTTGTGTACATACTTATATAGAACATATGAATTTAAGCACTTACGATGTATGTATGTGTATGTATGTATGTATGTCAGTGATATCCAAATCTTCATTTTCTGTGCACAATTGTGCTACAAAAACAATAAAAAAAAAAAACTCACACCGACACTTGTTCTCTTCTATTTCAGTTTGGTTTCAGTCGTTAATTGAGTGTTAACGAGTGCCCATGCGTGGATGCTCGCTGCTTTTCTTACAGCTTTATTGTTTTTTCAGCTTTGATTTTATTTCAAAATAAACCAGCAAACAAAACAGTATCATGGAAGAGAGAAATTTTTGTTTTGTTATCAAAAATGCAATGCATTTTATTTAAAACAAAGAAAACATTTTCAATTAAAAGGCATTTTGACCTTTTTCACAAAGAAACAAATAAATTAAAAGAGGAAAAAAGGCATATGTTTTTTTTTTTGAGCAGAAAAAACCTTTATATGCAAAAAAATTAAAGAATGGGTTCCGCAAGAAGAGCAAAATGAGATTTTTGATACACGGCTCAACAAATTTGAAGACAGGTTTGTAGATTTTAAGAGTATACAACTGCAGTTGGATTTATTTAATAACCCTTATAACTGTGATGTTACTCAATATGAGTTCGATTATACAATCAGAACTTATATTTCTTCGAAACGAAGTCCAAGCTCCGGCTAAAATGGGAATAGAATTCTGGAAAAATCTAAATGATTTCGATTTTCCAAAGTTAATAAGAAATGCTTTGAAATTGTTATCCCTTTTTCCTTCTACATATTGCCGCGTACAAATTTTTGCCGGCTTAAAATTTATTTGTTCTTTAAATTTAAAACATATTTTGTTAATAAAAAATTGTTACAAAATCTTAAGTTTGGAAAACTTAATTTATAAGGCTTAATTTTTTAAGTTTTAATTGTAAATTAAACTCGACCCATCAAATATGTGTGAAAAAAATTGCCTAATTCTGTAAAAACTGAGCCATTTTTTGTATTTAATTTTATTAACTTTTTTTAAACTTCATTTCCATTTTGCTTTTAAAAGTACAATTCATTACATTTGTAATGCTTAGTTTTGTGTTTGCTGGGCAATATTATCTTATCCAATACAGACGCATTTCATTTATTGAGAGTTTTGGTTAACTATGACGTACAGCGTTGCCAAAATGATGATTTTATCATATTTTTGATGATTTTTGAACCAAAATATGATTTGATGATTTTTTTCTTAAATTATGATTTCTAATTTATAAAAATTATGATATTTTTATTTCAAGTGTGTACTACTTTCATTGTAATTGTACTACATAGCGTTAAGTTAAGTTTTGTATCAGCTTGTTGTTGGTTGCTTTTATTTGCTTTAAATTGTTACCCTGTAACAAACACATGTATGTATGTATGTGCAAAAAAATGCATCATTGTGTTGGAAATAAAGACATAGTATCTGTTATTTTAGTGGGAAGTACAAATTATATTCTTTCTTAAGAAAAAGGAAAAATAAAAAAGCAATGTACAAGTATTTAATACGAAAAGGTAAAATTAATATTTCTATTATAAATTGTTTGCATCTATAATCCATTTATTTACTTTCACTTTTAGACAGTAATTCACGAGGATTGTGAAGCAGAAAACGAAGAAACTACGTTTGATGATGATAAAGTAAGATAAAGTTATTGTTGTTGTTGTATTAAAAAAAATTATGATTTTTTCCATAAAATATGATTTTTTTTTCGGCATATGATGATTTTCTTCTCAAAGCTTCTAGCAACGCTGATGATGTATGTATGTATGTAGATGTTTTTGTTTTGGTGCACTCTCAAAGCTCTAATGAGATTTTAATAACAACAAACAAAAATTGTTTATGATACTTACTTTGCATTTAAAATTTCATCTATGGGTGTATGTATGTACATATATAACCGCATGACAACACTTTTATACATACATACATATACAAATTCATACATACATATTTTACAATTAAAATAACTTACACAAAAGTAAAAAGCTACCGACGATACGTTTAATTAAACGATCATCTATGTACATATGTATGTATTATATATACTAAATACATGTGTATGCATGTATGTACATACATATGTAGGTATAAATATTATTTTTAGAAAATACATACATACATAACTACTATGTACATTCATATTTACATACGTAAACGCATATGCATACATACATTCATTATACATACTTACATATGTACGTGTGAATGTAAGTCTTGAAAATTGCTTTGTATGTATGTAATTGAAAAGCTTGATTAATTAGATATTCAAGCAAAACAACACGACCACTTACATACATACATACATACATACATATCAAACTCGGATTAGTCAACACTGTACATACATACATATACATATATGTATGTATGTAACTTATAAGACAATTTGACGGAGAGTGGCATACCTTTTCTGAAATGCAACAGCAATTAAAAAGTATTGCCAGTTCGGGCTTTAACATAACCATTAATTTGTCGTATAAAACGCAGTTAAACGTAACATCTGCAATAAATCAGGCATAAAACAGCAATCGAAATTTATGAAAAGAAATAACGATCCTTCTGTTGTTTGATACTTTTACGATTTAATATGACCCTTATGGTAGGGAGCAAATATAAGGTTTTTCTGAAATTGAAACTCATAAATCTCGTTGTGAAAAAACTTTTGAATAAGAAAACAACACTTAGTGCCTTTGAAAGGCTTACAAAAAAAAAAGTGTTTAGCGCCTTAAACTTATACATAACAAGTACTCTTTTTTGATTATGAACCAAACAAATTTTCCAACTACTAGATAAGTGAAAAATGAGGTATTTAGAAAGTTTTTAATTTGTTAAAATGTGTTTGCATTTGTTATTCAAAAGGTTAACATAATATTATAAAAAATATATGTATCTATAATTATATCATTCACAACAACAGATGATACTTATGGTCTTAATTCATAAAGATAATATTTTAACAATTCTCGCGTACAGTTTTTGTTTCTGACATTTCGCCAAGTTTTGTTGTTGTACTAGCGAGCTTACCTTACATATGTACATACGTACGTACATATGTAAATGTATTATGTAGGTAGAACCTTCCTTTCATAGTACAATAGCATTATATCTATACATATTTATATGGTATCTCAAATTCAGTGGATTTTTCTTACAATGGCAACATTGTATTTTCATTTTGCTTTTGTTTTGGTTTCTATTTGCGCTTATGGCGGCTATTTAGCTCTTGTATCAAAGCTTGGTTACGGTAAAAAACAACCGAAACATGTCAAAACAGATTAATAAAAACCAGTTAAACAAAACAATACAACGTGCAAGAGAATCTTTACAACTTGTTTATGTAGAAATTTCATGAGCTACATACATATATTTTATTTCCAAATGAGAGAGGTATAACGTAAAGAGAACTATTAGTTTTATATGTAGATGCATAGCAACTAGCATTGTCAATTCAGTGCTTTTTGAATTGTTTTAAGTGCTTTTTAATAATTTCGATGCGAAAAATATTCGGAGTTTTTAATTGTAAAATTAGTAAAAAGAAAAACTTACATCATTCAACCAACTTTTGTTATTTACAAGCTACAGCTCTGCATTTTTGAAAACCCCCAGTTAAACTTGAACTTTTATCAATATTTTTTTTTTTTTTGGATAAGATAACTTTTCATATCCCGTTTTTTATTTATATTTATTTTGTGCACTTTTACCATCTCGTTTTCACCAACATTTTCTACAAGAATTAAACGTCAAATTTTTACTCAGAAAATTTCAGAATCTAATAAATATGGGACGGTAGCTAAAAAATCATAGGTACACAAGTGCATTCTTTTTATTTGATTTTTTGCTTAGTTTTCGTAGGTATATTCTCGGCAACATTTTCTTCCAAAAAAAAAAACAAGAAATTAGCGCATGACTTTTATATTTTAAAATAAAATCAACAAAACAGAGTATATGATTGCTTTTTTTTTTAGTACTTACAAAAAATTAAATTAATTTAAGGAATTAAAAATATTGTAGCACAATGCACATTGTCCACTTGCATTGCCGTACAAGACAGCAATAAATATTGGTATATTTTTGTCACGTTTGCCCATTATATACATAGTAACATTATTGTCACATCAGGGTTGAACGAACTAAGCCCAATATTGGCCACGATTGTTGCCGCATGCGCCACTTAATTACATAATCTTACGATTAGGATGTAAAACTGGGTTCAAATTAGTGTATTTCGGCAAAAGTGTAGTAAAAAAAAAACATACACACATACATATACATACATATGTACATATATGAATACGTATGTAATAATTATGTATATATAAATGCATAGTCACATTGGTATGCATATTTAGTGCCGGTTCACACGCTCAAATTTACATTTTGTGGGAGAGTGATGCAATGGCAGTGCATACAATTTAAAGTTCTTTTTAACGGAACCATCACTTTTTAATACTTTTGTTATACAAAACTAGATCGAATTGAGATATTGCCGTACCTTTATTGATTGTTATTGTTACAATATGTGTAAATGTCAAACACCTCTCTAATGCAATTAGATTACATAATATTTTCATTTCAATAAAAATACTTTCAACACAACTCGTCTGAAACCGCCTGTAATTCATTTAAAATTTTTTACTTTAGCAGATGTTTTAAAGAGAATAAATATAATTGTCTGAACACAACCCAAATAAAAGTAATTAATTGTTGCATTTACGTGTAGTGGAAAAAATGGCGCGAAAGGCAAGAGAGAGGAATTTTAATTTGGGTGCTTTTGCCCAAAGGTAGAAACGGTAGAAAGCAAATAGCACTTACTAAAAACTCTCTCTTGCCACGAAGAAAGTATTCTTCAAGAAGTTTCACAGCCTACTTTTCGAAAACGTACAAAAGGTTTCCTTTTGTGAATGAAAACAAATGATCGTATTTTATTGTTGTGTCAAATAAAAACTCAAGACAATCAACTTTTGTTTGTTTTCGAAAAAACTAGCAGTTACTTCATTCGTGTTTAATTTAGAATATGGTTTTGGTGTACAATAAGCCCCACGAATCTGAACTCAACTTAAAAACATGTGAATTTCTTCTTAATCGAAGTACTTACATATGTACACACATAGATCCTGTCGCAAGAGGATTGTTAGCACAAAACGTTTTATATTTATTTTACAAACATTTGCGTTTATAGGATAGCTTATAAGGCAAGGGTTTAATTTATGTTCGTGACAGGGCAAAATTACAACAATACAACAAAAACAGGCTTTAGTACGTTTGAAAAATATTCCAATTCAATTAATTTCTGTTTGCAGTTTAAAAGGAAGCAGCAAACTTTTATTGAAGTTTTAAGTCACTTCACTTACAAATTATATTTTCAAACTTAAAAATTGGAAAAGAATAATATCGTCACTAGAAACAAAAGAACAGATAAAAATTTTTTATGGGAATCAAAACGAAATATATTTTTAAAGCTACGAAAACCCCGCCTTGCCGATAGCTGGTCTTACATTTTCTCTCAAAAACTGACTTTCTTTTTATAAAAGGATTTTAGCCTGTTTCGATACAACCTTTCAACTGCTTTAATAAGCAAAATTCTTACCGAAACTGGAAACAAAGTGTGGAAGAAAAAAAAAAATTATCGAAGACATTTATTGTTTTATATTTGTTTCCACATTTAATATATTACACATAATAAAATGTCAAACACTTAAATAATTGAATTGAAATTAAATGATCTTATTAGAACGCTATACATAAAGTTGCTATATATAAAGTTGTTTACTTTATCGTTATTCTTAAATGGAATTTGTTTAATGTTTCGTAGCAATTTTTTTTTTTATTTCTATCAATCAATACTCAAGACACGACCCCCGCACAAGCATTGCATTATACCAGCCAGACCTACACTAGAAAAAAAGATTGTTCGAAGAAGCAAACAGGGAGCAGTATGACCTTCGAAACATCAATTAATTCAACATTGGCCAACATTTCAGTTTGTTATCTCTATGTTGTATTAATATGGATTTGGTACTTTCTGGTTTGTTTGTTGGGTTATTGAGTGTTAATATTTGTTTGTGCATAAATATAATGCGTTTTTGGTTATTGTTGTTTGGTATTGTTTGCATGATTGTGTGATGGTGTTCATTTGTAACGATATGTTTTTTTTTACCCAAAGTCTTTGGTAGCAATTGCACCCACGACCTCTGGCACCAACTAATCCTGCGAGGCTTACTCACGACATAAAGGGCCATCAAACTTTGACAAAAGTAAAAAAAATTAATATATGTACATACATATACCACATACGAGTATGTTACAATAAATGATATCAAATACCAAATTTCGTGGCCCTGAATTATCGCAAAATGTTTGCTTTCCTCAAGACCTCAAAGATAGCAACCAACAACTTACATATGTATATGAATATGTACATTGTATTTCATAAATAGCTTTCTGTTACCCCAAATAAAAAAAATATGCTTCGAAACACACTTTTTGATATTTGAATTGGAATCTCTCAAAACTAACACAATTTTCCGTTGTCTTTTGTTCTGTTATGACGTGCATTGTTTATTTCCAAGTATTATTTATGTATATTATCTTTTTAGCATTCAGATATTTTGAAAACAAACAAAATTTCGCCAAAAAGTTTTACCAACAACAATAGAAATATTGTTTGCAAAACTTGACATTGAAAAACGTATGTATGTTTGACATTGAAATTTTTTCTACTTTTATTAATTTTTTCTTGTTTCTCTCTCTCTCTCTCTCTGGCTCTCAATCCATTAATTAATTTTACAGTTGTTATTGCTACTGATATTTCCTTTGTTTATAAGTATATTTGCGTGAATTTTAGTAAGTTTTTCGCAAAACAAACGATAACAGAAATAACTCATGATATTCAAAACAAAACCAAAGTAAAAATTAACAACAAACTCGTTTATAATTATTAATAAACAAATGCTATTATTTGTAAAAAATGTAACAATAACATGCATTATACATACATAAGTATCGTTTGTAGTTGCCAGACTGTAAAATTGAAAAAGCTACTTTTTACAATATTTGTTTAATTTGGTTCTTATTTTTACATACATATATGTAATTGCTACCACTCAGACAAAATTCTATATTCTTTGTAACTCAATTTTTATTAAATTGTATCAACCGAAAACAATTGTTCAAGTTGCTACCTGAATGGTGGCAGCACCAGAGCAAAATGACAGCAATAAACCAACGAAATTGCCACCACAGCCAGATGATTTGCTTCAGACCTAGAATTTTAAATTCTATTGCCAGACAATTATCTGGCAATACATTTATCTGCCAACAAATATTGTCAATTTACACGTTTATCAGATTGTTGAGTCGCAAACTTTCCAAATACATATGTACATATATTAGATATTAGACATTTCCAGAAGGCTCAAAGCATTCATATTTATGTATATATGTATATGCAGTGTTGCCAATAGAAATGTTTTTCAGACAATAGCGTCATTGTGATAAAAAAAAAAATTAAGAAAATTGTTTTTTTGCCAAAAATGTTCGCGTACCGAACTCCGATTTCAGACCAATAACAATTTTGCCATTTCTGTCCAAAGTATATTGTTTGAGTCTGAAAAAAATAATTCATCGGCAAGTTACACAATATTTGAAAACTCAAGGTGTATAGACCGCAATAATGTAGCATTTTTGGTTCTCTTGACAAGAATATTTTGTGTCTTAAACTAAGACAATAATAAAGTCATATCTAGTTGATGGATCTTAATTTGTTGAAACACCCACCACCGTCTCAAACTTATTGTCCTTAAGAAGAGGTGTTCCCCAAAGCCACCAATCTTTTAGTGTGAGCTCGAATATTGTAGGGTTACATTGGACGCCGATGTTGTTTGGCTTTACACTAGCTGCGGCATTGGCGTAGTTGATGAATATGTGACGACCTTGAAGCTAGAGTTGGGCCGTGTTTTGGAAAAAGGCCAATAAATCTAAGTGCTTACTTGAGATTATTAAATAATACTTTCAGTCCTTTAACTACCTTAAATAACCAGCCCTGACTTAGGCGTTTTTGGCAAGAGTATATAATTGCGATTTTCACCATAACCTCAAATACTCAAAGCATCGATATTAATTCTCAAGTCTTTTTAAAGATTTCTACACGTACTGCTGGTAAAACTTTAGACAAATTGAAAGGAATTCATTTCCATTAAAACTGCAATCAGCTGTTTTCTTGAACGTGAATTGAAACACTGGATGATGGAATGACAATTTGTAAGGAAAATCTCATAAAATTTTAAAAATGTGTGTAGAAGAAGTGAGAGAGAATATAAAATTTAAAAGAAAACTTAATCGTATGACCCCCAAGTAAAGTATTTTCAAATTCTACGATAAAATTAATTTCGTAGTGAGGAAAAAATAATCCTTAAGGTTTTCACAAACAAACCAAGCATCCTGTTCAACATTTTACAAAGTCCGAAACATTGAAAGCAGTTAAGAAAAATCAAAAAGTCACTGAACTGGGCACTTTGAATTAATGACAATGGAACAATTTCTACTCAGTTCTAGTTTAGGTCAAACTTGCATAATAACAGCAATTACATCAACAACAATGTTGTATATCATGTGATGGTTATTAAAAATAAAACAAAAAACAAAAAACAAACAAATGCAACAAGGCAATGGACGACCTTTAAAAATAAAAGCCGCAAAACTGGTAACAACATACAGAAATGAAAACCAAAAGTAACCACTCGCATGTACGAGTACGAAGTATTAATTGACTAATATGTTTGTATTTCCATGAAAATTTTCGCTATTGTTACAAAGTTTAAATAACAATGCAATTAAAATTGAAAGCTTTGTACAATAAGTTTCCAAAATGTAGTGCGAACAATAGCCACGGACAGATTAGGCAAAACATGACTGATGCCAACTTCTGCAACTCAAAGAGCGAGAAAAGATAGGAAGGAGAAAGGTTGAATTGAAAAACGCTATATCAAGTCTCTTTTTCTTAAATGCTAAATTGTGCTTTTCCGTCAAACACAAAAAAAGTTGAAACAAAACAATATATTGTTAATAATGTGACCATTATAGGTTCACACTGAATTAAGGTGCACTTGTATAAGCACGGCAGATGCCGAACGTTCTGGACGCCCAGTTGAGGTCTCTACATTTAAAATAATTGCAAATATTCACGATATGGTTTTAGCCGATCGGAGATTAAAAGTGAGAGCGATTGTGGAAGTAGTTTCAGTTTTGAGTGATCTTTACCTAAGATGGCTGCCGCGTTTGCTAACAATCGATCACAAACGTAACCGTATGACATATGCAATTGGGCTACGAATTGCTCCCTCATTCGCCCTATTCTCCAGATTTAGCCCTAAGTTACTGTTTCTTGTTTCTAAACTTCAAGAAATGGCTCGGCGGAAAGAGACTCCGACGACAAAATCATCTCACAAACAAATGCCTATTCTGACGACCTCAACAAATCATATTTTTCGGAAGGGATAAACAAACTTGGACAAACGTTAGACTAAGGGTATATTCTGGAGAACTGAAAGGAGACTGCATAAAATTGCATTTTTCACTCAAAAAGTCAGGGGCAACACCAACAAGCCTGACCGCGCTTAAGAAATAATTACGATGACGCGAGAGCTGTTCTTCAAACGAATGAACATAAAATTACCAGAGGTTATGCCAGAGGATACTGCACAAGGCTTTTTAATATATCACATCATATCAACTACTCTATATATTATTGCAATAATAGTCCTGCACAAGGCTTTTTAATATATCACATCATATCAACTATTCTATATAATATTGCAATAATAGTCCTGTGTTAGAGAATGTTGGCTGGGCTACGAATTGCAACCTCATTCACCCTATTCTCCAGACTTAATCCCGAGTGAATACTTTTTATATATATAAATCTGTGTTTCATTGAAAAAATCATGAACTTATTGATCCGGCCTCGCAACACTCATAATTACGTAAACACATAAAATTACAAAATTTTGCGATTCAGGGCAAAGTTGTTGATTGCTCTCAACCTGGCGAGAAGCCAGCAGCGATCCCTGAAAATGGACTGGTCAAGCTGACATAGTGCCTCCTCGTGGCGCCCCTGGATAGCCCCTACAGCACCCGCTTAGAGGTGAACCAAAGTGTGCAGCGAATCCCCTCTGTCCAGGGGTCTAAAGCAGGACCCGGTCCTTCAGGTTTCGGGGGTTGTGCGTGGGGGTAACTTCCCTACCGTGTAAAAACACACTAGTTTTGATGCAACCACAAAAAGAAAATATAAATATGGATGACTTTATTGCTGACGACCAGGAACAACGAAATAAGGATAACGATTTTCGGTTACTGAACAAACCACGTGCAGCCGATGAACTTGCGGAGGCCCTGGAAGCCTATAAGGCTGACATCACCGCCAAACAGGAAGTGCGATGGGATAGGCCGGGCAAAAAGAAAGTGAGAAACTGCGACATCTACTACGGTGATTGCTACAAAGAGCGGCGACAGCGCCTGTTTGGATGCGGGTTTTTTGTTCGAGGCAGACTTAGGCAAAGAGTCTTACGCTTTAAATACGTGAGCGAACGCCTCATTACAATCCGCATCAAGGCTAGGCTCGGCAACATTAGTCTAATCTGCGCCCACGCCCCTACGGAGGATAAAGATGACAACAGCAAGGGATTTAGGACCAAACCACAACATTTTTGAATTATTTGTCTATATTTCTTTAAAAACAAAAAGCTGTTGTTGCTTGAAATTCCTGCAGGTAGTATTTTTCTTGAGCACTAATAACAACAGGTGAGTTTAATCCCGCGACGACCTTGTACTGGTTCAGGTGCAGACAATTTCCCGCTGATGATGTTGCACCAACCATAACAGAATATTTGCGCAGCTAATGTCCAGCAAGTTTTGTGATTGTACAACACTCCTATCCACAATTTGAAGTTATGGCCAGTTTCACGATGTCGAACCTTAACGTTCCTCTTCACTTGAAACGGCAAACATTCAAATTTGTGTTGTAAAAATTAGTTCTTTTATGACTTCGTGTAAAAGTGGATCACATATAGTGGGGTTCGTTTTCTTAGATGCTGACGAACGTTCTTCTTCTTCTTCTTCTTTTGGCGCTACAGTCCGTGGTGAACCTGGGCCTGGGACGAACGTTAAAGTTCAATAATAAAAGCCAGAGGAATGATTTTTTTTTAATCTGAAGCACAATGTTGTTTTTGCAACCGATTGGGGATAGACCAAAGCTGTATAAGATTTACTACAGAAAAACGAATAAACTATGGGATAAATCTGAGTGATCTTTAAAATACACTTTCAACTATTTAATGTATGTGTGTGGATTTCAAAGAGGAACTGGGAACTGGTTGTTTCTCAAATTGCAATTCAATGGTATTGCTTAAGCCGGAGCCAGAACAAAGTATAATTAGTAGTCCATTAAATTTGTACAAACCATTCATAAATATTATATATATAACTTGGAAAATGTCTTTCATCTTCTGTTTCTATTTCAATATTTTAAAGACAAATATTTTTCCTATTTGGGTGAAGGTCTGTAGTTAAAAAAAAAAAATTTGTAAGAAATTTTTTTTTTTTAAGATTTCGTTGCGACATAAATATTTAATTGCAAATATTTGCTTGGCTTTTCGCAAGAGCAAAACATTTTGTACGTTTTGTTTAAATCAAAACATTTAACTTGGACTTGCCCACTGTGAGTAGGCGTTTGCGTGCACAATTTCTTTGTGGCGCTTTGTAATTATTGTTATTAAGTGAATGAAATTGTGGCGAAAAAATGTGGCAATGAAAGCATTAAAATTTTTACTAAATACAAATGTATGTAGAATACGTACATACACAAGTATTTATTTATTATAAAAAAAAATCTAAATAAAAGTGTTTTGGTAAAAAAACAATAATTTTGAGAAACTACAGAAAAATATTTTTGAATACGAAATCTGTTGGTGGCAATAAATACAGCAAAGTAAAAGGTGAAAAAAAAAATAAATCAGAAACAATAAAAACCTTGTCTTAAAATATTTAACCTTTAAAATACATACACAGGCATATAAAAAATTGGTAGTAAACACAAAATTGTACGACGGCAAGGTATAAGAGTTCCGCGCAAGACCACAAAGGCAGAAAATTAAAAATTGTTTTCGAGCAGCTTCAATACTACTGATATGAATGATCCTGATTCCATGCTATAAATTTATTTATTTATGTATGTATTGAATTTGGGGCAAGGCGAACTCATAGCAGGTGAAATTGAGAGCGTAGCTGATTAAATTTTATACATATGTATGTGTGTGTGTGTGTGTATTAAGCAAAAACTGCACAATTTGCGTAAAAACTGATTTGGAAAACAAAAAATTATTCAAAACTTCTAATCTAAAAAACACAGATAAATCAGCATGTCACGAACATATAACAAAATATCTACATGATGCTGTAAATACATTCGAGACAGCAGGATACACGAGCACACGGCTACAAATTCTGCTAGACGCCGTTTATCCAGATACATAATTATTTTAAAGACGGCAGCTACATTTACCGCGATGCATTTACAGGCGTTCAGTATTGCCAATTAACCTTTTTTAAATAAAATAAAAAAGAAACGGAAAAATTTCTCATTTTGACGTTTCAAGAATAAAAATGTTTCTCACAAAGAGTTTTAAGCGATAAAATATTACAACATTTGTTTTTCGGCCGCGCCCACTTTTGTGTGAGCAGGCTGGCCTGCAAAATAAAACAGCAACGAATTGAACATTAATTTAAAAATGATGAACTATTTGTTGGTAACGTTTACCTACCTACCATTACGTGACAGATAATAATAATTATAGAAAATCGGTCATACAATATTAAATTTCCGATCACATATACTTAAGAGTAAACAATAATTTTGTTTGTATATATGTATGTACATAAGTAAACAGCATGTTGTTGTTATAGCGATGCATCTACCTCGTTAAGTTTGCCCAGGTGTAGCGTATCACGACCTTAAAAGATTTTAAATGAAAAATATTGAAGTAACGAAAAACTATTTAGCCAACAAATTTTCTGTCAAATTTTCAAAAACTTGTTAATTTATGAAACTCATAGGAGCCATGGAATGGAAAACGAAAGCAAAATCGATTCAATTTTGAAAGCGGTGTTTTTTAAAACTTCTGAATTATATAAAAAAAAAAATAACTTCTACGTACTTTATAAACATTTCTCTGCCAAAAAGCTTTTAAAACAAACATCATTTCACAAACTATTTCAAAACATCAATTTCTTATGCTTGTTTTGTTATATTGTCCACATTATTCTTGTTTTGTAGCTGAGAGAAATAGCAATTAGTTTAAATTGGCGAAAACTACAACGGTGGTGGTGGTGTGTAAGAAACAGTGTGTTTTTATTTTGACATACTGTAGCCGATAGCCGCGAATCTCGAATGTGTTTACGGCAACTTGCTTTCAATTCTCCTAATTTTTTTTGTTGAAGCAGCAAATTTACCTGCTATGAATTCGCCTTGATCCGTGGCGACTAGAAAAGAAACGTTTTCTATTGGCATCCTTGCACAACATCAGGCTTTCCACCCCATGCGTACATAAATAAATATGTATGAATGTATACATACATACATACAAATGTATGTATTTATGTAAGTACGTCTGAATTGGAAAATATTTGTGCGAATCTTTCCATGTGCTGAATTTTATCACACAACAACAACAACTGAAGAGAAGTGCAAACCAATAGAAAGATAACTTACCTAAACATATCGCACCGTAAATACAAAAGGGGGCACAACTCAAAATTTTCCAAAACTGACATTTTTCCATAAATTAATTCAGAATACACATCTTCAACTACTGCAAAAAATTCTATCATCACTATCTTCTTCAACTGGAAAAATACAGTCATGTCTAATGTGTTGCTTCTGCACGACGAACTGAACATAAAGAGTTTTTTGTCTCTCCTGAAAATTTTAGTATTTTGAGTTGTGCCCCTTTTGTATTTAGGGTGCGATATGTATACTCATGTATGTATGTATGTATGTATGTGGATACATATGGTATCTATACATCTGGATGTACATACATACATATATGACAACAAGTTAACAGAAGGAACAACAAACAATTCACTACACACGACAACAATAATTTGAGTAATCGAAAATAATAACTGACAGCCAACAACTTGTGCATTGCAACAGTGGTTTAAATTATGAATCCAATCATATGCATACAAAAGAAAACAAATTCAAACATGTGCGCACTAATACAAATATAGTACATGCACACACTCACACACACACACACACACATAAATATTATGCACTCACCCACTCGCTCAAATATAGAAAAACACACACAGATACAAATAGCACGAGTGAATTGGTACGATTAACGATTTAAAACATTTTTTAGCAAAAAGTTCAAAAAATTTATGTACTTTTTCATTTTGAGAATATTTTGAAATAAATATGTATGTATGTATGTGTGTATATATTATTTTCTAACTGTACTTGTGGATGTTTTCAGGGTACGTACATACCTACTACAGTAGACGCTCGGAAATTGTTACCACTTCGTACCTGGGGTGGTTATAATTCACGAGAAGTTCTAATTTCCAAAGTTTTTTGTTTTTGCTAATTACAAAAAACAACAGAAGAGCAGCACATCATAGAATAAGAACACACACACAAAAACACTTCTGCACAGAGTTTTTGCAATTTCATTTACACATGTATGTAAACAAAACATAGTATTTTGATTAATATTCATCACATATTGCACGGGCAATATGGGATTCCCCTATTTTGCCACGTAGAAGGCAAACAAAAGCTAAAAAGACAATTTTCCGGCGTTAAAAACAAACCAAAACTAAAAGTGTTCCGAAATTAGAGCCGACAGTTCTAACTTCAGACCTTGCAATGTATTAAAAATTATTAAAAATAATTGGTTCAAATTTCCTAAAGATACGAATTTCGCAAGTTCTAAGTTCTGAGAGTCTACTGTAATAAGCACAAATGTTTGCGTTTGAAATATTTGTTTGAATTTAAATGTTTTAACAACGCAAACACACATACGTACATATGTAGTTATTTCAAGGCAGAATATGTATGTACATACACAGATATATATTTAATTGGACAAGTCTCTTTCAGACGACTTTAACGTTATAACATAATAATCCTTTTTTTACTGTATACCTACTGACCCCAGCACATGTCTTTATAGTCTATTCTAACGGTGGATCAACGCCACTGGAGCGAACTTGTCAACGGCTCACCATCGCACCCATGTGGCTTAATAGGCACAAACAGGTGGCAACTTCTCATGATCTATAGTTTCGGCACATTACGCAAGCTCCTTGCTCGAGAGTTTGGGATATTTAATCCCTTATGCCAGTAATACCCTAGACAGTTGAAGGAAGACTAAGCTACTGAGTTGGTTGCCCGGAATTGTCGAGGAACATGAGGCCTTAAACGACTCGTTCTTTAAGAAACCCATAGTCTGTTGCGAGTCAATGGAACCTCGAGGACAGGGATCGTGCCAAGCCTCCTCTTCCAGCGTCTTTAGGTTGAAACCACAGCCAGAACGTTCAGTCAAGGTAGGCACCTCAAGCTATGACCAAAGCCAGAGTGCCAAAGGCATCTTTGGGGGCATGTTGGTCCCCGTTCTGCCAATTAACCTTTGGTGAAGGTTTCAGAAGAACACGCTAACCGAAATCATACGGCAAATTTCTAGAGTTTTGGCTGTCGTGCCAACCGAGGAACCTCTTCTCCACTCTACCCCAAAAAGCATAGTGTCCCATTTTGACATACACCAAAGCCTCGATAAATGAGTAGGTAAAAGCACTGAGGAGTCAGAACAGCATCAGTTAAATTCCAGCATCCTCATCCCTGCAATATGGCATAAAAAACAGTTCTGGAACAATCCACTGCACATGTAGGGGTCGCCACCTGAGTACTGCTCCCAAAAATCAGGCAAAACCTGCCCTCTAAATACCCACAGTAAGAACAGAACTTTTGATATAATGAACGCTAGTGATTTAAAAATACCAGAACACTGTGTTTAATGATACTAATCTTCATAGAAAAGAAAATATTTATTTATTTATTCTCTTTGAAACTTGCAAAGTAAATTTACAAGTTATAATTGCACAGAAATGGCATATCCTTTTTTCTAGGTGTCTGTCTACATTGTACTATTTATGCCTTCATATAGGGAATACGAGCGTAAAACAGTAAGTTATCCGAGGTAAATCAGATAAGCTGTGCTAAAAAGAGGCAAAACTGGCGAAGGGTAAACAACAAAGCAAAAACAAGCCTAACAGTTCTTAAAAATAATGGTAAAAATAGTATTATAAAAATTATAATAATAAAATTATATACTTTCAAGACTTCAACAGTTCCACAATTTAGCTTTTTAAAATAATACTGGCACAGACGTATGAAATAATTATTTGGTAATTTGAAACCGCGTCACATTTAACATGCCTGACTATCGTCGGTGTTAACGAAATTGCAAAATTTATAGCAAAATGAACAGGCATGAACACCCATACTAAAAGACTGCTGTATGTATTTGGGAGTGTAAATAGACGAGCAACTAGTAAAAGTGCACAATAAAGAAAGGAACAGAAAAAAAGAAGAGCGACAACCTCAAGGTCATTTTAAATGCAGTTCAACACACTTTTATCTTGTTGTTTTGACGTAGAAAAATCGCAATGAATTACGAAATGAATTTAAACACCACACAGCAAATAATAACAAAAGTGGCACAATATGCAGAACAAAAAAAATTCAAATGTACGAATTAATTTTAAAGAATTCATAACTCTTTCAAAATTATACATACACACAAATATACATACATACGTATGCATATAGTATATGTATAGATGTATGTACATACATACACACATATATTTATGCATATAAGTATGTAGTATGTATGTATGTGGATACAATAAAATAAAAATAACATTTCTTATCAGCAAAAGAACTTAGAAAGAAATTTAGAAAAATAAAATAAAACTTTTTCAAATTTCTCTTTGGTTTCCTTGACCATAGCCTACAATTAATCAGAAATTACACAAACAAATTTACAGACAAATGTGTATGTATGTATGTATGTAAAGCCATATTAAGCAAGAGTGTGATAAGGAGGATTGGTCAAAATTTAAACGAATATTTGTTTAAACAAATTTGTGCATACATACATATGTATGTATGTATGTGTAGATGCACACATATAAGCCTTCCCTGCCACTATGTTGTGCATATCCAGCCAGCTTATGACTCGAAGCTGACATCTTTTTTTTTTATCATTTTTTTTCTTCTTAAATTTCAGTTTATCAATAGTGTGAACATAATTTCTGGTACTCAATCACAAATAACTTTGTGTTCGAGTGGCACCCTATGACTATATTTTTGATCGATAATGTGAATAAAGATGCGTTTTTCCTACAGTAACAATGATGCGGAAAAATTTTAAATTAATTGGACCTTATGTTAATTATGTTTGCTGTCTAATAGAATAGCAATTCCAGAACTTATTCTATGATAATAAGCAAAATATATATGTACATATAAACGCGTTTCATTAATTTGAGACCAGCTTAAAAAATTATAATATTTTGGTACTCTGTCGTTTTGTTCGATGAGTAAGTTTTGAGGAATTTAGGAGATTTCGTGCTTTTACAAGTTTTTACAAATAACGCGAAAACTCGCTAACGAAAAAGTTATCGTTATAAAAAAGGAGTCTGCAAAAACTACGGCATTATTAGCAGTTACTACGTCCCATATATTTTATTTAACAGAACAATTTTTCCAAACAGCTAAATATTCCAAAAATCATATATGTATGTATGTATATGTACATACATACATATGTGCTATTGAATGCATATAAATGCATTGATAGAATATACTAGTTTTAAATAAAACTTTACGTAGGCCATTGATAAATTGTTTTCTTTATGTGAAACGTTAAATATGTAATTCAATTTAGTTATTTAGTGTTTTAATTATAAAAAATTTTATTTGACTTACTCGTATTTTTGGCTGTTTTCGAAGTTTTGACTCAGATTGAAATATTAATCTCCATAATTCATAAATTGGTCTTGTACAATCCGCATATTCTTGTGTATTCGTAGTTTTTCTAAAAGTCAAAAGAAAAGAAAAAAAGCTGTTTAAAATAAAACTAAAAATTTTGTTTAACTAATCTACAAATATTAATAAAATTTTAATAAATATGTATGTATGTATGTATGTACATATCGTACCCTAAATACAAAAGGGGCACAACTCAAAATTCTAAAATTTTCAGGAGAGACAAAAAACTGTTTATGTTTAGTTCGTCGTGCAGAAGCAACACATTAGACATGACTGTATTTTTCCAGTTAAAGACAGTTAAAGAAGACAGTGATGTGAAAGAAATTTTTGCAGTAGTTGGAGATGTGTATTCTGAATTAATTTATGGAAAAAAGTCAGTTTTGGAAAATTTTGAGTTGTGCCCCCTTTTGTATTTAGGGTGCGATATATGAATGTGTACTGAAATTGCAATTGTCCTTTACGATAAAAATTAATAAGTATGTACATATGTATGTACATATGTATGTATATGTAAGTAGTATGTACATATCGAGCCTTTTGAGCCATCTTTTTTATACTATTTTCGTTTACTAGAGTTATTTTTTTTTTGGTTTTTAAATAAAGAGGAATGTTTTGTAATTAAAAAAAGGTAAAAAATTATTAAAAATATGAAATATTTATTTATATTTGAGTATTTGGATCAACCTATCAATGATGTATCGTTATTGTCACAAAATCAATGACAAATTTATTAATTAATTCGGAATATATTGTTATAACAAATAAACTTTTAAGAAGAAATCATAACTAATTTTTTTTCAACAAAGATGAAATGTGAAATAATACGAATAAGTAAAAAAGAAACCAAATTATGCAGTTGTGTTTTTGTGCCTAAAACGTAGCCAAAAAAAAATTTAATGCTTTATTCTTTTTTCGCAATTTGTTTTCTGGTTGTAAATTTCTTGTTATGAAGGAAATATTTCATTATTGCAAATAAATATTGTTGGAAATAGCTAGAGGCAATAAAGACATTTTTAGCTGTAGAATCTGAACAGTTAGAGATGGAACCATAATCTTTTATGACCTCAAGATTGTTTTCAATCCTTGGCAAACAAACTCCGGCATAAATTTTATATACAAGAAGTGTTTTTAATTTTTTTAATTTATAATAAGCCCCGAAGATGAGAGAAATATTCGTAAATAAATAAAAACTATGAAATATTATAGCATTTTTAATTATTTGACCTAAAGGAAAATAAAAAAAATTATAAGAAACATAAAACATCAACAAATAAAAAAAATTTTGTATAGAGCATATTTATTAAATTAAATATACATAAATATATACATAATATGTATGTATGTACATATAATTAATAAATTGAATAAAAAACATGTCAAACTAAAAATTCGATTCGTTTTACTTTCACCAACCCTTTAATACTGAAGTTGAAGAGCGGGTAAAGAAATGTGGCTGTGAAATGCACCTCTATCTTAATAAACATGAAATAGTTTTTTAACGCGTATGTTGGTTATTTACTTTACAATACTTTGAAGAACAAAATTTCAACACTAAAATGAGCTTAATTTTTCATTTTAAGTAAAGTTTCTGGAGGATCACCAAATATGCACATGTATAGGAAATAAACCTCCCACCAAGTGGAATTAAATTAAAACATTCAATGAAATAAAGCAAATTCTCATCAAATTTTAATTAAGAAAGAAATATTTGAAATTTGAAAGAAAACTTGTAAACTTTTTTATCTTTTCTTTTGTATTTAGGACCAGCATACAGGGTATTCATATCCCTGTTCATACGACGTATAACCAATTTTGCCAGAAATAGTTAATGTGGTGGAGAAACGCTTGTGCTTTTAAAAACACATGTGTGATTTTCTTGTGTTCTGTAAAACACACCCCGTTTTTGTGTTTTTCGTTATGATTTTCGGTTCAGGGACCACTAATTGTACACACGTATGAGAACAACTTCAAAGCAGGTAAATTTTCCACAAAAGCGAAATAAATTGAAACACTCACTCATACATACATACATACATATGTTTGCGTTATTTTAATTGAAAAATATTGTAATTTTTTATAACTTTTACAACAAAAAGTGTTTGAATATAGTATAGGGTGTTTTTTATTGAGGTATAGAACTTTAAGTTGGCATCACTTTTTTAACTGGCGGCCATTTTGTCAGCTGTCGAGTGATTAATATTTAGTTTGGTTTGCCATTTCATCATGAACAGGTTGACAAAAGAACAACGCTTGCAAATCGTGCAAATTTATTTCGAAAATAATGGTTCAGTTCGCGCAGTTTACCGCAAGCTCCGTCCATTTTATGGTCATCAGAGCAATTAATTCGGTTAACCATGGATCGTTTTCGCACTACGTTTACTCTATGTGATAATACGCATCCGCAGAGACGTCGAACAGTGCGCACCGAAGAAACAATTGCCGCTGTAGAGCAAAGTGTTGAAGAGGACCCGAATGAATCGATTCGCCACCGTGCACAGCAATTGGAGCTTTGTCCATCAACTTTTGTCCATCAAAAATTGGACCTGTAGAATTGGCTTTATTCGAGCCAGCCGCGGCGGCCACATGCCCGAAATCATATTTAAACACTAATGGCATAAAATTATCCTTCCAATAAAGCCAAATTGATGGACATTAAAACGATTTTCTTGTGTTTTATTTCAATTCGAAGTTCTATACCTCTAAAAAAAACACCCTGTAGTATGTACTAACATAATTTTTATAAACTGGAAAAAATGTGTGTTGTGTAAAATAGGCACTATTGTGCACAGTGTAGCCAAATTTGATTGTTTGGTGGTGGTTCCATGTTAAAGGTACTAAAAGAAGTGAGGTAGCTCGATTTGTACCTCTAATGTCTTGCCAAGATTACTTACAAATAGTTATATCAATTAATGCTACAGCAGAGATGACATAAAGATTTCTTTCCGCCCAAACGCGAACAATATCAATGCAGTTCTTGCACGCCATAGCCACACATAATGTTAGCTAATCCAGCACTTATGCCAGTGAGATTGATACAACAACTATAAGAACTCGACACTTTTCTACAGATGGCGAGGCACAACTAAAATGTATGTATAACGTGAGGCCAAAAGAAATCATTTATTTAAATTTAAAAATAAAACTTACTCCAATCTTTCAATGAAAGTTCGGATTAACCAGCTACGAATGAATAATTTGATCGATGAACGTGTCTTCCAAAAATTAGTTTATCTTGTACGGAAACACACATCCCATTAAGAATAATAACCACAAAGTTTTATTTAGGAAACTTTTTTAGATGTATACGGTTCGATCAGAAGAAACTAATGAAGCAACAGCAGCGGTGGCTGGCTATTCGAAACTGTAGTTTTGAAGTTGTAAAGATCTTGTTTCTGGTTTTGTTCTCAGCTGGTAGTGTATAATTGTTGAGCTATTAATAACTGTATCAGAACAATGATTTGCAGTTATTGCAATTAGAATTATCATGTGTCAACATCCCATGTTGTAAAAGTTTTGCCTGTTGCGCACTTCGTCTGGTGATGTATCATTCTTAATTTTTGCGTGTCTGTTGGCTTAGCTGCCTGTAGAGCTTGTGGGACATACCGCTTTTGAGGTGAGTTGGTCAAGCCATTGTTCAAACGTCGCTGCAACTGATAGACAAACTGTGCTTGACGACTTGTTTGCTACGCTGGAAGTGTAGTAAAATATTGTAAGTATTATCTGATGGAAATATTGTGTATTGTCTGAATTTTTTCTACCAGTAGACTTGTAAATATTTTCTCAGCCATCATTTTGCAGCAAGTTGTGATGGCCTCTATTGCACTAACTTAAAGCTTTGATTATTTTAATTTAACTCTTAAGAAAAGCGCAAAGTGTATTTACGATATTTTAATTTAAGCACTCACTTATTTTACGATGTATTCCATTTTGTCTGCAAGTTTGTTATTATTTTCTTTAATTTTTCGTCAGCTGAATAGTCAAAGCGAATTGAGGTTTTGGTAATAAAACGACTGTGGTATTTTTAGGCGGAATACAAACACTATATATAAAAACCTCTATATTAATTTATATTTTATTTTAGTTAATTATTATATTAGCTATATTTTATTTTTAACCTTAACATTTCGCACAACGCTAAATAATTTTTCAATTAAAATTCCATGAAACAGAAAACAAATTTTGACATTCGCGCCAGGGAAAAATGCGGGAAAGCAATAAATGATCATCTGAGCTGTCAGTCACCTGTTAAGTTGTCAAAATTTGTTACCAATAAAATTTGCGCGCTATTTAACTCTCAAAATAAATAATATATATATATTATAAAATGTAATTTAGATATTTAGAAAACTAAAACAATTTAGGTTACATTTTTCATATATTTTGCATTTTTATTCATTTAATTAAAAGTTACAATTCAAAATTGGTTACTCATGGTTTGATCAACATTTACAAAGCAAAACGCTTTTACTTAAATAGCTATATTTCATGTGGCAGCACGTCAAAATCATACGAATTCGTCCAAATTTAATTCGCCTGATAACAAAAGAATATTAATGGCGAATTAAGTAACTTGAATTCGCCTTCGTTATCTTGAATAAAGCGGTAAACTTTAATTGCAGTTTTTTCAATACATTTCTCAATTTCTATATTCAATCTATTCGTTCTTAAAAATGGATAAAATTCCAATATTAGTAGACACAGAGGGCGAAACTAGTATGGAACAAGATGTAGAGGAAAAACTGCAAAAAAGAATTAGCACAAACATCACCTCTTCAAATGCCACTAACACCTTATTCAATATAGCATTTGAGAATTGTGAGCAGTTTCAATACATTTTTAAGAATATTGCTAACTAAAATTTTGTTTTTAGCCGATGATGAAAAATATGAAAGTGAGGAGTTTAAAGAGTAAGTTCCCTTGAACAATTATTTTCGAAACGGGTGCATTTGTATGTACATATACATATGTATAAATTTATATTTTTGAACTAATAGCTATGAATGTCGCTTGCTTCAGAACATGGAGGAATGGAAATCTGTGTACTTGAGCGCTTATAAAGACTTAAAGCAGTCTAAACAAAAGCATCCTGTTGTGGATAAAAGTATATTACCACTAGAAAAGCTCAAGTATTTGGACGAAGCTATAAATTTACAAAACTTCATAAGGGAGTCTCTTGAGTTTAGGCAACAAGCGTTATTGTTCCTCGATTACGATTATGCAGAATTTATAGAAATGCAGCAAAATTTGGAAGATTTGTACGAACGTAAATTAAATTTAATAAAAGGAAATAAAATTGCTGAAAATTTGGCAAATGTGAAAAAATGAAAAATAACTGTACATACAAATTTAATAAAAAGCAACATCAAATAATTTACATTATCATTTATTACTTTAACTATTCTTTGCCCCAGGCAGCCAAATATTTCATTAGGTCTGTCAAACCTTCGAAGTCTGTACGACTAGTGGGTGGTTCATTGCTGGTTATTTTTGGCAAACTTTTTCCCATTTTTAAACGAAACTCTTCCATCTTAAAATATTTGTAAAAATTAAAAAAAGAAATGCGTGCGGGATTTACAATCACTTACATTTCTTGCTCCTGACAGCTTCCAAACGCCAAAGCAAAATGTACCCGTGCCCAATACGGCATACAAGGTGCCCCAACCTAAAGCTCTCATGGCCAACGCAGAACCTTCGTCTAGTAAAATAAGTGCTTTGTTGCCGCCCTTTTCAATTATTTTCGATTCCGACTTTTTCACTTTTCCCAAAGTTCTTGAAAATCCAAACAGAGCAGATATGCCACCTACTAAACCCAAAAATGCAGCCGCTTTAAGTATAAAAATTGTTTTATAATCTTAAGTATTTCCCTTTTATAGTAAAAATTCCTCTTTTGTTCACCTTGTATTCTGTATTTCTTTTTATTACTTATAGATATTTTGGGTTCACTCATCTTTCTTTTTAACTACTTTATTTGTCTTGTTTTATATTTATATCTATTTACAAAAATTTCCTTTATTTTGATTTGTACTATTTACATTTTTTCTGAACTGAAGCCAATGAACGATGGCATGACGGGGTATGTTAAATATATGAGTAACTGAACACACACACACCCATATACAGGCAATAAGCTAGTGAATGACAGACCACGAATACGAATATTAAATTGAGATTTTGATTCGAGTCATTTATCGTACTCGTGTACATCGTACTTGTATTTTTGATTTTATAATTTTTGTTCACTCTCTGTATTCATAATATATATATTCAATTTTAAAAATTTGAAAGCTTCTTGTCCAAAATATTAAAATATCTCTTTCTTTATTTCAATATTTCGTTATTAGATATCGCATTTTTTTGTTCATAATTATATCGGTGTTAATAATTAATATTTTGAAGCGTTTTTACTATGGTAGAGGTATTTGGCACCACCGATGTTTTGTTTTATGTTTTGCTTGTAAACAAAAGTTGGTACATATTTTGCACCTCTGTAAAAAAGTTAGCCATTCACAATAACTTGATTTCTTCTCTTGCGTACAAAGGTAACTTCCAAGAAGATGCATATAAATAAAAACAAAACAAAGAACGAAGACGAAGATGAGGAAAATAATAAATATTGAACACAAAATCAACTAGTTTCTGATACATTTTCAAACATCATCCGTGGACATTTTATTAAATTGATTTTTTGTGTCTTTAAATACAAATAAAGTGTAGAGAACGAACGAAAAATTTTTTTTAAAGTTTATTTGTATTTTTGCGTAGTTCTTGGCTTGTGTAATGTTAATTTTTCCACCAAACATATTTACCTACGTATACAGGAAGTAAATAATAATTGTCGTACAAAACTAAAATATGCAGGATGCGTGAATAATTTCAAGAAAACTACTCAAAAAATGAGAATACTAAACTTTTTTTAGACACAGCAAACTGCGTAGTTACTGTTTAAATATATACAATATTGGAAAAAAAACAATACCAATTTTTTCTTACAAACAGAAACTAATTTCGAAGTTACAGTGCAAATTGTTTTAAATTTAAAATATTTATTTTTGTAGTTAATTTGTTCAACGTTTTTGGTGAAAAATCGAAGTGTTCAAAGAATTGCAACAAAAAAAGAAAAATATCGTTAAACGACAACAGCTGCAACAACAAGAAATAGAACGAACACTGCAGCTGGCTGCAGACTGCAGTTTTGCCCTTCGTCGAGAGAAAAAAAGTGAAACAGAAACAAAAAAAAATTAATTAATTTGCATTTGTTGCTAATTTTTCATGTTTTCTTTTTGTATTTGGCTGTTAATTGTATTTTAATACGGTTTTGTCGTAATTGTTAGCAATTTCCTCAAGTAAAACAAAGAAACTTCAAAAATCTGTTTCATCCTTGAATTTGTTTTGGATAGTTACATATATACGTATGTACATACATACATATGTATGTATAAATATATGAATGTATGTATGTATTACCCAGTTTAACCATTTGCTTATATTTTTACAGTATATATTTTAATGCAATGAATTCCATATCACATTGAACCCTTCTAATATTTTTATTTACACACAATCAAAAATTGTGAATGTATGAGATTTATCAGCAAAATGCTTGAGTAAAAAGTTCTAACGGTTTATTCTTAGAGGAGAAAAAAGAAGCGAAAACCAAAACTTGATTTACCAATGCTGTTGTTTCTTTTCCAAAGGCGTTCAACAGTATCGGCTCAAGGTCTTTCTGGTAAGTTACAAATTCAATTTTTCAAATACATATGTACATACATTTGATATTACGAAAATACGTACTTACTACATACATACATACATACATACATACATACATACATATTGTTTTTCCATCACAGATTTATTATTAATAAAAAAATGTTGGTATTTCCCCTATAAAGTGATTGTATGGCAGAAATAAATCTGAAAAGTCTTTCTAGCGGTGAAAATCTGAACAAAGAAAATGTATGTATGTATGTATGTATATCGTCTACTTCATACACATTTGTACATACATTTGTATGTATGTTTGTTTTATTCTCGCCTTTTATGTTGTCGGGAAACACTTGCATACATACATATGTACCTTCATAACACATATGTACATACTTACATATGTACATACTTACATATTTACATACATACATATGTACATGATAGCATCATAAGAAATAATATTCTCATATACGAAAACCTCTTGGGATGTACATACATAAGTTTGCTATTGGATTACAGTATTTTCTAGTGGGCCTTAAGAACATAACCTATAATTTTCTCTGCGGCTCTGTTCTCTTATGACTTCTTACGAACATTTTTCGACCAGTTGACAAATAAAAGCCAAACCTTAAATGAAAAGTCGGCGACAAGGAATTTTTTTATTCTCCGTTTAACTACATCTATTGAAGAATCTTAAACTCATTTTATAATAACGTAATTTTTATATATGTATTTTTTAGGGGAAATTTTATTTTGCGCCATATTTTGGCTCCTATTGCAACGTTTGTTTGAAAAAGTTTTGTTAAAACATTATTTCAATGCATGTATGTATGTATGTGCATATGTAAATAAGGAGGCAAATAAAACACGTATTTCATATGTTTTTATTACACGGTAACGACACAAATTATCTATGTATGTATGTTTGTATGTATATGTTTCTTGTTTCGTTAATTTATTTAGAAATTTTATCGCTACGTTACAAATTTTTCTTTTAAATGGACTAAGAAAAACTTTTATATTTCAATGAAAAATAAACATTTTAACTTGTTAACCTCAAAATAAAAATCAGCTAATTATAAGTTTTTATAGTTACATATCATTTATGTATGTATGTAAGTATATTTTTCGCCTTTTTCAATAAATGGTTTTCACTGGAAATATACATACATATGTATGTATGTATAAATAAAAACATTTTTCGAACTAATTTTTTTTAAAGCGACACACTTAAAAATAAAATTTTGAAAACATGAATATACAAACTTATTATAACTCAGTGTTTATGTGTGTTTTTCTCTTTTGTATTTATGCGTTTCTAATTCTAATTTACAAAAGAAGTAGCAGAATCATAACAAATTTATAAACATACACACATACATACATACATACATATGTATGTGCATATGTAGTATATATTTATATATATTTATATATATTTATATATATTTATATATATTTATATATATTTATATATATTTATATATATTTATATATATTTATATATATTTATATATATTTATATATATTTATATATATTTATATATATTTATATATATTTTTCCTTTAAAAAGTTGTTTGTTTATTTTACTTTTTTTTTTATTGGTATTCATTCTTATACAACAAAACTTGGGAGTCTTATAATTATAGTATAGGATGATGAGTTCGTAACAATTACATATACATACATACATATATTCGTCATACAAGCAGATAATAACATTTAACATAAAATAAAAGAATTAAGCAAAACAATTTCAAATAATACGAAATGAAATTAAGCACTCAATATTACACATTAGGACGTTAAAAGCAATTAAATTAAACAAAATACATATGTACACAAAAAAATACATACATACATACATACATACATACATACATACATACATACATACATAGATATGTGTATATGTACATACATATGTTTTTAAATTTGACCATAAAAATTAAGAAAATCTTTCCTAAACTGCGTTGTATTGCCAACGAATTGTAAAGATGATGGTATTGAGTACCATAGACGAATGGCGTGGACGAAAAACTGCCATTCCTAAATCTAATCTTGATCAGGCTTTTATTTCTTTCGCCAGTATAAATAATTTTATGCAAAGAAACTGGAGAACGAATGTTTAACAGGTCACAGAAATGAATACCATAAAGTTTAGTCTCATATTTTATTATTATATATAAGAGTTAATTTCCTGTTGCTTTTCTGGTGACAATTTGCAAAAACTTCGCTGCCACACAGTAAAACGTGTGTTAATCGGAGTCGAGTGTTGAACGAACCATCGCAAATACTGCTCCCGCAACACTGTTTGTATGATCACACCCCCAGGCTTTTTCGTCTTCTTGACAATTTCAATTTGTTATTGGCCTCAACTGTTATTTGATTGGTGTTTCTGGATCTTAAAAGGCACTTAGATTTAACAGGATTCGGACACAGGCCATTTACTACCGCCCAAGCTGCATTTTTATATAGTATGTAGATTCAAATATAGTTTTAAAATACATTCAACGGTCTTATCCGGCTCACTGTACACATAATATGAATTTTACAATGTGTTAACTGTTTTGGCAAATCGTTTATGTATATTGTAAATAGTAGCAGAACTAAAATGGACACTTGGGGGAACAGCTTTGTCTACTGGTAACGGCAACGATTGTGTATTATTTGATTTTAGACACTGATACCGATTATTAAGACGTAAAATTGAACAGCTCATATGATTAACGATATCCAATGCTTTACAGTGAGTCAAAAGCACTAACAAAGCAACACATTCATTATCAGTAAAGCTGCGAATTTCCTCCGTTACCTCAATAACTGCTGTACAACAACTATGTTTGGTTCAAAAACCCGATGGCTTATCAGTAAGCAGATTGTTGGCTTGTATTTATGTAGTCAATCATTTGTCTGTGCAGGAGCCTTTCGAAAACCTTAGATCAGTATGAGAAAATAGCAATTTGGACGGTACTCAGGATTGTTTTTAAAAATTTTGGCTGTATCCTGTCTGGGCCAATTGCATTCGACTTAATCATCCTGAGAAACACATCGAAAAGAAAACTGTTGTCTGGTGCTATTATGTAGTGAACTCGTATAATACGAATAAAAGTTGGGAGAAATGCTGACATGTGGAATACCAGTGAACAGCTCATTTAGTAACAACAATTTTAAATATGCTTTTGGTTTTTACTTCTATTCTAATTTTGCGCAATTGTTAATAACAATTAACGTACGTTAAAGCAAAAGTCGGAAGAAAATAAAATAGAATAGCACAGCGTAAACAATTGATAAGCGAAAATAAACAGATACTTGCCAGCAGTAAAATGTAGATGTCATTAGGCCTTAAACTAGACGCTTTTGAACGATTTGAACGATAATCATGTACCGCCATCGTTCAAAATGCTACCGTGAATGCATCGCTAATTGGGATATTCTGTAACTGATAGTGTATTCTTCTTTGTTTGCCCAAATGTTAGTATGTGACAGAGTTGTAAAGATTGCAATCACATGATTTCTCTTTAATGAGTGCAAATATTTTTTATTGCATTCAAAACTATAAATTATTATTACTAACGACTTCAATCATTATCATCATCATCATCATCATCATCATCATCATCAAATCATAATAGCGCAAAATGGTGACTGAATAATATTAAATGATTAAATGTATTCATATATTTATTGATTGTAATCGAATTTGTTGTCAGTCGAATTGATTGTTAAAACTTTATTAAAGTCAAGTCCAATAATCGGAATGAAAATTACATAAAAATCTGTGGTCTTTTATTTTTTCTGGTTTTTGCCGAAAACAATACAAAAATCGAATGGTTTCCACCAAAAAGTTGCTGTTTTCTATCAGATTCTAGTGGTAGTATGTATGTATAGGGTGTTTTTTATTGAGGTATAGAACTTTAAGTTGGCATCACTTTTTTAACTGGCGGCTATTTTGTCAGCTGCCAAGTGATTAATATTTAGTTTGGTTTGCCATTTCGTCATGAACAGGTTGACAAAAGAACAACGCTTGCAAATCGTGCAAATTTATTTCGAAAATAATGGTTCAGTTCGCGAAGTTTACCGCAAGCAAGTTTACCGCAAGTCGACATAATCGTCCATCAGAGCAATTAATTCGGTTAACCATGGATCGTTTTTGCACTACGTTTACTCTATGTGATAATACGCATCCGCAGAGACGTCGAACAGTGCGCACCGAAGAAACAATTGCCGCTGTAGAGCAAAGTGTTGAAGAGGACCCGAATGAATCGATTCGCCACCGTGCACAGCAATTGGAGCTTTGTCCATCAAAAATTGGACCTGTAGAATTGGCTTTATTCGAGCCAGCCGCGGCGGCCACATGCCCGAAATCATATTTAAACATTAATGGCATAAAATTATCCTTCCAATAAAGCCAAATTGATGGACATTAAAACGATTTTCTTGTGTTTTATTTCAATTCGAAGTTCTATACCTCTAAAAAAACTCCCTGTATGTATATATGTTACTAGATTAACGCGTTGTGCACCCACTATTTAAAACAAAATTTAAGTCGATCTCTTCCATATTCAAACAAATTTTTTTTTTCTTTGATCCACGAATGAAAATTATTGTGGCGGGCAATTTGTGACCCACTCCCCCTTCCATTTAAAACAAAAAAAAAAAAAATTGGTGACCTTTTAAATATCCGAAGAGAATTTTGAAAATTGACTATTAAAACTGTTTGGAGCGAGTAACATAATTTAAGCAGATTCGTAAAAGTAGCCTATAATTCACTACGGAGTCCCAGTTAAATATACATACATACATATGTAGATTTCGTTATAATTCTGCAAACCACATATTTTCATATCACGAAATTTTTGTAAACAAAAATTGTATTACTTCAGCTGGATTAAAACATTTCCTTATAATTTGTGTGCTCAGCATCTTTTTGAAAGTCTTAATGTTAGCAAAAGTATGAAAGAAGAACCGGAAGTTGGCTTATTGATGCAGTTTGTTTTTAGAAACCATGTGATTTCAAATAACGCGATTTTCAGAACAGATCTTATAATTTAAGAAGACGCGATTGGAATCGCACGATTTCATCATCGAACTGATTGCATTTGAATTGATTGCATTCAATGATTTCTATCACGAATACTTTCAAAATGATTGCAGTCACAAAATATTTTCAATCCCAATTGATTGCAGCTCTTTACAGCGCTGCTATGGAAGTAAATTCATACAGACACGTACTACATATTAATATTTTTATGCCCATCTGTATGTATTTACGCATGTTCATGCTTATATACAAATATGTATGTATGTATTGTATATAGAATATTTAGTTGGCTAATAACCTTTTGCGGAAAAAATAAAAGAAAATCTTCGAGACAACTATTATATATGAACAAAGAATTGAAATACAAATGAGCTTTACCGCTTATTCTGCAACAATAAGCACGTAAAAAATTTAAACGTTTAAGAACGAACGTACGCCTTCGCTTGTGCGAAACAGGTGACTGAAATTGTGTGTTATAGAAAAATATACAATAATTTATGTACATATGTATGTATGTATGTTAAAAGGAGAACATACATAAAAGAAACAAGTTAAGCTCGTTTAAAGATTTGAGTAATATATTATTAGTGTAACCAGGCAAAATATAAGTGTCATGAAATGTAAGAATATTGTATTTATTTTTGCTAGTACGAAAATTAATATTTTTTTCACAAAGAAATTTCCCGAGGCATCATCATACTCGGCAAAAGTTGAAATAGATTTATGTATTTATTCTTTAGTCCACAAACCTCGAAAACTGCTGGTAACATCTGGTAACTGTCACTGTCACTGTCACTTTTGTTCTTCTTGTCAACGACTTTAATCAAAATATTGTTCAATAAACAAAATGTATGAAAAATCATTGCATTTTTTAAAAATTATTTCGCCTTAAACCGAACTGAAAAATACATACTACATATAAAAAAATTAATCAGCCCGCTTCTGCATATCACCACGAAATGAAAGTGAAATTGATTTTAATTCCACACAACCGATTTTGTTGTGTTCTGAAAATCGTATGAAACAGTTTTATAGTGCGGTTTTTTGTCTTGATAAGTTATTTGAAACAAGCTAAGAAAAAACAAAATTTTGTTGTACTGTGAATTAATTTCATTAACAATAGCATTTTACAAATAAAAAAATTAACAAACAAAATTTTAAACTTGTGGGCAAAATGATTTTTTAGTAGCTTTAACGTGTTTTAAACCACTAATATGAACCAATCTGCGGTTATTTCTAATTACTTGTTGGAAAGAGAAAAAAAAAAAAACGAATGCAAAGGATGCAGAGGAGAAGACTTCGGGATCGTTCCAACCCCTTTTGATCTACCAGAGAAATCGGAAGTTACCATTAAAATTCTAGTGAAAATTATCTTGAACGAAGAAAAAGATTTATAGAATATTCTAGATTAAATAAAGAAGGCCTTTTGATGCTGTTAAATGAAATGCTGTTAAATGAAAGATTTATAGAATATTCTAGATTAAATAAAGAAGGCCTTTTGATGCTGTTAAATGAAATGCTGTTAAATGAAAGATTTATAGAATATTTTAGATTAAATGAAGAAGGCCTTTTGATGCTGTTAAATGAAATGCTGTTAAATGAAAGATTTATAGAATATTTTAGATTAAATGAAGAAGGCCTTTTGATGCTGTTAAATGAAATGCTGTTAAATGAAAGATTTATAGAATATTCTAGATTAAATAAAGAAGGCCTTTTGATGCTGTTAAATGAAATGCTGTTAAATGAAAGATTTATAGAATATTTTAGATTAAATGAAGAAGGCCTTTTGATGCTGTTAAATGAAATGCTGTTAAATGAAAGATTTATAGAATATTTTAGATTAAATGAAGAAGGCCTTTTGATGCTGTTAAATGAGCGCACAACAAATGATTGGAAATGATTGTAATCTTGGAAAGGCTAACCGTGTCCAAAATTCTGGCCAACATGTTTGACGTATTATTTACTAATTACATTTCGTTTTTTAGCTTCTTTAAATTATTTACAACAAACTATTTAATATATTTATTCAAAAAGTATTTTTTTGTGCTCTCAAAGGCCAACTGTTTTAAATGTGTATGTTTTTTTGGTAGCAAAATTCATTTACAGAACATAAAACTATAACGGAAAAAACGGCAGAAACAATTTGAATGAAATGAAATTTAGTTTTATAAACCATTTAAGCGATTTCTAAAACACAAAATAGACGAAAATTACACTTTTGGCGATTTTTTGACAAAAAGTGATTTACAGAACCTGGGTGAATATATAAAATTCCAATAGTTGAAATTCGTCACTTTTTGTATTTACTTTGTTTTTGGGTTTTAGGAAACTCAATATATGTATGTTGTTTAAAAGTCATGAAATTTGCTTATTATTTCGATTGTAAAATAGATTGCAAATAAAACAATATAAAAAAAAAATATATATACAGTGCTGTCTGGCTAGAATGAACTAATTTTTGCAGAGCGATTTCACTATACCCAGGTTGTTCACTAAATCAAGGTTGCTTTTTTTTTAATTAAAAAACTAATTTATTTATTTCAAATGCATTTATAGGTTATAAATTTTATTTATTTCTATTTTTATATAACAATTATATACATACACCAATTGTTTAGAAATTAACTTTGAGACACGACCTTAATGGAACATGCGCCCAGACTTAAATAAATTAACACTTCATAGAATGCGTATTTGTGAGAGTAACTTGTCAACTTACTCGTTACTTTACCGTTATTTTATGTTCTCTTCAATTTTTATACACTTTTTCATTGTTTTTCTCCTTCGCCAAAGCTAAAAACTCACTATAAAATATGTTCACTCTATAGAGGTTCTTGGGTGTTCACTCTACAGAGTAGTCCATGTAAACATTCTGGGGTTCACTCTACCCAGACAGCACTGTATATAAAATTTCATGAAATTCTATGTTTATTTTTGTGGTTTATATATAATATGGTCATAATTTTATTAAAAATATACAGTGGCATCCTCCTATAAATGGATACCTCAAGCTGAGAAAAATATTGTTCCAATGGATGTACATACATGAATTGTAGGGAACCTTGTAGCTGTAAAAAAAGTAGATCCACAAGCAGAATCTACAATTGTAAAATGGAAACTTCAATAAATTCCTAAAATTATTAAACTTTGAGTAGTTTTAGAATGATTAACTTCTATTAAACGTTGCCAGACTGCATTTATTATTACTGTAATTAATAATGGAATTTGGAATGGATTAACAGATATACATACATAATTCCTATAAGACTTCAAGTAGTTTGTAATTTTACAGAAGCGGAAAAACTTATATTGTATGAAAAAAGAGAATAAAATTTCAGATAAAATAAATAAAATTATGAGGTCCAAAACCTGTAATTACTATATTAGTAGGTAAATGAAATGAAATGTTCTTGGGCGGGAGATACCTCCTCCTGTCGTCCTCATTGATAAATCATTAAAATAGTAATAATATTTTCTAAAATAAATAATAAAATATTGTATTGATGACCGGACACCTGGTAAAAGCGATCGAGTTTTGTACATCTTGTTATAAATATGCATGTATCTCGGTTCGCTGAAAAGAACTGCACCTCCAATTGAATGTGCGCTCAGCTTCCTTCCATTTTTGACCGCTCTTCATACATATGAAAGCAAACAAGACACTGTGCGTTGAGCTTTTCACTTTTACTTAAGGATGGTTCGCTTCTCAAACGTTGCATTTATTTATATTAATAAAACTTGCAACATACAGACAAAGTAAAAGTTCAGCTTGCATTTGTTTTCTTTATTTATTTTTTTTTTCTTAAATTTAATTTATTATTCTCAGACATAAACATTAAACCTACAGCAGCGATGCAACTTCTCTGTAAAGTAGCACATGTTTAAGTAGACATTCAGCTCTATAATACAAACACACACACACACACAGATATTCATAAATATTTATGTATAACATTCAGTTAATTTTACTTGTGTTAAATATGCTTTTAAGTCCTCTGAACACACAGGACTCGGCATTATGTTTTGCTCACCCTGACCCTATTTGATGATTTCTAGTTCCTTTTGCAAAAGAAACACATACACACATTTATGTACATAATGCGTACATACATACATACATATGTATGTATTATTTGTCGCCGTCAACAACAAAGAATAATAAAAAATAATAAATTCAAAGATGTGTAATAAAAACCAACAGGGAGGATGACAATGGAGGCATGATTAGTAAGACATTGTCTGTGCAAATAACTTCCATAAAATATATTGTATTGTGTGTGGAGTGCATATGCTGGGCGTTTGTGCAATATTCGTTCGTGCACAAGCAGATCATTAGCATTTCTGTCACTTTACCACCGACTCCCAAGACTAGTTAATAAAGTGCTCTTATTGCACTGTTGTATGTAGATTACAGTCTTCATTGTTGTTGCACTGTTCATCTTTTACTTGAAAATATTCGCGTTCTTTGATTTGGTGCAACGAAAAAAAAACACTTATTCAAATAAAATTTTTTTATTTTTCTTAAAGTCGTCTAGTTATTGGGTGTTGTTTTTAGAGGTGCGCACCGTGGGGTTGGCAACACTGCTGTATTTGACAACCCATTTGTTGATTAGTTTGGTTTGACATTTCACTCTGAGATGGATTTACAACAGAATGGAATACAGCTTCTGTGCAAAATAGATTTACAACAAAGCAACGACTGGAAATTGTTGCATCATTTTTTTTATATCCAAATAATGGTTCAGCACATCAGCTGATATTGAATTTCGAGGCAGCCTATTTTTGTTTGAATGGGTAAGTAAAATAAGCAGAATTTGTCGTCAGGATATTGCTGTCAGTGGTCAGAATTTTGCTGTCAGTGGTGAACGGTAACAGTTGGTGTTCCAACTGTGGCCACCATATTCCATCTTCCATATTCCATTTGAACATTAATCACATTATCAAATAGTCTGTTCAATAAAACCCGTTTCATAAATATATTTCTTTGTTTTAGTCATAAACTTAAACTTTTGTAACTTAAAAAAAAAAAACACCCTGTACTTTTGGTTTCTTGCTAAATGTGGCTTCCAGTTATGACAGCGTTACTGCATATGACCGTAAATAAACAAATTTCTAGTCTACTACAATATAATACCGACGAAGTTCTACCAGACAACTGTTTAGTCAAGCCCTTTATTGTAAAATTTTAAATCATTTCAATGAACGAATGGATATTGTATTATTTCTATAGTATAGAAAAACGAGCAATGAATTGTTTCGTTCAGTCAACAAAATTTCTATGAAACATTTTGTTAAATTGTGTAAAAAATATTGTTAGTTTTCTTCTGTAGAGTCAATCATCACAAGTTTGTGTATTAACGAATAATTGAAATTACTATCGGAAAAACGACAAAACCTAATGGAAAATAAAATAAATTTAAAAAAATACTAGTTTTATTAAAAAATTATTTGTTTAGCAATAAAATTGTTCTTCGATGTCTGGGCGTGCAATTTGTGTTTCAAAATATATTTTTGTTAACAAATCTTGTTATTTTACAATATTAAGTTAAAATATGTTTTAATTGCAACTTTTTAGGTGAAAGTTTTCTAAATCTTAAATTAGTTAAAATTAATTAATTAATTAAAATTCCAAGTAAAATGTTGGTATCCGAAAGCTATACTCCACTGTATTTTTGTTTGTTACTTTGCTGGTTCTGTCTCAGATCCAAAGTAATTTCTGTATTCATAATCAAATGCTACGCCGCTACGAGTTTTATTATACAGACATGCTGCGGACTAAGTTCGTGTACTGAAGACACCTTGTCACAATTTATTGGGCAATATCTCGTTTTTAAAATTTTTGTACAGGATAAACGTGAGTGATCTATTCTTGTAATATAAACCAATAAACATAATAGATAGACCGAAGGTCACTAAGGTCATCAGTCGTTAAGCAACGCCTCATAAGTGTGCAGCATCTAGTCTTGCCTTTTGCGAAACCTTTTGACAGGGCATCCTGCGAACTTGCTGGCCCCCTTCGGACAATAACACATTGCTGAAGGTTTCAGACATACGGTCAGGCATTCCCTTCCATTTCTAACCCAGAAAACAGCGCCCAACTAAGCGTGAGGCACATCGAAAATATTTGGATACCTGATAACAGGGCATTACATCTCTATTAACAATAGTTACAAATGCTTCTTCTTGTGATTTCGTTCTTAAACCAACAGCCCGAACATTTCAGTTATGTTGGTCACCCCAACTTATGATCAGCATCGGGATGTCGTGTTGTCGAACCACCCAGAGAGCGCACTGACTGACTCGGAAACTTCTTCGGCACGGAGTCCCTCCCCGAGGTTTTCATTACCAAGAAAATCATAGAGAAAGTTAGGAATCACCCACGTTAAAACTTCTCTATAAATTTCATAACTACAATAGACACTTGGCAATTGGAATCACTTTGTACCTGTTCTAAGTTCCATAATTTCTTAATAAAAACAGCACAGATTTTTTGCAATTTTATTTACATGTGTGTGTAAAGAAAACACATACTTTTTATTAAAATTCATCAAATTTCATTCACAAATGAACACTAAAAATTACATAAATAACATGGGAATCCCCTAATTTGCCACGTAGAAGGCAAACAAAAGATAAAAAAAATTTTGAGTGCTAAAAACAAAGGAAAAATAAAAAGGACAGCCAAGACAATTTACTAAAAATAATGGCTCCAATTTACGAAAGATTTGAGTTTCGCCAACTCTAGTTTCCGAGCGACTACTGTTCTCTTATAAATTTTTCTCAACGTTGGTATAAATTCCCGCCGCGCCAGCTCAAAACTGAACAGTAGGGCCTCTAGTTTGATAGACTAGATTTATTATTATATTAAAAGAAAAAGAAAACATAAATTCTACATATGTAATTAAGGAACAAGCCGAGCCGTCACAAACGATGCGGTCGGTGGTATTTATGAAGACAATATTTTTGAAAAAAAAAGAACACCTTCATCGAGACACAACGAACTGTAAGAAGCCAACTCCTTCTACAACTGCGCTTCAGAACTGTTTCTGTTGGCTGGTCTTTGTCTTCTGTTGCCGATTTTATCGTTGCCAGCGCCGCACAATTTTTAAGGTTTTTCTATTCACATCTTTGTATGTATGTAAATCCTGTATTTGGTTTTGGCTGTGAGTTGGCGGCCTGATGCTGCCCTGCTGTTGCCATGTTGTTGATTCCTTCCCTACCAGTTGCTTAGTTCTTTCTTGCTACGAATAATTTTATTTAAATTTGTTGTTGCGTTTGATATTTTACTTAAGTCGCATACAACTGACTTGACTGTTGTCGTCAGCATTCGCAACAGCATTGTGATGTTGACTACAAAAACCCCAACAGCTTTTCCAAAGCAATTCAAACAAAAACAAAAACAAAACAAAAAAAGACAGAAAATGCGAAAAAATAAGATAATTCGAAAGGAATGGAATGGAAAACCAGCCAAACAGTCAACCAACAATTGTAAAGTTAACAAACAGTACGAGTTGAGACGTTCTCGCATGCAGTTGATATTTGTTTTAAATTTGTGGTGAATGTGAATGTGAATCTGTCTACGGGAGCACTTTCCAAACGTTTTAAATAATACTTTTGTTTCCATTTCTTTAGTTTTTACTCTAAAATCGTGTGTGAGATTTACCAGAATCAGGTACATTTATTTCTACATAAGTTTAACTTGATAACTACATAAATGCCATAAATTTGCCTGTTTTTTTTTCGTTTTAAAATTATTCTTTGTTTCATTCTAAAGATTTAATTAACTGTGAAAGATGTAATAAGGAAAAAATGTTGTATAAAAAATACGAAATTAATTCATTTTCAGTCAAATGCATCGTACAACGAATTGAGCTTCTTTCTGTGTTTTTCGCATCACTTCCTTTTAACTTTGTTTACATCCGCGTGATTTTCTTTTGCTTGATTCTTGATTTTCTTTGCTTTGTTTTTGATATTGTTTTTCTTTTGTTTTTGGCAAAGTGTCAAAGAACTTTGTGGATTTGGCTGTTTTTGCGCGGTCTTTGTTGGATGGTTGCTGTTTAAATTCCTTCTATACATTTACCTTTTTATGTACGTACAGACTTATTCCTTCGTTTCAAAACTTCTGATTGTCATGACAAACACTAACAACATATGACGACCATCATCAACATTATTATCGGCCATAACCAAGATATATATATAGATGTTTATCATATTTTGTCGCCATAAATTGCAACAGTTCAACAAACTTGAAATATACGATGGTTTGATTAAGAATCAATGTTCCTTTCTTTACTTATTGTACTTATAAATTGGATTTTAAGTCGAGCGATTAAATGTTTGGTTGACGTCTGCCACCAAAACATTCTAAAAACTTACACGGTTGAGCAGCAGATCCAAATGATAGAACTTGTATGAATGTGGGTGTTAGTTAAAGAAATTTACGGTGCACGCACTCTTGCAAGTTCGCGACGAACAATAGGATAAACATGAAGAAAAATATCCTTGAATATATGCAGAAAAAACCCTGAAATTGTCGAATCCTTTGCACACCTCGAGTTCTCTTAGTTCAAATTGCATGATATCGATGTATGGCCAACATGTGGTGGCAGCAGGATAACGCTACCTGCCATCATGCACTTTCTCCAATATGTATGCAGTTATGCGGATAACCGAAAGTCTGAAGTCTTTTGGCTTCCTTATCGCCAAACAATTTGCAGTCTTAATTTAAACAATTATTTATTTACAATAGAATAATAACAAGGCCAGTGACATAAGACAATGACTTAGTTAAATTCTTATTGCATTTGAGATAATTAAATATTTCTATTTTGCTTTGCAATACTGGACCAGATGCCTATCTTATGTGTTGGAGTACTTTTAAAAGAATTCTTTTCCGTACACGTGGTATGCAATTAATCGCTGTTTTGTATTAATGGAGGAAATATTACAATTTAATCGATTCATAACCGAATAATTTAAAATTTATTATTCTCTTATTAAAACTAATAGATAAAATGGTAATTTTTTTCGATGGTTGGAACAAAATGTATGGACAAAATATACCTATTTGTAGTCTTTAACCTTAAAGAGGGTGTTGAATACAATTAATCGGTGTTTTGTATTAATGGAGGAAATATTACAATTTAATCGATTCTTATTAAAATTAATAGATAAAGTGGTAATTTTTTTCGAATGTTGGAACAAAATGTACGGAAAAAATATACCTATTTGTAGTCTTTAACCTTAAAGAGGGTGTTGTGTTACATTTTATTTGGGGCCACTTGTGAAGTCGGTTTTTATCTAATCTCCAACTGTGCCACCTCATGTTTTCTTCAATTAATGGCATCCCAAGCTGCACCCATTTCCATCCAAAAACTGCACCGAAAGCAGCCTAGAAACTAAGCTAATTCTTATCGCTGTAATAACATCTATTTGCTTATTTTAAGAACAAATTTGTTTAAAAGTTGCTAATTGTTATGCAAATAATGTCACGTTCGAAATGTCACGCATCGACCTAAATTATAACTCAAAAAGTACTCAAACACAAGATTTTTTTTAATACAATCAATGACATTTTAAAGTGTCTTTTTTGCGTAAAATTCTAGCGTTAATTACGCTACAAATTGCTGAGACCCATTAGTTGTTTTTTTTTACCATTTTAGTACAAATGGACCTGAAAGTATCAGCCATGTTCTGCACATCACTTTTTGGCGACGTGATTTGAAATCACTTAAAAGGTGCGCCGAACGCACAAAAAATAGTCAAATGGCATGATTTTAAAGAGATAAGGTAAATGACCGACCATTTGAAATCACTTGAAAATCACTAAAAGTGTTTTCATATATGTTTCACATGATGTATCTTCTATTTAGTTTTGTTAGAAAAATAAGTTTTCTGCCTATAAAAACAAAAAAATTAACAAATTTCTAAAAAATTGTTTGGCTTTATCTGTGATTTACTTTTTCCCTTCAGCAGTCTGCAGTTTTTGCGCTTTCCATAGTCTTATAGTCTTATTTTTTTCAAGAATATTATATATAATATAACCACGCCAAAAAACGAGAACGCTCGTGGTTTGTGGAACAGCATCAAATCGTTTGCGTGATTTTAAACCACGTCATGTGCAACCACGTGATTTCCAGAACACACCTGTATGTATTGTTTTTCATTTCGAATAATTTTTCCTTAAAAGTTAATAAAATATATGTTTTTTCCATTAACAGCAGGTATTTAAAATAATTTAAATTGTATGAAAAGAAGTTATTTAACGAATAGAACAAAAATAAGATTAATTGTTTTTAGCACGACTTTTCGATTTCAAACAACGAATATTTGATATAAAAAGTGTTGATGTAAATATTTCATTAAATTAAATACATATCAATATACTTATCTTTTTTTTGAGGCGACTTTTGGTCTGCAGAAAAATTAAATGAGAACTTTGTCTCAACGAAAATGCGTAAAAGAGTGCACATACAGAAAAATTACATGCAAATCGTATTTATTTCTCAAAATAGTGCTATTTTATCTTAAAATATGTAAAAATTTTGGAGGCCTGCTAACCAGACTTTCTATAAATAATATATGTATGTATGTAAATATCAAAACTATAAATTGTATGTTTTAAAATCTAATATATAGAACTCATTTATTGTCTGCTCCCATCTTTAGCCAGAATCTCATTTCCTATATCGTATAAGCAGTTCAAATCAGTTACAGTGGCCAAAATTTCTTAGATACACGTGCAAAAGTTTGATTTTCCCTTAACACTAATTGTAATATAGACGTGGATTTCCAACTAAAATTTTTTTCAGTGTGTACAAACATATTTTATAGTATATTTATTTACGACTACTTTAACAACTTTTTCTTTCTTCATTTTATATGTACATACATACATACATACATACATACGTATTTATGGTTATGTACAACCCACACAAACGTAAATTATATGTTCTTGAAGAGCTGTTCGGTTGAACGTTCACCAAATCATATTTACTTATTCACAAAAGTTCATTAAACGTTGTAAAAAGCAACAAACCAACCAGCGTACCAACCTACCAAACAACCTATTTCGAAATCATAACAAAGAGCAACAGCTGTTTTACAAAAAACAAAAAAAAAAAAAAAAAAAAGAACAGGAAAATAAAAAACAAAAAATAAATAAAAACAAACTGGTCGTTTTAAACATGAATGTTTATAAATACTCGTATATTAACAGAGATGTGCAAAATAGTAGGCAATTATTTTTTTTGCTACACAAAAGAAAAAGTATAATGGGAAATTTTTTTCTTCTGGGTTTTTTTTCCATTTTATTTACAATATATTAAAATTTTATTTATGATTAAAAATTGTTGGCTTTTCCCTTGATTGTTACGTGGTTAAAATGAAAAACAGTGTTGCTCAATTCAGTCTTATTTAAGTTCTTATCCTACATATGTATGTATGTATGTATATAATTTTGAAAATGAAGACTTGTTCAGTGAACGGCTTCTTAAGGAATAAAATATGGACTCATACAAAACATTTTAAAAACATAGAATTTAAAATTTGAGTTGTTTACAATTGAATGGAATCAGGACTACGAAATTATCCAACAAAAGTTTTAACAAATATGAAAGAAAAAGCTTTACATGGTGTTCATATACGAACTTTAATTAAATTTTTCGCAATTAATACAAATATTTCATACAAATAATACAAAACTGTTATAAATATTGCACTAATTTTAAAATACAACTCTTACACAGTTAGAAATAAGTTTTTATGCAAAATTTTTTTATTCAAAAATAAATAAATAAATAAATATGCCTGTTTTGATAAATAATTACAAAAAAAAAAAGGAATTAGCCTTTTTCGCAGCGGTCAAATGCTCAAACGTGCATTTAAATATGAAGACTAAAAATATTTTGTCAATCAACCAAATTGTTACCCAATTTTGGATATAAGTATAAACAGGGTACTCGTATTTGCTGCTGCTTAGGCTATCGTCCTAAAATCGTATGTAGGTTATAAAATAATGTATGTATGGACGGCTGATTTGCGTAACGTATGAACACAAAGCTCGTGAAAAGTTCTGCTGTGGCATATAAAACGTTTAATTAAAGTTCCGGCACCATTTTGTACGTTGACATTATGAAATGAATGTCAGGAAAAATGAAATGTATTTAGTTTATTAGAAAATGCATATAACAATTTTGTGCAAAATTCAATGTTTCTAATACAGCGTTTTAAAATTGAATAACACCAAAATAACTGCAACGAACCAGAAGTGTCTTATATTCTTTTAGCTTAACAATAAATTGGGGGTTTTTTTTTGTTTCTAATTTTATTTTGTGAAAAAGATAGATACGCAAAAAATTTTACAATAATAATTAACAATTACTAAATATTAAATTAGAAAAGTTATGCACAATAAGCAGCATACAATTGTTTGATTTTAAAAGAACTTGATTTTAAAAGAAAATTGACCACCATTAGATTGAACATCCACCTTGAACTGAACATCGTATAAATTCATTGAAGTTTTGCTAAGCCAACATTTTTTACTGGGAACTAAAATCCAAAGTTAAAAAAGTTTTTAATTTAATCGATTTGCTTTTCTTGTAAGTTTAGATCAAATTGTCCGGCCTAACTCTGCTATTAGTCTATTATTTTGCACGCCACTTTTTATTTTTAAATACTTCTACAAAAAATATTTACACAGCCATAAATAGATGCGAACATACCACGTTGGAATTTTCTGAATTAACTGAACTGATAACTAACCTTACCGTTTAGAAAAAACGAGATAGGCCAATTGTGAACTCAAATTCAAAAACGCCGGCTCGTTACTACATGTCCAATTTCTACAGACTGCGATATCTTTGTCAACAACCAAACAATTTTATACTTAAACAAAATATTGTCTGTATTTAAATCATGATTATCACTGTTGCCAGTTCAGCTATTCACTCGTCAAATCTAGCGATTTTTAGACGCAAGAGAATTCTGTCAGAAAAAGTATGATTTATCAATTAGTGGGAAATCTAGCAAATTTCTGTTGGTAAAATAAATGTTTAAAATTAATTAAAAAATAGTTTAAAGTTAATTGAGAACGAATTCTGCGAATGTGCATATTTGGCTTCACATATTTAACTAAATGCGCAGTTTTTCAGTCCACTTTAGTGATAAATTATAGAGAAAAAGGTGGCATAGTTGTGTTTATGTGCCTTTTGAACGGACAAGAGTTGTTTGAAGTGTTTATCAGTTAGTTTTTTTTCGGAGAATCTTAAAAAAAGTTGCTATTTTAATATTAAATATATGTATATTTGTTAAATGACATTTTTGAAAAAATGTGTTTGATTCAGCTTTCGAATATAAAATACTTAATACGCCGGTTCGGTGGTGCCTTCTAGTGGATCCACTGACTTTTCGGCTGGATTAGCTTAAAATCTAATCGGTAAAGTTTATTTCTAATTTTGTTTTTAAAGATATTAATTTAGGAATTACAGTGTTAGTGATTGTAATCAGCTATGGCAACACTGACTGTGTTTCCTATTTTATCTTTTTTTATGTAATCGCCATAAAAAACGCTTCATATAAAATTGAATTAAATAATTGAATAAAAATCTTAAAATCCTCAAGAAATAGATAAATCTTCTTGAATGGCAACGCTGGTTATATGTGTTCATATAAATAGAATGAAATTAAAGCAAATTATAATTCTTTTTAAAAATATTATATTACCAATAAAAATCTTAAAATCTTCAAGAAATGGATAAATTTTCCTGAATGGCAACGCTGGTAACATGTTACAACATATGTCTCCCTGTCTCTCTCTCTCTCTCTCTCTCTCTTCCTCATGGTTTCTTTTGTTAAGTTTTGCTTAAGTTAAGAAGTATTGTACAAGAAAATATTTCCTCCACGTCATTTTCTGTTATTTTAAATTTGCTGCTTATTGTTAAAAATTAAAACAGAAAAATATAAAATCCTCTAAGATTATACAGACATTTGTATGTAAATATCTTCCGGGTGCTTTAATTGTTGTGGAACGTGATACGAGTATGTAAAGAATATTTTGTTATGGCGTGTGATAGTCGTGTGTGTGCAGATTTACTCACGATTTCGGCTGGGTTAATTTTTGGAATGAAAATGCATAGTAAAATTTGCTAAATATCGTGAACCGATTTATATATTTAAATCTAGGGACTTCTGCTCCTTGCATAGCATTAGAAGCAATAAATAATAATATAAACAATAAGACGCGAAAAAAGCCATTAGAATCTCCCTTAACGAACACTTCCCATAACCGGACACCTCGTATAGATCGACATCGTTCCCAGGTCCCGGCAGCGTTCCACAACAAAAGCATTGGAGTCGCTTTGCCTTAAACGAACGCAGTTGACAATACTAATTCTGGCAATGTTTGTGGTGCGTACCAACAGCTTGTAGGGGATTTCCCAAATACAATAGAGGTGCGTTTGCTTGTTGTAAAGGGTGGTCCAATGTACATAAATAAAAACATATAAAAAGAAAAAGTTTTCATAGAATTATCTTAATATTATTTATTACAATAGAAGTATCAATGACAATTATGTGTAAAACAAATGTCGGCCAAATGCTCGCCTCTATCCGATGGCTCATATTTTCAATGACTCTGAGACATAACTGAGGTTCAATGTCGTTAATCAATGCCGAATTATATCATCCTTTAGCTCTTGAATTATTCTTGACTTATTAACGTTTTTAAATATCCCCAAAGTGTCAAATCACATGATCGTGGCGGCCAATTAACAACGCCATGACGTTAGATAACACGGCCGTTGAATTTCTCCCGCAAAAGAGCCACTGTTTCACGAAGCGCACGAAATTTTGATTTGCGCGTCCATTTCCGTAAAAGGCTTCATCAATCTTAACGCGCTGCCCCTCCATGGTTGGATTTGTCAAACACTGAAACAAAGAAATTTAGTTGGTGAACAAATTTTACGTTAAGGCGTAACTTACAACTAACATCGTGCATTATGGTTGGACCACTCTTTAGTTTGGAAAGCCTTGTTCATATTCGTTGTATAGATTTTTGTTTGTTATAAAACCCAGTTGAGTTGTTTTTTTTGAATAAAAGTATTTTTAAATAACAACTAACAATCTTAGAAAAATTTTAGTTGATTTAGATTTAAAAATTTCTTTGGTCCCTTCGGTGTCCGCTCAAGAGAGATTCCACTGTACATACATATGTATGTACTATATACTACAAGGTGGCGCAAAAATAACCTTCCGATGTTTTTTGGCTGTAATTTAAAAAAAAAAAATTAAAAACTTTGATTCTTCTTGTGGATTATTTTTATTTGGTCTTTTAATTTTTTGTACATCAAGTCGAGAATATGATGTCATGTAAATGGCCGCCGCCACAGTTGATTGTCATTTGAGCCCTTTTTATGGCATTTTCCATCACTTTGTCCAAAACTTCCGGCGATAGGTCCTCACATTCTTGACGGATATTGTCTTTAAGAGCTGCAAGAGTCTGAGGCTTGTTGACATAAACCCGCGACTTCAAAAAAGTCCCCACAAAAAGAAGTCTAGAGCGGTAAAATCAGGCGATCTTCCTGGCCAGTGCAAATCGCCAAAACGGGAGATTAGGCGCCCGGGAAATGCATCCTTCAGCATATCGGTTGTGGCACGTGCAGTGTGTGCCGTTGCACCGCCCTGTTGGAACCAGATGTTTTCCAATCCCAATTCATCAAGATGCGGCAAAAAGAACTCGTTGATCATTGCTCTGTAGCGCTCACCATTCACAGTAACCGTTTGGATACAGTGACTTTGAGCGGGTGCAATGGCTCTTCGTGGGTTACACGCAGATTTTCAGTGCCCCAGAAGCGTAAATTTTGCTTATTTACGTACCCGCTAAGATGGAAATGGGCCTCATCACTCATGACTATTTTTGATGAAAAATCATCTTCCTCTTGGTGGTGATTAAGGATGGCTTGAGCGTATGTTGGACGTGATTGGCGGTCAGCAGCTAACAGCTGATGCACCGTCTGGACTTTGTACGGAAACATCTTCAAATCTTGTACCAAAATTCGCTGTAAAGACCGTCGACTGACACCCATTTGCGTGGCACGTCGTCTAGTCGATGTCGACGGCGCTTCCATGACATCCTCAGCTACAGCAGCAATATTCTCTGCAGAACGGCTACTCCGGTGTCTGCCACGCCTGGCAGCATCTCGTGTTGTGCCAGTCTCTTCGAGGCGAGCGGCTAAACGTCGCAGTGTTTCACCAGTAGGCGTTGGACGGCTAGGAAATCTGCGACGAAATTCACGTTGTGCCAAAGTCACCGACCGATTATTGGTCAAATAAATAGTCACCAATATTCCGCGTTCTGCAGCAGTGCAGCGTAACATTGTTTCTTAACGTGTATTTCGCATGTGTTTACTACACAAATGTCAAAACAGAACTGACATTAGGGGCCAATCGCAAAATTTATAGCATTTTCTGATAGAAGGATTACTTTTGCGCCACCTTGTAGTATACTTTGCATGCAATTTTCTTAATCATACAATATTTTTTGGCGAATACTAAAATTAACACTTCAAATTTAAAATTGCGGTTATTGATTTTGTTTTTCATATTTTTCTCTTTGAAGTTTTCTTTGACACTTTCAATACCAAATGATGCGGTTAAAATATTTACACCAACCACATCTTAAACACAGACAAACCCAGCTACGACAGCAGCAGACCACATAACACCATCACACAATAGCGTCACTTGCAACAAAATGAAGACACTTCATCAATTTAATGTTCTTTTTATGTTTGCCTGTTGCAACTGATAGTTTTGTAAAAGTTTATTTAAACTTTGCTTATTATTATTTTTCATCTTCTGTCTCTTAGTTTCTTGGGGAGCTGGAAACCACATCATGGCCAGCTTTTTTCTATTTCTTTCATTTTCTTAAAATAGTGTTGTGCAATTATTGTACGAGTACATCTGAAGTCCCTTGAAAAAGTTTATAGTGAACAGATTATTCATATGTACATATTTGTATGTATGTATGTATTTGTGTCTCTATCTTGTGGTTCCAGGATTACCATTCCCTTACTTAACGATATTCTCACATCAAGGACTTCTTTGCTGATAGTAATTGCCTTTTAACATTTCGTTTCATGTCACTCAATTATTTTTAATTTGGTTCAATAAATTAGAAAGAACTAAGTCGTTGTTTACGCTTGTTGTTTGCGGGCTTGAGAGTTTAACATACAACACACACACACACTCCCACACACACATTCACACACACAAACGTACTTACACACAAACGTTCGTTCGTGCATTCATAAATTTTCTCAAATGTTTTTCTTTGTCGTTGCATATTTGGATGTATCTGGCTGTTGTTTTCCATATATGTATGTATGTATGTATGTATGTTTGTTTGTTCGTTGGGATATGCTGAAAATGCAAAAACTGCTGCTTAGTTTTCAATGCCCAATAGTTGGTTTTTATTCTACATTTTATTGTAATCCATTGTATGTACTAATCGCTTTTTTCTAGCGATGTGTGATCGCGTACAATAAGATAATGGTTTGTTTTTGTCTGATGCGTCTTAGCATTGACTGCATATGAATTTAGAGCGGACCAATCATTTGTACATGCATATAAATTAAAGATTAAATAAATAAATCGGATTAAACAAATTGCGCTTTTCACTGAAATTGATTTATTGTGATGATTAAGATTGAATTTAAGCAACTGTTGTTCTGTTCTGTTCTGTTCTGTCCTGTTTTATTCAAATAAAATTTAAAACTGCCTTGATTTAAAAATCAAAACTATGTTTTGGAGTAACAGTCTGCAAGTCTGTTTTGAATGTCAAAAAACTGCAAAAAACAGATAAATCTGCACATTTGGCAACGCTGACTACAGCCGAAAATTTAATACAATTAAAATTTTTAAACAAAGGGCTTTTCAAGAGTCTTATAACCTGTGATTAGAAATTTTGATCCTTTATTTAATTTGATTATTTGCATGGGACAACAAAACAAAATTTATTTCGAGACTGTCGGAATCCGCTAAAATACAACGTTGTCCCATCCACTTCGCAACCGTTACATAATAAAAATGGTTTCCAGTGTAAAAACAATGTGACATCGTCTATATAATATCGCTAATAAGTGGTAATCAATTAAATCTACGGCGAATAAAATTATTCATCCTTAACGTCGCACATGTATGTATGTATGTATGTATGTATGTAAATGAGAACAAAGAAAGAAGATGCAACAATTGTCTTTTTAATCGACTACTGATTATTGTTGCTTTTGTTTGCGAACAAACTCCATATGCAGTATTAATTGTAAAACGTATTGAAAAACACAGACAATGACAAATGAACGTCCGTACACGGGGGATAGACAGAGACATGAGTCCGCCTGATAAACTTATTTGCGTATATGTAAGAATTTAAACTAGTGAATGTGTGTATGTTAAACTGCAGGCAATAACAAAATTCACACACTCATATAAAACTCGACTATTGTTTTTTTTATTGTTGTTGATTGTCTTTGGAATATATTGATTATATTCACATTGGAATCTCTTTGTCTTGGGTTGTTAAATTTATTATTCTTTTATTTTTCTGTTACATATCAGGAAATTCAATATTTGAAGAGTAAAGGAAAGAAAAAAAAACTGTATGAATATGTGATACAAACAAGACAATATTTAAAAAAGAAACAAGCAAATAATCGGTACTTTTTGCTTTTGGTTTTGTTTATGTTGGGATGGGAGTGGAACGATAGTGAAATTACAATGACAGATTTTTATGGCACTTTTGTCTGTATTATTTACTGAGTCGGTTTCCAAGCCACGTCTGCTACAACCGCACTTTTCAACTCATTGTATTAAGATATCAAGCAAACACGATTAAAACCAGAAGAGGGAATAGGGGCATACAAGTACGAGTATAGTTTTATTTTATTGTAAAACCAGCAGCAGACGGTTATGTTCCCTTAAACAAAATAAGTACTGCTTACATACATACATACATATGTATTGTATGTACATATGTATGCATGTACTTTTGAAACAATGTAAGAGTCCTGTTAAAAGGTTTGGACAAATTTTATTTTCTGCGCTCCTTGTTACACTATTCGAGAAAACAAATTTTTGGGGATTTCGAAAACTTTTCACATATTTTTTTGCCATCATAAAAATTTATTTTATAGACAATAAAAGAATCGGGGGAAAATCCTTAAATCAAAATTTAAATGATTTGCAGTCATTGTAGGTATGTATATGTATGTACATGCGAGTACATACATATGTAGGTATGTATGTGTTTAATTTGGACCATGTTTTACCTTGAATCAGTTGTACAAGATGTTTAGTATGTGATGCGACCCTGCATAAGAAATCCCACCTTGTGTGTCAAAACAAGTCGGTGTTGCATTTTCATATTATGCACGTTCTCATTTCATTATTAACTGGGTTTTTACAGTTTTATGTGATTATTGCATTTTTCCGTTGCTTTGCCATGTTTTTCAGACTTGTATGTTTGTATGTATGTATGTATAAATATTAAGTAGGACAACATATTAACTTGCTTTCAGAAAATATGTACTTATGTATATTTGTATATTTTTCCGATATTATATCTTTTGTAGTTTTGAAACAAATTTTTCGCTTAATTTCGTATTTTTATATGATTCCAATAATTTTTTGTTCACAACAAACAGAAGCCCTTCTCCCTATCAGTCACAATACGCTGTATTCACTTTAAGCAAATTTATATTCTAAAATAAATGTAATGCTGGAGCTTAATAAAATACTATTTCTTTCTTTATATGTAGATACTTCTGGATCTCACTTTATGGACGAATCGCAAAACACAGGTCGTCTAATGGTTGATGGCAAAACACAAACGTTTTGCAAATCTCTTGCTAAAAAATTAATGTATGTAGCAATTTTCATCAGACAATAAACAACTACAGTTATGCTGCTGGACAAAGAGACTTAACTAAATTTGAAATAGCAAAAACAACAATCAGCACAACAAACAGCTAAGAGTGGGTGCGTTAATCGACCAGACTCGCAAAGACAACAAGAAAAAAAAACTGAAGATAAAAACCACAAATAATAAAAATTTATCAGCAATTTGTTATTATTTTTTTTTTGCCTCGTACTTTTAATAGAAAGATAAACGACTACAACAAGTAAAGCAATTATAACAACAATATACTCAACTGATTGAGAAGAACAAAGACAACAACAAAAACAACACTCTGCTGCCATATAAAAGTCCAGAATAAAGAAACAGCAACAAATACGACAACAAAGAGATTAATAAAAATACACATTTAAAAAAAAACAAAACAAAACAAAAAAACGTGCTAAAAACAGCTGTTGCTGTTTTCATCGCCAGCGCTAACGCCGCCGCCGACGCCGAGCTGCCGCAGCTTTTGAGCAGTGTGTGAAAACTGTAATGTAAACAAATAAAAACTTTTTTTTATAAACACAAACCAACAAACTTTCATTAAAGATCTCTTCCATTGCATACGATTGCTTACCATGGTACAAATGTAAAATATTAATTATTTATGTGAACCTGTTATGTGTACAACTCGAATGTCTGCCTGTCTGCCCGTTTGTTGGTCTTTTCTGTCTTCTATCTCTGTCTACCTACTATATATGTACATACTACACACTTGCATATGCACACACATGCATACACACGCACATACATACTTATAACTGAACAACGCAACTGTATTAACTTCACCGCTGTCTGGTAGTAATAGAGAAAAAAAAATTATTTGCTGCTTGCAATTAGTTCACTCATCTAAAATCAAGAAAACAAAAATATTTAGTCTACCATCTGAGTTTGCGTTACTAAGTTAGTTGCGATGCGAGTCTTGGCGAAGGCTGCAAAGTGAACTCAGCAGGCTAAACTGAGTACGACGGAAAAAGTGATTGTTTGTGATTATAAAAAAATTATAACAAATTTTTACTTTGGTTATTTCTCGTGCCGATTTTTACAATTCAATTAAATTTTTGCTTGTTTACACGAGTACATATAAAACTTCCATTAGTTTTTGCTCTATTAATTTTACTGCAGAAGACTTGTTTTATTAATCTTTTAATGGACAAAAGTTTGTACAAAATAGAAGCATACGAATTCTTTAATTATTTTAACAACAATAAATAGTCTCAACGCTAAATTCATAAATACATTAGTTTTCTATTTAAATTTGATGTTGCATACAAAACGTGAGTGTTGGGTTGCATTCAAAATATTTGAATTTTATTTATATTATTAATTTTTGGGGTTCGTTTAATAGCTGTTTTACGTAGATTATAACACTTAAATGCACATATGTACATACATACATACATACATACATATGTATGTATAGAGTATTTACAGTATGTAAATTGCATTTAGTTTTTTTTTTTACAATAAACATACATGAGTTTAAATAAGTAATTAAGTGTAACAACTAAATTTTCAAGTGCAGCAACTAATTTTTCTTAATAAAGTGTGAATCAAATTTGATAAATTTTCAAGAAAGTCGTTCTTCCGCCATAAATTAAAATAAATTTTCTTTTTTTCACTTGTTCAGTACTGATGATTAATGTTGTGAAAATTTCGGAAAAACAGAAAATATGTACATATGCCTGTGGCGATTTTTATAACAGTTTAAGTTGAGATAAGACCAAATTAAGATTTTAAGGGATTTAAAAACGAAGAAATATTTTGGTAAACATTTTTTGAGATTTTAAAATTCGACGTAAGCTGTTGTATACATAAATATGTATATAATTTGATATTGTTGACAATCAAATAAAGTAAATGCCAAAAATTAGTTCATAAGTTTAAAGTAAACTTATCATCAAATATACATGAGAGAGACTTTGATAAATTAGATTTTCACAAGATATCCTGGTTCATTAATTCGTAATTTTTGCATACAAGTTGAAAAGAAACAATATTCTTTACCTTTAGGTGGTTTTTACCCGATGAATTGCATACGTATGTATCTTGATTTTGGCTTTTATTATTATTGCCATTGTTTTCTTTAAAAACATCCTTAAAATTCACCTACAATATAAAAAACAGAAAAATAATATATATAAATTTTTGCATAATTTAACTTTTAACTTTTAATTCTTTAAATTATAGAAATATTATTTAAATAGTTTACGGTTTTTTTTCGCTTTCTGATCAATAAACAAATAATTTGTTATATTATATTATATTATATAAAAAACAAACACCAAAAGTTTCCATTCATTTTCGAAAAAATTAAAAGTAGAAAATAATATAATTTTGTCCAAAACACTAATAAATATTTGTTCAATTAATGGTTTAAAAACATAATGCTTAAAACTTGTTATAGGCCCATAGTGAAGTTATTGTCTTAAAAAGCCAGTAAAAAAAATTAATTAAAAAATTAAATATGCAGAAAAAACTGACCATAGAAGTAAAATATTACAAAAAAAAGTGGGTAAATAATACAAGTATTAAGAAAAGTGGAATGGCCAGTGAACTATTTTAATTTACACCAACAACAATTGCGATACAAAAGCAACCGCTGTCGTTGGCGATGGAAGTTTAAAAGCGGCAAAATAAATCTAAAGGGGGGACTTTTAAAAGAAGTGTACAGTTCGTTCTGTTTTACAGACTGACTACTCTGCATTTTAAAGCAATGGGCCGTAAATCTTAAGCAAAACAGTTTGAAATTCGTTAGGAAATACTAAATTTCACAAGATCTTTTTAATTTGGAACTGGGAATTGGATAATGTTTTTTTTAACTGCTTGGGGCTTTAGCGTCATAGAATGCTTATAACGATGGGCACTTTCAATTTGTACCGAATAAAAAATAGTTGATTATATTATGACAGCAATATACATATATGTATGTATGTATGTTCAACATAAAACGAAGCACTTCCCAGCTGCGGAGTCATCACTCAGAATAGAACAAAATGAGTCTGATTAATAATAACGTTGCCCAGTTTAGGCCAAGCAACCTATTAAAGGCCAAGCCTTTTAAAAATCTATAGTAAAAGTGGGCACAGTTCAACCACTTTGTCGAACGCCTAATAGTCGTTGTGAAACTATTGCTTTTTTATAGTGAAGCAATCACGACATGACATGACAATAACATATAAAAAAAACTCTGATAATGTACCGTACAAGTAATAAAATTACCGTCTTGTCCCACCGCTTGGTTGCATCTCTTTTCGAGAGACACTTGCGATTGTTCTCATTTGCTCGAAATTTAGCCAAAAAGTGACGAAACAGATAAAAAAAAAAAGATATCACACTTTAAATATTAAGCAAACAAATGTTATAAATTTAGGGCCATATTCACATTTTGAAGGAACCATTTTTTTTAAATCACATTTTCTCTTTTCCAGCTCTAAATTACAATTGCAACAAAATGGTGAAAACATTTCAATCATACCTACCGTCCACCAACCGGACCTATTCTTGTGTTCACTGTCGAGCTCATTTGGCCTCGCACGATGAGCTGATCTCCAAATCCTTTCAGGGCAGTCAAGGTCCTGCTTATCTCTTTAATTCGGTGGTGAATGTGGCCTGTGGAGTGACTGAAGAACGAGTTCTATTGACTGGACTGCATGCAGTGGCGGACATTTATTGCGAATGCTGTAAAACACCGCTGGGCTGGAAATACGAACATGCCTACGAATCTAGCCAAAAATACAAGGAAGGCAAATACATCATAGAGCTGGCCCACATGATTAAAGAAAATGGCTGGGATTGAACGTAGAGCGAAGTGATAGAGAACAGTTCATTTTACATGAATGTAAGCAACTACTGAGCTACAGAGACGTGATCAAATTTTTACAAAACAGCAGAGACTAATTAGTTTATTTTGTTGTGCCGGTCCTAAGGGAGAAGTAGTGGTTCGGAGTTTAGTCAATAATCTTTAAAACATTAAACGATATTTCAAATCAATACGTATTATCAACACAAATCATGCATGTTACTCATAAGTCTGATCAACTGCGCAGAGTAAAAGCACAGGTGCACTGTTTGCTTTAGCCAGAGCCGAAAAGAAATGTTTGCCGTCATCTTCAGCCGGAGTTTGGTTCAAATGTATGTGCGTGTATATTTACATATATACACACTTTATAAACATGTTTACGCGTATTTTATAAGTAGCAAATAATTTTTATCATTTACGGAAAAAAACTTAGTTAATTTACTCGTCAAATCAAACTGAAACAATATTTAACCAATTGTATGCTAGAACTTTATCATTTGGCAAAACAAACAACAATAACATCACCCACCCACCTACGAACATTACAAACCAAACAAATGAAACGCAGCCACACACATGTACACTAATTCTCGAAGATTTAAACTTTCTGAATATTGTTTTGAATTCTAAACTCGCTGCCTTTAAGTCTCCCTTTAAATAGAAATGAAAAAATTTTGGACCAAATATATGGAAATACGAAATACATAAAGTAAATTTAAACTATTATTTTAGTATTTTTAAAGTGGTGATATGCGATATCTTTGGCAAAACTTTAATTTTATTTAAAAACAGTTTTAAAACTGCAACGTATTTGCGAAGCAAATAATTTCCTCCTGCAACTGAAGTACACAATTTTACATTTTAATATTTTCTTCGTTTATAATTTTTATTTCTTTTTTTTTTCTTGACAAAAACTTTTATATTGTAAATTTAAATTTTTATTTCAAACGAATATGAAAAATTGAAATTTTAGGTTATAAAATTATGTTGGAGGTTATTTTTGTTATTAATTTGTTTCGCATCTGTCCGGACTAAATTTCATATTTCCTTTTGTGAATATTTGCTCAATTTAAAATACACGAAATATCATTCCTCAACATAATTAATTTATCTATACAAACATGTATTTTTTGTGACTCCCATTTTTTGGTTAAATATAAAAAGAAAATTCATAAATATAACAAAGAATTAATACGGAAAGCGGTCAATTGTGTCTGGAAACTGTATGGAAAATTTCAACTTAAAAAATTTATTCAAATTACACTAATTTCGGAATTCTGCTGCAATTGCTTCAGAGAATTCAGAGAAAGACTGAGAAATTGTAACTCCAACTGCTGCTTTCGAAGAACAAATACAAACTACAAATTTGCCATATAAATTTCGATTTTAACGTTCTCACGACAATATGAATTTTGCAAAACAGTTTGATAATTTGCTTCAGCTCGATGAAAACTATTTAAATTTGTTTATACCTTCGAAAACTTGTCAAACCCTTGAAGTAAAACGCATGTAAACATGTTGAAAATTTCAAATTTAGTAATTTTGAGTCGATGTTTTTAGCCAGACACTTTTAGTTGAAAGAAAAGCAAGTTTTATCAACAAAACGTCACTCTGCAATTTCATTAAATGACTTAAATTTTCCAAATTAAATCGTGAACATTTTTTAATTTTTTTCCTCACTTAAGTTTTCCTCCTATTTTTGGTCAATTCTGATTGAAAAAAGGGTGTAAAAGTTCCCAACGCCCACCCCCACCCCCCACATTCTCTCATTCTTTCTCACTCTATCTCTTCTATTATCAATATTTGAACACCTACAATCAAAACATACACAACGTATCATTAATTTATAAAGTCGAGAACTAATAAATTCAACAATTCTAAACGTTATAAACAAATAAAAATAGAATGTATTAATTAGAATCCCGTAAATCAGTTTCCTGGAACAAAAAACAATAAACCAGCCGTTTGTTAAATATTTTCTTTAAAAAACATACAGAATAATAACAATATTTTCAATGGAAATTAAATGAATCTGAAGAAAGTCGAAGTGAAAATTGTACTTATTTTATGAAACCTAAAAAAAAAAGAATATCAAAAAATTCAAATTCAAACATATGGCAAAAATTCAAAGATGTTGTATTTTAAAACTGCCTGCGCGGCGTTAAGAAGAAAAGATAAAAAAGAAACAAAATTAAACATTTTTACTAAAACCACACGATTGTAAAAGTCAATGAAATTAAAGTTTAAGGTTGAAAACAAATTGTATAATTATTCAATACTGGCTACTGAGTGTTATATGAAAATGTGCAGCCGAATTCTCCTTCAAAAAAAAAAAAAAAAAGAAAACTATTTAAGTAGATTTAAATGCACTGACTCTTCTTTCACAACTCAGCTTTTGTATGTTAAAAGGAGTTGGTTAAAATTTACTTATTAATTGCAAAATTTTATTAACAAAATTTTTGCTTAAAAAGTCGAAACTTCTGGCCAAATTTTATATTTTTGTTTTATTAATTAAAGTATTTTTTAATTTCAGCCAAGTGCAAATTTAGAAAGAGGAAGGGAATTTGAATTTGAAGTAATCTGAATCCCAAATTTTCAAGTCATATAACTTCTGCAATCACGAGACAACAATATTGTTAATTAATTTTTTGTATTGTAATTTAAGCTGTAAAAAACATGACCCATGAAAAGTAATAAGAGAGCAGCAGCGGATATCGACATGTTGGGCTAATTATTTTTTAGAAATCGTGTGATTTCAAGTACGGTGATTGTCAGAAAGTACTTCATAAACATACAAAAGCCTAAATCAGAATCTTGTTCTGATCAACATTAAATAAGTATAAAATTAAGAACGAAAAATGTTTAAGTTCAACAGGCAAGTTTCTGAGCTTTAAAGTTGTATTTTTGTCTGCAACATATTTAAGATTTTGTGATTGAAGTTTATTTTTATAAAGCACAAGAAGGAGGAGATTATTGGTGCACATACAGTAATTTTGTTTTCCTAGGACTTGCATTAAAATTTTACTTAACTTTTGTTGAAAATTGGTTCCTCCGTTCCAAAAATTTATAAAAAAGTATTATTAAAAAATTTTGACTGAATGATTAGCGGAAATAAAAATGTACATACATATTTTTTTAATTTGCTTTTATACTGTTATGAAGTTTTGATCTCATTTTTGTTTGTATTGAAATTCGTATTTCTAACCTTAAACTTTAATTTTTAGTTTAAAATAATTATTGATTCGTTATTAAATAAAAGTGATTTGGAAATAAATTTGAAAGGCTGAAAGAAATTAAAGGCAGTTACCCGAACTTTACAATATTATAGTTTTTTTTTTTTTTTAATAATCAGAGATCCTTTTTAAGTAAAATTCAAAGAGAAGAATTTCAAATCTATTTCATACCATAAAATAAATCTAAAAAATTTATAGTTTTTCCTACATTTTTAAACAGCAAACAGAGGAAAATGAATGTCATAAATACGAAATTTATTTAACACGACAATTTTGCTACAGATAAATATTTCATGTTGACAATTTGTTGTTCCCTATAATTTTTGTTTTTCGTTTATTTGCTCTATTTTCGTTTATAAGCACAATTGAATTTATGTAAAATTTATAACTTTGTTTGAAAGGAAAAATTGTCGTTAACAATTGGACCAAGAGTACAATATATTGAAATAAATTATATAAACATAAGTTTTTTCACTTCTTGTTTGTATCTTAAGAGTGTCTCAAGGTCTATTTTTAGTTCATTTCTGTATTCTTGAACAGTTCGCAGAGTGAACTTGTGTCTTACGGGAATAACAAATAGCAAAACGAAAAACAAATAGGAGGAGAGCGAATTTAAAAATTCAAGTTGTCGTCTGGACATTTTTTAATAACATTCGTTTGAAAGTTTTTTACACGTGATTCGATTGTTAGATTTTAAAGTTTTATTGTCATTTTATTACTGTACAATAATAAACTGACGTTGAAATAAGGCAGGTGATATAAAAAAAAATTCAAAATTAATTCAAACGCGTTTTGACTATATTGAAAATCGAAGAGATTTTGCCGTGAGTGCTCAATTCGCGAAACAAAATGTGCCAGGAAATGCAAAATACAGTACAATGTGATAACGTACTTTTCTTTTAATGTATCGTCAGTAATCACTGATGACGATGATGCCGCCAGTTTTGACACAAACCCAGTTTGTACGATTTCTATTTAGAAATTAGTTTTTTTGTACAGTTTTTTGAAATCAGTATTAAACAATTTTTTTTCCCGAAAACATGAAGGCTAAGAAAACTCCTAGATTTTGGAATGCGAATATGCCGAAAGGGCATACGTTTTTCATGCAGTGAGAGCTGTGATAAACTGGTTAGCTTTGATAATAGGATGTCTTGTGGCCGAGAGTTGATGCCCTTCATTTTTGTGTGTTAGGCTATTATATTCCTCACTGTACCGCCACTGTATCCACGTCTTCTTCGCTTACACTTTTGTTAATCAGAATATGTTGTTTTTGCCTGAAAAAGATCTTTGAGAATAAATATCAAGTTTCAAAAAAGTTTCTTTTTGCGCTTAAATTATGCTAAATTTTTGTTACTTTTAGTTTAAAATAAATTCTAGTTAAAGCCTTCAAAATTGGACTTGAGGTGTTTTAGCAAAAAGTTTACGAACCTTAATTTAAAACTTGAGCTAATTTTATCAAGATCAAGCCTTAATTAATTAAATATTAAAGTTAATAAATATATATTATGGAAAAAATCTTATAAAAAGCATTACAACTGCCAAGAACTTTAAAAAGTTAAATGTTCTCTAAATGTTATTGTAGTTAAATATTAAAAGAAAAAACGAATTAAGACTCAATTTATTTAAAAGAGCAAATTACAATTAATATTTTATGTAGTATTAACAAAAATTCAAAAAGGAATGTGCAATTAAACCATCAACTGCAGTAGCAAAAACCGTAAAAGTTGCAAATAAATCAAGAAGATAATAATTGTATTAATTTTTAATTGAGACATTTTTCAATTAGTTTTTATTTTTGCTATAAAAACAACACACGAGCTTAACAAAAAAAAAAAAAAAAAACAAAAAAAAAATAACTTAAAAAAAATTAATAGAAAACAAATTATATTTATTAAAATGCAATGACTTCTGAAAAAATATTTCGACAAAATCAAAATTGTTTTCTATTTCAAATTAAAAATTTAAATATTATTTTAGCACAAGTAAATATTTGGAAAAAAAACAGTTAATACAAATGTACGCAGCTTTATGAAACTCAAGGCCCAACCGGCATTTTGCTTAAAAATAAAAAAAGATTGGAACTACAAGTTATTGCCACAGGAAATACTACTGCCTAAGGGAAACATTTTCAAAAAAAAAAAATGCTTCTTTACGCTTGAGAAATGTCTGCTTGTAGGTAAAGAACAAAAACCAACTGTGGCGTGATAGAAATTTCAGTCACATGGTTTTCGTAAAGCCCAACAACCACTTTAAAGTTACAAATAAAACCCAGATTTGTTATCTGTTAAAATCTAATAGATAGTCAAGTATGTGATGAAAACCAATCATTTTCAGAACATTTTTTTGCGTAATTTTTGAAAATGATATTAAAAAAAAGTATTCAATCAAAAATATCTTTGCAAGTCTGATGTAAACCTGCTTTTTAAAACGAGTCGTATTTAAATTCGGGTGAATTCTCAATAATTTCTCAATCTGTAATGTTGAATTCTACAAATAAAATTCAAGTGTATGGTTTGAATTATGAAGGAAATTTCCATCATTTGGCAGAAAATTGTTAAATTGTTGAAAGCAAATGAAAAGAAAAAAGAAAGAATGTCTCAATATCCATCCATGTACTTAAGATTATCAGGCGCACTGAATTTTTGATATGCTAATGCGTTGCGTAAGGGAAAATAATTGTCTTGACTGTTGTTTTTGACTTATTGTCGACTCGCAACAATTTACTGGTGACTAATAATAAATATCGAAGTAAAATTAACTCTTCTTGATATCACTAGTTTTAAATCTTAGTAACGTGTCTTATACCCGGACCTGAACAGAAACTGTTCTCGCCTATTCCACTACAGTGGCCGTTAACGTTCGCCAGTATTTAGAAGGTTATGAAACTGATTTTAAAACTGTGAAATTTGTGTCGAGAAGTTCATTTAATGAATTACGACAAGTTTTTTTTTATTATTCCAAATATTTGTAAACGCTAACGTTTGACGTTGCGGGGACCGCAACAATATATCTAAACATTGTTTAGGCAAAAAGTAGCGCATTTTGATTTAAACTTGTTTCCTTTAAATGGTAAAATGTCGGGGGACAATTTCCAATATTGCCAGCTGATTTTCTTTTACCAAATATTTTCTATTGCCAGCAAACTTATTTGCCACCAAATGTTTTCGTACAGCATTTAGTAGCGCCCTAAAAGTTCTGTAGTAATAACTTGCAATTGACACAGTTGTGGTACAGGATGACGAACGAACAACTGATTGGGGTTGTATTCTTTAAAGTCTCGATCTACAAGCCAGGTTTACTCGAACCTGTTTTAGCACTGAAACTGACATCTGAATTTACTTTTAACTTGGCAAGTGTAATTTTGTATTTCAATAATATTTGTCTGTATAAACCAATCCTTAATTAAAAAATAAAAATTCGTTAGCTTTTGAGGGGCACAACATCCACCCACGTCTTAAGATTTGCTAATTACTCCCTCATTGTTAAAGTTCAAGCATGTCGTAACTTGCTCGGACATGTTCGACCACTAATAAGCAACGGGCTACTCTATTCTGTTTTCAAAACATTCCTCATTGTTTGTCCGAAACATGTTTCAGAACCATTTCACACAAAAAAGAAAAACAAAATTAAGTTGCGGATTGTTTGAAAACTTATTAAAATAATAATGAATATATGTATGTACTTGTGTATACATATATAATTAAAGCTAATTAATCCTTAAAATAAAATGGAGTTCTATGAAGAAAAAACGTTTCGTTTGCAATTTTAATCAAATAAGCACTTTAAAAACAAGATTTCAAAATCCAATATCCTCTCTATTGAAATATAATTTAAGGAATTAAATCCTCTTACCTGTATGTTTAAACTAATTGTATTTTCGAATGAAATACATACCTACAAATATTGAAAACAAATTTAACAAAAATAAAAAAGTATTTTTAATAAAAAAATCTCTATTTTCTCTACGCTAAAAACCAAACCGTAAAATGTACCCCAAAACAAACAAATACAACAAATTAAAAATTCCCCCCTCCCAAAAGAAAAAAAAATATAGCTTAAAAATATATTTTAGTATTTAATAAATAATATCAACCAATAAATGAAACACCACAATAACAAGTGCAACCTACCAATCAACACAGCCCACTTCATTCATACTTTAAAGAAATAAGAAGAAGAAAAAAACAATTAAAAAATGTAAAAAAGAAAGAAAGAAAAAAAAAAAACCAAAATACATTATGAACGAAATCGTCTAAGAAATGAAACCTTAAAATACATACATACATACATGATTATAATGATAATATATTATACTTTTCAATTTAAGATTTACATATATATATTTTAAAATTTTAGGTAATACTTCATAAGCATATACATAAATACATACATACATAAATGCATATACATAAATGCATATACATAAATGCATATACATAAATGCATAATACATTTACATTGAATAAAAATATAGTTAACGAATTGCATAAAATACATTTTCATGTGCATACTTTTTATGTCAAAGCATCAAAACAAACTTCAAATCCATAAATCCATAAATACATAAATACATACATACATACATACATACATACATACATACATACATACATACATATACACACAAACAACAACTACATTTTAAATAAACCATAATAAGTTTTATGGCAAAGTGATATAAATTATAAAAAATTAATGCAATAAAAGAAAAAAAAAATCTTAAAAGCAGTTGTTTTATTTTCTAGACAGATTTGCGAACAGGGTAACGCCAGCCATTATCGTCTGCAAACCATATTTGTTGTTGTTAATTTTACCGTTTTGGAAAACATCTTGTTTTGCTTAGTCACAATTTGCACTGTTCAGTTTCTCATTGATATATGAAAGATACACATTCCTCATTGAAATTGCTTTGTTGTTCACACATTTGCACACACTCGTGCTTTTTGTCGGGTACGAATAAGAAAGTAAAACGAATCTTCGTATATTCCCCTCACCTTAATCAGCTTAGCTGAAAGAATTGCCTGTTCCGTCACGTGTTTTTTGTTCGAATGCGAAAGTCTCATTCCATGAATATAGTTTATGACTGTTGATTTTTGGCTTCGATGCCACCACACAGCCACTACTTCAAAAATGTGGTCTTAACATGAAATCATGTTAAATTAACAAAAAACAACGAACTTAAGCGAAATCTTTAGAGTTGTGCAGGACTGTGATTGTGCATCATTTTTGCTATACGAAAACTTTGTTCAAAGCACAGACCACTCAACGCCTTAAACTTAAACGCACAATCAGGCATGTCCTGAAAACCATGTGTTTTCAAATCACAAAGTTTCTGAAATCTTAAATAGTATTACTTCAAGTAGACTTAAAGTTGTTGCTGCGCATCCCATTAAACATCTATATATATTACAGAAATAATGAAAGAAAAACAACAAGTCGGCTTTGTGGTGCTATTTGTGTTTAGAAACCACCTGATTTCAGATCAAGTGATTTCCACAACACACCGGTAACTATTAAAATAATGACAACAAAATGTAATAAAATCAGCTGTAAAATAATGCAAATCGACAAATATTTTATATATATTTTTTGTATATACGAAAACTACTATTCCACAGCGATATTATCAATAAGTGACAATTACATATTCAGTTTGAGGCACTACCTGACATTTAATGCATCTGACAATTAACTTTTTTATATTTTCAATTTAAATAATTTAATAATAATTTATATAAAACGATAACAAAGGAAAAAAACAATATTCACTGAGTTACTACAATATTTCTTCACGGGCAGGGAAAAAGCATACAATTATTTTTAAGAATTATTCCCAGCAAACATTTTGTATTGCCAATATCACTTGAACATAACACCAGTATGGTTAAGATATGTCTATTTTTATAGGGATACATTTTGAACAATATTTCGTTTAATGTTATGAGTTCTCCTGGCATGTAATATGTAGACACATAAGAGCACACACAAAACAGCTGTCAAAATATTTAAAAACAAATATATTTATGTCTGCATGTCCATAAGGGAAAATTGATTTTTTTTAAAGAAAATTTAGAAATTAAAACCAAGATTCTAAAATATATGAAATTTATAGGCAAAAATTTCGTTAGAACCAATTGGACCTTATAAGTGTATAAGTATTTTGATCTACAGCTAAAAATTGTTGGTGTTAGTTAAAGTTACCTTTGGAAGATGTGTGCGGCAGGCTATACTTTAACAATTCTCTATTATTACAAACTAAAGGATAAAATCATCCTCCATATTGTGAATCTCAATGTTGACACATGTGATGTCGACGGTACAATAATGGCATTGCCGGTGGCAATATTGGCATACATTCATTACAACTGACCGCCCTCTCGCCATGTGATGGCAACATTGTGTTAAAACGACTCTGTTTTTGTCAGCAAACTGTTTAGCAACGACAAATTAAATTTTATAAGAGAAAAAGGAAAAATAGAGGAAAAAATCGAAATAACAACGAAACAGTTTGAGGAACTTATTAAACAGCTGGCAAACAAACCAAGCGTAGCTAAAGCATTTCCAAGAGGCTCTTAAGTTAAATTCTATTGGACCGCCAACTCGAGATAGTGATGGACAGCAGAATGTTTGAAGAGGCAGCAATTGCCAGGTGAAAAGCAGGCGTAAATATGTTTGTAATCCTTTCGCTATTGCAAGAAGCTGCCGTTATTTAAGTGCAATTTCGAAAAAGTTAGTTCAAGGAATTCAAACATCTCCTGAAGCAGCAACACTGCACAACCTTGCATTTGAGGATGCTGAAAACTTATCGCCAACTTCCACAAATTCAGTTTTAATGCAAAAAGTTGGTGGCAAAAACAAAAAAGAAAAAGAGCGGAAATCATTTATTACAGGAGCATAATGCTTTGCAAAATAAAGTTTTTACACAAGTTGCTAATACCTATAATGAAAAGAATAAAAAATATGTTTAAAAAGTATCCGGCCAGTCTTTTTTCATCACTAGAATTATAACATAAAAAAAATTTACACAAATTTTTAAATCAAAAAAAAAAATTAAACCATAAACGGCAATTTTAAAAAATTATATTCACCCTTATTGTGTTTGGCGTAGTCGAAAAACGACAGCTGTCGTTGTTGCAGTCGTATTTACAATTTTATGTTACCGTCTAAAATTTTCGACTAGCAAAATTTTGTAAAAGATTCACAAAGCAAAAGAATACGCTTAATTAAATCATTTTGAAACATCCTGTTAAAGACGACAATTTATTTTTCAAATCCAAGCATAACTCTTTTTGCAGCTGTACTTGTTGTTCTAAAAGCCCCAGTTTCGCTGGGTTTTATTTCTTTTATTTTTTACGCGGAGGTGTTGCCGGTGAATTAGACGGGTTTCCAATTTCGGTGTCTAAATTTGGCTCGGGGTCTGGTGAAATCCTTTGCGTTCTCTTAATTCCAAATGGATCTTTATGTTCGACAACAGCACGCATGTCTAATAGAACAATTGCTGCTTCTTCGACAGCTGAAAAAGTATTTTGTTTGAACGGCCCACCACCTGTTGCAGAGCTTTCAACTTTGTTACGAGTGAGTTTTTTATTCAATTTAAATTTAAAGTCGGCCCACCACCTTCATCCAACCCTCTACGCAACGGTGTTCCACTCCTCTTTAATATTTATTTTTATTAAACTTTTATGGAAGCCCTTTGCCAATAAGGTTTTTGCTCCATTATTGCTACTAACTTTGCAAATTATGCGGCAGTTGTGACCTTTAACCTAAAATATACACCCGAGTTAGGTACACAAGTACATAAAAACGAAATTATATTTTTTAATGATATTAAATTTTTTGCATACATACATTTTATTTCCTTCCATTGAAATTATTTCTCAAACAATTTTAATAACGTCGTGATCAAAATGTTTAACGACAATTTTTTACACTTTCGACAGACAAATACGCCAAACACGGTACTGTTTTAAGGTCGTTTTTGTAATAGATTCATTGGCGTTTTTCGCCAATCACGGTACCATTTAAAAAAAAACGACTAGTTTACGCCGCAAAAACGCCAAAGACAATAAGGGTGATTGGTTTCCTTTATATTACCGATAACAACACAACGTCAGCACAATACTTTTAAGAAATGCCGATTTGGCATTGGGGCGACGATGACGGCCTGTGGCCGTGATGTCGACAATTGTATTGTGTTGGAGGGCCGACTATGGGCCGACATATTTATGTACATACATATATATTTATCTTCATAATATGGTAAGAGAAACTATTATTAAATCAATCTGATTTGACAAAGTAAAATGTATGATAAGATAAGAAAGTGCGGCAGTTTGAAATGCAAAACCTGCACTTTATTAAACATCGCCGGCGGTATTATCTTCCCGTTAACTTATCGTTCATTTCTAGGTTAAGGCGAAGTTGTAATAATGAAAACCGATTTATGCGGGCTAAAGGATTATTCGTTTTTTGCATTTTATATTAAATTTTCAAAGGCATTAAGTTGTTTCTGAAACATCTATAAATTTATAAGAATAAAGTTTGTAAGAAGTGGCCTTTTCTATCAATATGTTTGCTGGGCCATGTGATGTACATACATACTACATACATACATACATATATAATAAAATTCAAGGGCTTTGATAGTTTAAAGCTTGGTTTTTGCATTTGCACGTTGTGTGAGTCTGTTATTTTATACATAAAAACAACAAAATGTACCAACCGCAAATGTTGAATTACATAATCAGATGTTTTTGTTTATACAGCAAATTGCTAGTTTTATTATTTATTTATTTATTAGTTGTTATCAATAATAAATTGTTTCTTGTTCTATTTTTTTTTTGAAATTTTACAATCGTTCGTCGTTTATATTTTGCAGTTTTTTTTATTGACTTTATAAAAAATATTATGATTGATGACTGGCCGAGTGACTTTTTTCTTAGCAGAACTTGTAATAGTTAGATTATGGCAGATCATGTGTATGTATGTAAATATACAAGGTGGCGCAGAAATAACCTTCCGATATTTTTTGGCTGTAATTTCAAAAAAAAAAAAAAATGAAAAACTTTGATTCTTCTTGTGGATTATTTTTATTTGGTCTTTTAATTTTTTTTACATCAAGTCGAGAATATGATGTCATGTAAATGGCCGCCGCCACAGTTGATTGTCATTTGAGCCCTTTTTATGGCATTTTCCATCACTTTGTCCAAAACTTCCGGCGATAGGTCCTCACATTCTTGACGGATATTGTCTTTAAGAGCTGCAAGAGTCTGAGGCTTGTTGTCATAAATCCGCGACTTCAAAAAGCCCCACAAAAAGAAGTCTAGAGCGGTCAAATCAGGCGATCTTGCTGGCCAGTGCAAATCGCCAAAACGGGAGATTAGGCACCCGGGAAATGCATCCTTCAGCATATCGGTTGTGGCAGGTGCAGTGTGTGCCGTTGCACCGTCCTGTTGGAACCACATGTTTTCCAATCCCAATTCATCAAGTTGCGGCAAAAAGAACTCGTTGATCATTGCTCTGTAGCGCTCACCATTCACAGTAACCGTTTGGCCCGCGACGTCTTCGAAGAAAAAAGGTCCGATGACTCCTCCAGCGAAAACAGCACTCCATACAGTGACTTTGAGCGGGTGTAATGGCTCTTCGTGGGTTACACGCAGATTTTCAGTGCCCCAGAAGCGTAAATTTTGCTTATTTACGTACCCGCTAAGATGGAAAGGGGCCTCATCACTCATGATTATTTTTGATGAAAAATCATCTTCCTCTTGATGGTGATTAAGGATGGCTTGAGCGTATGTTAGACGCGATTGGCGGTCAGCAGCTAACAGCTGATGCACCGTCTGGACTTTGTACGGAAACATCTTCAAATCAAAACTAAAATTCGCTGTAAAGACCGTCGACTGACACCCATTTGCGTGGCACGTCGTCTGGTCGATGTCGACGGCGCTTCCATGACATCCTCAGCTACAGCAGCAATATTCTCTGCAGAACGGCTACTCCGGTGTCTGCCACGCCTGGCAGCATCTCGTGTTGTGCCAGTCTCTTCGAGGCGAGCGGCTAAACGTCGCAGTGTTTTACCAGTAGACGGCTAGGAAATCTGTGACGAAATTCTCGTTGTGCCAAAGTCATCGACCGATTATTGGTCAAATAAATAGCCACCAATATTTCGCGTTCTGCAGCAGTGTAGCGTAACATGGTTTCTTAACGTGTATTTCGCATGTGTTTACTACACAAAAGTCAAAACAGAACTGACATTAGGGGCCAATCGCAAAATTTATAGCATTTTCTGATAGGAGGATTACTTTTGCGCCACCTTGTATATGTAAATAAAACGTAAAAAATAGGACTAAAGGCCGGTGCACATGGAATCCGTCAGGCGTTGTACTCTTATGGCCAGTTTTTAACTTAATATGTAAATACGAAATTAGTTAATTTTTCCTTAAATTTAAGTTGTACTTAAATATGGTTTCATTTTTTCAGTCTCAAATTGCGTTTGGAATTTAATTATGATAAAAGTATGGTAGCACTATTAAATGTCCAAAAAATATAAACAACTTCTTCATTTAACAGCTGCTTATTTAATATTAAAATATTTTGTTCTCAAATTTTTGTGGTTTCGAAATGTTTGCCTGAATTTGCTATTAAATTCTCGCTCCACATCCTTGTGAATGTGTATTCACCTTTTGTTCTGCACCAACTCGGTCAGTCTTTTTGCACTCGATTATGCTGCTGTTTTCTTTTTTGATCAAATAATGAAAAAACTTCAATGCGCAATTTTCATAATTTGCAGAACTGTCAAAATCATATGGTAGTGTAAACAGCTTAAGTTGTATTTAAATGGACTTGGTCAGTGATTTAAGTTGTGCTGAAATATGATCTATTAAAATGAATTCGGTATTTAAACAGAACTTAACTTTAAACACCGTTTAATTTTTAAGTTAAAAACTGGCCCTTAGTCGTAGTCGAAACAAATTATAACTTCGACTAAATATCTTCGAAATTTTTCATGATTGCAAAGAAAAACGATTTTGAGCTTCGACTTCAAAAATCGAAATCAAAAAAGTTTCTCAAAAATCGACTTTCTAACTCGTTTGCCAATTCCTAACTTACACGTATTTGAAAGACTTAAAATAGCTTTGAGTTAATTTTGCACTTCTAAAAATATATTACCGAATATATTGATCAGTTCACTTTTACTTAATTTTTATTACGGATAGATTTTTATTTTAAGTTGCGGCTCAGCATCATTTTCATAGCAAACTTTTACTTTTGCGACAACTTGAACTTGAAAATTTACATTAAGAAATTTTTATGCACCTTCATACATACACGCATACATACATATATATTATATAGAAAACTTTCCTGCTTGCCAAAAGAACAAAGTCCCCAAAAAGAAAACAGATTTTTTCTTACGAGTATTTTTTTTTTTTTTTTTTTGTTTAAATTGAATTTTATGAATGTTTAAATGAAGATAATAAAACTTAAAAAAACAGAAATGTGAACACCAAATTTGCTTTAAAAACTCACACAGCAGCTAAAAAAAAAAAAAACAAAAGGCTGCCAGCTTTAGTAGACAGTTGCTAACTGTCATACATTTTAGGCAACTGGCAACGCCGAACTCAAGTTCGGTTGCTATCGACAATCGAGCCATAAGATTAGCGAAATATTGTCGAAGTAAATACTCGTACATTTTAGGGTTACTCTGTTTTTGGCTGTACAAAATATTTTAAAAACAATTTTCTTTCCTTAAGTTTTCCTTATTAATTAAATAAAAAATTAAACGTTCGAAAGTCAAATGCGGTTGACTATGATTTATGTATGTATATACACATGTATATGTATGTATGTATGTATGTATGTATGTATGTACATACAATATATTAATTCATTACGTAAGCGCTTAAACGAGTTGTTGCTGTATTCAAAACATGAAAACAACTTTACGGTGAATTCTGCAATCAAACCAGCTCAGGCACACACACATACATACATCTCTATTCACGAAATTATCAAAACTTCTGCGATCTAAATTTGCCCACACACCTAAACCACAACTACAAAAACTGCACTTGTGTATGTGTGTATGTATGTATGTACGTGCATGCTTATGCATGCATGTGTATGTTTACGCATATAGAACGCCTTAAATACTTGCCAAGAAGAAAACTTTTACATTTTTTTTCCTATTCAAAAGCAGAGGAAGCAAAATTTTAAAATGAACATGATTTGTAAGGAAGAAAAATACATTCCTGTATGAAGGAAATAGAAATCTTGAAAGTGTGCCAAGTAGAAACCGTATTTTTTTTGAGCAGTTTTCCCTGACTAAATACAACAAACAACATAAGAAAATACTAGTAGTTTTGGGCTGCATATCCTACAAGCACCCACACGTTTCTGGAAGTGTAGGGTTTGTTTGGGTTGTTGCAAAATTGTCAATTGCAATAAAGTGAGAACAAACTGCTTACTGTTTTCTGTGCTGTTGCCACAGCGAAAGCGAATGACTCGCCGGCAACATTTGTTTGTTGCAACTACTTAAACCTTTAAGTGACCATTGGCCGCCCATGGCCAATCAAATCATTGAACGTTTCATTTATTACTCTACAAGTCAAAAGGAAGATGAACCCAGAATTTACTGTGGACAGTGCGGGAATTACTGCAAAAATATCCTGGAATTTTTTGTCCGCAAAATATGCGGCATTCTGGAAATTTGCTTACGGGAAGTCTCGAACGCAAAACACTATTCTAAATTTTGTATTCTTGTATACGTTCATGTATAATTAAAGGAAACGCATAAGGGAAAGAAATTGTGTTTTGGTTTCGCTCCAAAATCAAAACTGATTTGGTTGGTGTTTTGCAACACACAAGGCAAACAGTTGTCAGTGTTCGGCTCCGCGTGTTAGCCCTTTTCGCAGATGCAGGAGAAACTAAAATACAAACTTTAAATTTGAGAACCTTAAAAAAAAAAGGAAGCAAATAAAATGTTTAGAAAACGCAATTTGTTGAAAGAACGAAGAAATGTTACTAATTGCTGGAGATAAAGGCGAAGGCGAAGGCGAAGAAGAAGAAGAAGAAGAAACTTGCTGAAAGTGTTGTGGGTGGTTGACAGAAAATTGCAGAAACTTTAAAAGGCGTGAATATCAATGTCGGTAAGAGCATTAAGAACGTTGCAAATATCTACATATGAATGTAGCAGGCAAGTGTTCATAACTTTTCAGAGCATATAAAACAAGTGCGTGTGTGTGTGCTTGTGTGTGTGTGTGTGTGTGTGTGTGTGTGTGTGTGTGTGTATGTGTTGGCTTAATTGTAACAAATGCATGACAAGTTTCTGTTTGATGTCCTTGCCATTTTGAGATTCAACTTAAACACACTTTTCAATGGCATAAAATAAAATAAAGCACATACAAAATATTAAAGTACAACGATTGTTTACATTTCAATAATTGCAGTGTCTTGCATGGGGACACCTCTATATAGTGTAAAATTTTCAAATTCAAAAACACGCTTCTTACGTTACGCTGCTTCTGCTGCGCTTTCTTATGGTGTTTCTGCCGGCCAGTTCAAAACTCAAGCACAAACAGTCGTTGTCATCGATCAAAGTGCTTGTAAATGTCATCATTTGCGGTTTTTGTTCTAAATTTTTTAGCTTTCGAGTGCCGAAACCGGTTATATTCTTGTTAGTGGGGAGTTTAAAACCCGAATGATTATGCAAATAACACTTAAGATTGGTTTGTTTGAGGTCAAAATTTAAATTGAAATTCAGTTCATTGCCGCTTCTATTCAATACACCAGCGTAGAAAGTTTTCCTAATCATTTCGCGCCATGTCATACGAACAGAAAAAAATTCTAAATGTATTCAAATATAATTTATGTTCGTTTGAAATTTCTATGGAAACATTAATTTCTTTTTTTTTAACAAATTCCTGATTTTTGCATTCAATCGGTGGAGGAGGTTGGAGGGGGCGGGGGCAACGAAAACTTGGTTTTCATTCTATTTAAAGTTTTGTATCATTAATTTCGGCTTTAGAAAATGAAACATTGTACGAATGTGTGAATAGAAATGAAACCCTTGAGACATGTTTTGTGCTGAGCATTTGTTTTTGTTCTTTTGTTTTTTAACATTTCTATGCTTTATTGTGTTCGTACATTCGAATGGTCCGGTCCGCCAGCATCGACAGCCAGCCCAAGCCCACAAAATGGTTTTTTTTTGTTTGACTGTTTTTGAATGAAAAGAAGGCAACGGAATATTGGCCTTGTACGAATGTCATCAAATGTTGCATTGCGTGCTACTATTGAAAATTGTTCTAACGAATTCGTTATTGTGAAAGAATTTGCCGAAATGTATGTATGTGTACAGTGCGGCCGGAATAACGTCAACCCTGCATTGTGTTGATATTCCAAAACCTCAAACCAAATCACAAAACTGCAAAATATCAACCACAAATAAAGGAACATTTTTGCTTTAGTAACACGAACTTTGCATGTCATTATTTCCGAATTTGGGGGTTCCCCTTATAAATATGTATGTGGTGCAGACGTGTTGTTCTTTCTGTTCAGCTGCTTTCCTTATTAAGTTTGGTTTTAAAATTAGGAAAAACAAAAATGCTTTAAACAACTGGCCGAACTATATTTTACTTTTAAATATCGCTGTTCACAAAAGTCAATAAACTGGCGATTTGAATTTGCTGATGCTATCCCGAGCGCAGTCTATATGCATAAATAAAATCATGTGATTTGATAACGTTGGACTTCCTTCTTTGGGTATATTTAAAAGAAAAAGTGCACCCCAATAAGCCAAGATAATTCTGCCCGCTAACGACACCGAATCTCAATTATGACTCCGGAGCCCTTGAAAATGTGAACGCGTTAAGATTGTTGAAGTCTTTTACGAAAATAGGCGTTGGCGTTCAAATCAACATGTTAATTAGCCGTCACGATCATGCGATTTGACACCGTTGGACTTCCTTCTTTGGGGATAACTAAAAGAAAGAGTGCGCGTCAATAAGTCTCAGAGTCCTTGAGAATATGGTCCTGGGATAGAGGCAAGATTTCGGCCGATATTTTGTTTTACACACAATTGTCTTACATCCTTCTATCATAATGGAAAATATTAAGATAGTTCTCTGAAAACGTTTTATTTTGCTTACAATGAACATCGTGCGTTTTGTTGGAACCACCCTTTACATATGTATGTATGTATGTATAAGTACATAATTATAATGAAAATAAGTCCAAAATTTTCTTTTGAGTGTCTGTGTCCAATGAGTTTGCAATTCATCGTCACTTGTAGCCGTTCTGAGAGCGTAAAGTAGTGAGACTGTTGCGTGGCGTATAAATAAATAATAAAACAAACGATTCTAATTTGTAGTTGTTTCAAAAACAGAAGCAAAATCACATTAAGAACTTAAACTATAGAGTGTAGAAAAACAAAATATTAGTTTAATTATGGAACGTTGGCGGGCCAGATATCATTTCTAAAGAGCAACTCATATAAAGCAAAATAAATGATTGTTTTATTCTATTATATTTTGCATGAAATAGTTCGCACTGGCCATTAAAATAATGTCACATTGAAAAATTGAAAAGTCATAATTGGCTAAACTCTTTATTATGAAGTATCGATTACATTTTTGGCAATAAATAAATCTGCAAAAATTTAAATTACAGTGTGTCGGCCATCAATATGCCATTGAAATATTTAATTTGAAATTACCGAAGAGTGCAAATTCCATAGACTTTCGTCAATTTATTGAATGTTTTTTTAAGAGACCTGGAAAACAGTTCAAATTATCGGAAGATTCAAATTAGCGAATTTCAAACTATCAAGAGCTCACTGTATATACATATGTATACATAAGTATTCACGTATATATTATGTATATACAGGTACATATTTAAATTGTTAAACACTTTGCTGCCAGTGAATGAAAACCGTGAGAATTCTTTCCAATTTTTTCCTGACTTTTGATGCTTATTCGATGTAGGGCGGCAAAGGCGTAGTATAAGAAGAATCCTACCGATATCGGTAATGTCTATTGCTCACAATGACTTAAGTGTCCTGCTGTATTTCTAGCCTTTACCCGTCCTAAACAACAACTTTCTCTCCGTGTACAGAGAAAATCAAATTTCTGGAGCATAACAAACTCTTCCCTGCCAAGTTTATACTTAAATACATATTTACTTTGTTTGGGCAACAAATGACTGAACCGTCAACTGACGAATTTATTAGGCGATTGGGTGTTTTGTTTCACTATCCGATTCGATCGTTATTACCAGCCGTTTCTCAACTTAATATGCATCGTTTTACAATTTCTTAACCTTAAGTTGACATCAGTTGGTCATTTGTTTAAATCGTCAACATCGCAATAAGCAGAAAAAGCAAATAAAAAAAGGGTTGAAGTGTCAATATTGCAAAAAAGAAATCAATGAATTATTTTATTCGTATGAAATACGAGTAAAAGGAAAGGCCACAAAGCAAATAAGGTTTTCGACTTAAGCCTTAAGATATTTTAAAATTTTAGGTATATTGAAAATTTTCACTTTGCTTCTGCATATATAAAAAAGTAAGCAGAAAAGAGCACTTATTAATTCTTTTTCTTTTGACAGTGTATCAGCTTAAGGTGACGTAACGCTGGTTGTAACAAAAGTCTGCAATACGACTACAGTGGACGGCCGAAAATTACAAGTCACGAAATTCGAATCCTTCAGAAATTAGAGCCAACGTTATTATTTTTCCTTTTTTTTTTTAATAATAAATTGCATGCTCTGAAATTGGAACAGGCGATTCTAAGCGTTTTTATTTTCCGTCTGTTTTTAACAGTGAAAAATTGACTTTTTAGCTTTTAGTGACAAAATAGGGGAATCCCATATTTTATATATGAGTTTTAAAATATACTCTAATGTTGTTTTTATCAAGAGAATTAAAATTTTAAGATATTAGAACTTCTAGTGAATTAAAAAGTGGTTCCAATTTCCAGGCGTCTACTGTACTTAAAAGATGATGTGACGAAGCTTTTGGGAGCAATTACTAAAAATTATAAAAAACTGATTTTTATACGAACACAAACAAAATGAAATTTCATTAGTGTGAGGGATATACGAGTACTATCCCTTAAGGAGTAAAAATTTTTGATACTTGATGTAGAAAATTTAAAATAAGTCTTATCCAGTGGGTATTATTGTGCTCTTGAAATTCGAAATAAAGTTTTATTGCGTTTCAAAGAAATAAATCTAAAATTTTGTCAGTATTTATTTATTTATTTACTTTTTGGTAAAATAATTGGTAATTTATTAGTTTTTGTAAAACTTCTAATAATTATAATTTAATATTTTATATTTTTATATTAATAAATAAATATAGTTGGTTGATTTATGCTGAATTCTTCGAAAAATTGTATAATTGCTTACGCCAATAGTATGGTTGGCCGTGGTATATTTTGGACTTTAGCCATAATAGGCTTAGTCGGGAATATGTTTAACTATATCATACTGTTAAGATTTTGTTCCTTTGTTTGAAGTTTTTTCAACTTTTTCTTCATGATTTTATAAACATTTATTTCTTTTAAAATCAAATCTTTGCGTTGCGATAGAAAATATAAAACGGAAAACCAGTTATTGTATATGTCGCATAAAAATAGTAAATTTATTCTGTAAACAAACATTTATTGCGAGCTGATCATTTATATGCTAAAAAATAACTATTATATTGTTGAGTACGATAAAAGTTCTTTATTTTAATTTTAAAATGCAGAGACAGCAACAAAAGAGTAACATAAGTGTTGACAATAGTATTTTTATGGTGAAAGAAACTATAATTAAAACGATAAAACACTGCTTATAATAACTATTTACAATGTTCTGGAATACATATTAATGTCGCTGCAACAATATGGCGATTCTGAGTTTCTTTTTGATTTAGAAGAAAAAAATAAAATATTTTTTTATTTAATCCCCAGTTGTTGCACAAACTAATTTTGTCCTGGCGAAAAACTCGTCAAATTTTATAGCAAAAAAAATAAAAGAAAACTTGAGACGTAACTTCTCCAAAATAATTGTATCGAAAAATATTATTCTTTCAGTTTGCTAACAAATGTTTTGAGTTTTAATAATCCAGCAAACGAGCAGCCATGGAAAACAAAACCATCAGCATATGATGGAACCGGTGACATTGTGGCTTAGCTAAAAATAATAATAAAAGATTGTACAAAATGCACAAAAGGATTTGAATAGCTAAAAAAATAGAGCACAAAACAAACGACACGTTATAAGTGCATTTAAAGAATTGTCACTGCAGATGCAGACAATAATAAGATTTTTATCAACCCAGACACGGTTCGGTACTTTTGTCTACTTTTACTTGTCTAAATGGTTGTCATTCCATCTGAATATGCAGCTTAACTTTAAAGAGAATAACAAAAACTTGAGAATAAAAGCAGCTTTATCTAGTAAAAATAAATACTGCTATTCATTCATGAGAAAAAAAGGATATACACAACGCAATAATACTTAAAATCCCTACAGGATATAAAATCATGCAGACGCTGGGGATTTATAAAATAAGTATCTGTACCATTCAAAACTAAACTATAAAAAATGTTCGTACACATTGACCGCTACAAACGTAACTCCGCTAAGTTCCAAAACTTAAGAAGAAGTATATCTCTGTTTTACTCACACTTGATCCTGTAGAGAGTTGTTAATTAGTTGGACCGCAATTTAGTATCTAATTACCTGGTTCGCATCCAAAATAAGGAATTTCTATTAGTTAGTTGGAGGCACAACAAACCTGTGTCTTCCAGGCTGGCAAAAAGCAACAATCCATTTTGCCGAAGTGATTTCCACCAAACTGTCTCATACATTGATTTGAATGATTTCAGATTACAATCATTTTAGAAATCATTGATTGCACATAAACTTAATTGCAATCAAGATGATTGCAGTACAGTTTGCGCTAGTCATGCGATTTCAGTCAATTATTCGGATAACAAATCAAGAAGTGAAGAACAATAAACATTTCAATAAACTTGGACAGTTAATTAAACAATAAAGCAAGAACAACGACTGCAAAATAAAATTTTCGTAAAATATGTGATACTAGAAATACAAAATGTGGTTCAAAACATATATTTTTTTTTTTAAAGTTGTAAACAAAACCTGACGTGATTGTGACCTCAAAATTATGAGATCCATGTGATTTAAAGAAAAGTAATTTCTTTAGAAAAGAATTAAGATTTTTATTTTATACATGTATGTATAGAACTGCTACCAAAATGATTGCAACAAAATTTGATTGCATTCAATTAGTATATGAATGGATTTTAAAAAATTTATTAAATCGTTTATATATACATATATATTGATTTTATGAATTCAGTTTGTAGTCATGCATTCAATTTAAAAATTTTGTAGGCAATCAATAATCTTGCAGAATCAGGTGATTGCAATTTAATCGAAGGCAATCTGCTACAGCTCTGGTTTCTTCTAGTGAGATCGACAGATACTGTTCTTTGTACAGAAAATAGGATCGATTTTACTTCTTTCAGAATTCTGTTGGCAATAATAAAAATAAAAACAAACAAAATACCAAATGACTTTCTGAAGGGCACCAGATAGCCTGCATTATAACGATTAGAAAAAGTTTGATACCTGCACCAACCAAGGCAGAGAATGAAAAGTGACCTTTTTGGACTAAGCACAATTTAGTTCTCAGCCAGTTTCAGCCGAATTAGTACGTTAAAGAAATGAAATTATTTTGCTCGTACTGTTCGTACATGAAATGCAATTGTGTTCTCTCATATTTACGGAAACTTCATAATTTTCTATTTAAGAAACAGCATGAAAATAAAATAAATGTTCATATTCAAACCAGCCCAACCAAATAGTTGAACGAGTACAATCTGTGTTTGGGCGGGGTTTTCAGCGAATCCAAAGAAAATATATATATATATATTTTTTTTATCACATTTTTGCTTTTTTAAGTTTTATTATCTTCATTTAAACATTCATAAAATTCAATTTAAACAAAAAAAAAAAATACTCGTAAGAAAAAATCTGTTTTCTTTTTGGGGACTTTGTTCTTTTGGCAAGCAGGAAAGTTTTCTATGTGTGTATGTATGAAGGTGCATAAAAATTTCTTAATGTAAATTCTCAAGTTCAAGTTGTCGCAAAAGTAAAAGTTTGCTATGAAAATGATGCTGAGCCGCAACTTAAAATAAAAATCTATCCGTAATAAAAATTAAGTAAAAGTGAATTGATCAATATATTCTGTAATATATTTTTAGAAGTGCCAAATTAACTCAAAGCTATTTTAAGTCTTTTAAATACGAGTAAATTAGGAATTGGCAAAAGAGTTAGAAAGTCGATTTTTGAGAAACTTTTTTAATTTCGATTTTTGAAATCGAAGCTCGAAATCGTTTTTCTTTGCAATCATGAAACATTTCGAAGATATTTAGTCGAAGTTATAATTTGCTTGGACTACGACTAAACAATTTACACATATTTTATAAAAAAATATTTTTAAAACTTGATTTGTTTTAATAATGAATGGAATGACAGAGGCAACTTTCTAATGTAAAAAACATTTCAAGATTATATCAGTAAATAAATTAATTTTATAAACATTAAGCGCGAAAACTTAAAACTTTTTCAGGCCATTTTTATCATAAATTAAAAAATGCATTTCAGCTGTCAAAACAAACGTCTTCCGTAGGGTTTTGCACAAAAAGTTCTTGGTTTATGTGCTCATCCTTTGCTAGTCCAGCTTTGGAAAACAGACGTTCGAAAAGCATCAACGTCGCCAGAATGCCCAAATTTTCTCTTGCTGTATCAAATACATATATATGTGTTGGGATGAACTAATTTAAGTTTTTACCATTCTTATAAAAGAAGCGAACGTTGTCCTCCAAGTGGTCAATCGTTTCGAGCTTATCGGCGTAGACTAGCGACTTCACATATCCCCTCAGAAAGTAGTCTAGTGGCGTTAAATTGCACGACCTGAGAGGCCAATTCACGGGTCCGAAAACTGTAACTATGCGGTTATCAAATGTTTCCCTCAATAAATCGATTGTGGCCACAGTTGTGTGACATGTTGCGCCGTGTTGTTGAAAGCCCAGCTCCTACACATCAGGGTTGTACAATCGATGAACGAAAAATTCAGTAATCATGGCTCTATAGCGATCACCATTGACTGTAACGTTCTGACCGGCATCGTTTTTGAAGATATATGGGCCAATGACTCCGCCAGCCCATAAAGCGCTCTAAACAGTAATTTTCTGTGGATGTAATGGTGTTTCGACAAATGCTTGTGGATTTTCACTCCAAATGTGACAAGTCTGCGTATTTACGTACCCATTCAACCAGACATGGGCTTCATCGGAAAATAAAATTTTGAATGGAAATTCAAAATCAATATCAATTTGTGCTTCAACCCATTCGCCGAATTGGCGGCACAGACGATGGTCGTAAGTCGATTTATAATGAAATTTCAAAGCAAACTAAACTAAATAGCAACTATCAGCTGTTAAATGGGTGCTCAAATAAAGCAGTGATGTCAACTCAAAGTTGTGACATATATTAAATGAAAAATCAAAGTATATTAAATAGACGTTTCTTATCACGATTCATTTATGTGAATGAGAACTCTGACATACTATTTGTAAGATAATACTGAATACTGATATATATGTTATAAATGTGATATAAGTTCGTATAATCAAAGTTTTTGCTGCCCCACTAAAGGCAGGCACTTACGAGTACACACTGAAAAAGAGGGATAGGAGGTTAAAACCATCCCAGACATAAGTAAAAATTATAGGGTTTCGAAATCAGAAAGAATAATTCTCAATAAATTTCTCAATGGCCAAATCAAATTTCTTATCGCAATTTCGAAAAAACACTTTTTTGCTCGTAGTTTCAAAACGGCCGAGGAAAACAATAATACGTTTTTGTTGTGGCTGTTCTAATACGAGTATGACTTCGAAAATTGACACATGTCACTTTATTTCATTCAAATGTCAGATTCTATATTATGTTTCTTTGCTTATTTTTATATATTGTACATACATACATACATACATACATACATACATACATACATACATGCATATAAATGTATACATTTTGAACGGAACTCTTTCAAGACCACCAAAAAGAAGCAGCTCAATTTATCTTGCTCGTATGAGTTGTTCAGGTTGGTCGCAGTGCCATTACAATTAATTATCGTTCTTTTGGTTGTTCAGGTGGCTGTTCGATAAGACCAACGAGAATTGGATGTTTGCCACCCCCCCCCGTCCATATTGAGAATCGTCACTTGTGACCCACATTTTATGAAATCGAATGTTTTAAAAATAGGTTTTTGTCCTGCAGCCGAAAGTTCTTTGCACATACATTTTGCTAAAATATGTTACAAGTTGTTTTGATTTATTTTTTTCCTGCTACAATTTTTTGTTTGTTGTAGGTTCACTACTGTGTCAAAAGTGCGCTCCATTTTCTGTTTAAATTTACTTAAATTCTAAGTATTTGTGCCATTTTTTTGTGGCAGTTTTGTGTTTCTTTTTTGTTCGCTTTTGTTTAACCACAAGAAAAAAGAAATGCAGATATTTTTGTTTGGTTTTCATTAAAAGTATCCTTGAATGTGGCAGAAAAAAAACATGCTAAAACGTTATGAAAGAAATCATCTTTAGTGCACAGTTTGTTGCTAATTTGAGCAAAAACTGTGTTATAGAATTTTTTTTAGTTTCATTTTAACAGCTCTTGGAAATGAAGTTATTAAAGGCAAAGAAAAAAAAAACATAATTCGAATATAAGTTTTAGTTTAGATTGCAGCAGGGTGGTTCATATGAAGCAGATTAAAGGAAAAAATCTAGCCATTGCGATGCATTCTTACGCAAAATAACTTCCTGATAGCGTGTGTTGCCTTACTGCCACATGCCTTTCCTTTCTGCCCCAACAATATCTGTTGCTTTTTTTTGGAAAAAAAAAACTTTTAGATAATTAAAATAGGCTTAATAACTGGTTTATATTTTATTTTTTTTTATCAATTTCAGACGTTGCGTCTTAAAATTCGTCTTAAAATTTTTAAACTCGTCTGTCTATATGTTTGTTTGTTTATTTGTATCTTATAAGAGGCCATACATCTGGACCACTCTTCACAAATATTAGCCGATACTCTGAACTGAATTGCAGGCTATTTTTTTGAGCCACGCCCACTTTTACGCCCAGTTTTTGAAACTATATTACTGCGTTTTACATAGTGTTTCACACATTTTACACTACAATATAAAAGTGCACAACTTCGTCATTTGTGGACCAATTTTCAACATTATTTTTGCATATAGAAACGGTCCACTAATTTTCGAAATCTTGAAATTGAGATGTTGCAAATTGTTTGCTCCCCCGGAATAGATACACAAATAAATTTTTTTTGTATATATGGGAGAAGGAGAGAAATGTCCACCCAAAATAAATGGATTATGAAATTATTTTGTCGTTTGTGGGGCAATTTTCGAAGTTCTTTTGGGAGCTTAATTTCATTACCAAATAACTTGGCCATTTGTGCACCAAATGATTTTTGAATGAAAAATGATGAAAAGATGAGGTCTATTAAAAACACTTTTTGTTTTTCCCAAGGCTTTTTAGGAGAGTTTTTGTATTGTAACGTGAAAAGCTGTGTAAAATAAAGCAGGTTATAGTTTAAACAGGAATTTGGGCACATTCGGTACTGCGTTCAGCTTAAAAGAACGAACGATTTTCGCAGCCAACTTCACGTACTTTTTGATGCGCTGTCACAATCGGATTGACTAATGACATGACGTTGATGTCTTTCATTAAATACCAGTTTTTAAAGCCAGTCAACGCTTAAGGTGCCAATTTACCTATAACTGTTAGAGAGCAAAACTTTGAAGCCTCAAATATCTTTTGATAGTTTTTTCTATAATTATTGAAAAATATTTTCTCGTTTTTGGCACTAATCAAAAATGTTCAATTTCGAATCAATCGAAAGATCAAGGGAAACAACTCTTCTGTTAATTGGTTAAGGGTTACATAATACGTGTATTAAAGGCACGGCCTTAACAAGATAAATAATTATACCAACACGTTCATATTATATTCTATTTATGTTTATAAAAACGCTGAATATTGCTAAATACTTTTTCCGTATTTTTTTTTGTAAACAAAAGTATTCTCTGTTTGACCTTTCCGGTATCATTCTTGTCCAGGAAGCCCGTGCGACCTTTTTTTAAAGGTATTTTTCCTTTACCCTGTGCTGTTGTTGGTGTTTTCCTTAAAGTTTAGAAACTTTTGACAAAAAAAAATCTTATACAAAATTATTTATGTAAATGAAATAAATCTTTTGCTAATTCTGGTAAATAATGTTCTTTTTACGACTAAAATCTTTTATGTTAATCCAAAGAATTCCTTGACGAAAATTTTAAGCCCCGTAATTACAGTTTTCAAGGGAAAAATCTTGCCTAAATAAAGAAAAGTTATGTGGGTATTTATAGTCATTAAAAGAACTTGTCTTCCTGCCACTCTTTAAAGTCCACCACTGCTTTTGTTGCAAATTTGAAGGATTCAAAGGGCCATGGTACGAGTACCATGTACGTTATGTAGGTTGCACTGACTGGCTGTTCTTAAAATTGTTAAAAAAAAGATTCGCTTGTTGCCAATATTTTGGCAAATTTTCTTTCTTTTGCCCTTTGATACACGCTCTAATGGATTGGAAAAGATACAAGATTTATCTACTTGTTGTCTGCTATCAATGTTTTGTTTTTTGTTTTTTGTTTTTGTTTTTAAGCTCAAAGGATTCCAAAACTTTTGCCATTTGTTAAAAAAGTGTACTTTTTTTTTGCTAAAAGCAGCTTTAAAACTTAAACTGCTTCAGTATACCTTTGGCACCAATTTAAAATAATGTGGGTGCTCCCAAATATCATATTTTGTAAGTGCTGGTGTGTGTGTCAGTGCCCGGTTTGGGAAGCGTTCGCCAACTGACAACAATAATAATACTGCAAACAATGTCGTTGTTAAATTTTTGAGTTCTTGAGAACTTGGTTGGTCATAATCTTTTTATTGTTTCAAATGAGTTTCATGTTTTCTTTTCATCGTTGTTATGCAAATGAAGTTTTAAGGATGTTTTCCTTTTTCGCCGCTCTTTTAACAAAAATTTAACAGCAGCCTTAATGCTCACAATAAAATTCGTTAGCTTTTGTTTTATTGTATTTATGGTCATTTTGAGTTTTGTTTTTTATAAATTCTGAAGTGTTACTTTTTAACACTTCAGTATTGCACTGTGGGCCATTGCAAATAAATAACCTCCTGATGCCACAAAATGATTTGGAAATGTTCTTTCTGCTTTTCATGTTCTTTTTTATGTCTTCATTTAAGAAATTAACTTCTGATTTGTTTTTAATATTATCCCGTAAGAATCCAATTTGCGATTTGTTTTGGATTAAATTCGTGCTGATGATTGTCAATATCTGTAAATCAGGCTGCTTTAAAAATTGTATATTAAATATTGTAGAAGTCGCAATACCTACTCCAGTTCTAGATATTGAGAAGTTTTCAGGCTTTACACTCAATTACTCAGCAGATTTGAAAATGTATGTACCAGGCTTTTGAAAATTGGCCAGAAATGAATAAAGTCGAAAAATATTGCTTAAAAATAATATTGAATAATAATAATAAATTAACTGTGGCCTTTAATTACATAAAATTTTCGCTATTATTGCTAAAAATTAAATTTTTCTCTAATACGAGGACATGAGTACTAAAAGTAACATATTTACTATTGAGGACCAGGATCTTCTTGATAATCATGGTGGCCAACACGAAAGCAAAATTTATCAGCTTAACACAAAAAAATATTATTATACAAAGAAAAAAAAATTTAATGAAATTTTTGTCATATTTTCAATAAATATTTTTCTTCATTCAATAAAAAGTTTTGTTAAATGTAGTTTTATATTTGTTTATAGAAATGCAAATAATGTTTTACAGTTGGCACATTTTTGTCTGAAAATAAATTAAAATTAAAAAAAAAAATAAACAAAGAAGACGGTAATTCAATCCCTTGACAAGCTTGTATTCAAACAATTTATTAACTGATTCAGGAAAATCTGTTATTGAACAAGAAAAAATTTTTTTTTTCTGTGTAAGAAGCTCCTTTTCATCTCTAACAATAAGAATGAAAGCAAAAATATTATCTTTTTGAAAGTCCTTATTAAATAGATAATCATAATAATGAAAAATACTCGATAGTTTGGCCTGGCCTCAAATGGCTATATAATATAAAAGCCCGCTACAGAATAGTTCCTTGAAACGTATAAATGCTGCAGTAATAAGGAAATTTTGAACTACAAACACATAAATGTATCAGAGCTGTAACACACTGCAATCGATTTGATTGCAATCACTCAGCTTCAGTTTAATGATTTCTATTATTTCGATTGCATGCAAATTCGTAAATTATTTTTATAACTTGAATGTGAAGTCATGAAAATAATACGATAACAAATATTAAATAAATTTGTTGGAATCAATTCCTCAATTAATTAATTGGCTGCAATCAATCTTGATTACGCTAATTTAAACAAAGAATGTAGTGATTTTCCCAAAAAGTTTTTTTTAGATATCCAGTAGATTTCGTCCATTGTATCAATCAAGGATGTCTCCAATCACCAAACCTTTTGAAATCGAAGAATGGAGGCAGTTTGGCTGAAATCACTTAGATTTAATTGATTGAAACTTTTCAAAGCAGTGACTTGTGCACGTCCTATTCGAAGCGGGATATGCCATTTGATTGTGTTACTGCTCAATGATTTTCAACATTTCTTATAACATCATTTCAGGCGATTTTTATGCGCTTGTTTCCAAAGCTTAAGGGATATTTTCTTTAGAATTTATCTTAGATATGTGTGTATGTATGTATGTATATAAAAGTGTGTAATCTATTATAAGAAAGTTCCCCTTCCCCTTCCCTTTTTGTATTGTTCTTGATGTACATGATGTCAGTATCAATACAAACAAGCGGTTTGTCTGACATAAGTATTTGTATAGAAATCATTCAAAAAGTTGAGTGTCTTTTACATAAATTTCCTTTACAAGTAGGGCCCTTGTGTTGGCAACATGGAAACTGCGTCTTCATACTATTATTTTTATAACTTTTTCCAAATTAGGTTTTTGCATTTTTTATGTTTTTGTTACGGAGATTAATGTGCGTGAAATACGCATGTAGTAGATTCTAATGACAACGGCCACAATTTATTGAGTCATCCAGCCATATACTGAAGGAGTATTTTATCAGCACTCGCTGTTGTTCGCCCCTATTCCTGCTCTGTTTGCCGGTACTTGAGTACGTATTTTAATATCATTACTGCTTGTCAAGTAAGATCATTATAAGGATTAAGCACAACCTTTTTTCCCCTATTTTCCTATGGTTCAGCTGTTAAACGTTTTTCTTTTACAATTACTTTTTATCAAGTCTTTGGCTTTCAATGATAAATACATCTTAGAATTTCTTTTGGCTTTTGTCAGTGTTTGGCAGTCTGACTTTTATTGTGCTTGTCTGGTTTGAAGTGTCTACTTTCGTTTTGCAATTTTATTAATGATACTTGCGTTTGTTATCAAAACATTATTAAATGATTTTATTTTATTTTAAGGACGGCAAAATGTTTGAGTAGTTTTTTTTTTTTTATTGAAATTAATAAAATTGGCGACGAAACTTTTTCGTAACAAAAGCGGTGGCAAATTGCCGGGTGTTTTCACGAAGTAATTCCTATTTAAACGAAATTGCATTGAAATGTTTTTACAGCTTTTAATTTCAAATTAGATGTCTTTATTATTGTTCTTAAATTAAAAATTCAATTATAAAGGGTGGTTAAATTTCAAGGGCCGATGTTGATTTTGAATAAAACACAAACTATTTAGGAAATTATTGTAATTTTATTTTATTATGATGTATTGGTATTACTCAATTATGTATGAAACAAAATATCGGCCAAATGGGAGCCGCAACCTCGGCGGCACACCTCCATCCGATGGTCCAAATTTTCGATGACGCTGAGGCATAATGGAGGTTCTATGCCGTTAATGTGCCGAATTATCTGATCCTTTAGGTCTTGAATTGTTGCTGGCTTATCGACGTACACCTTTTCTTTCAAATAACCCCAATGAAAAAAGTCCAACGGTGTCAAATCACATGATCTTGGCGGCCAATTGACATCGCCATTACGTGAGATAACACGGCCATTGAATTTGTTGCGCAAAAGAGCCATTGTTTCGTTAGCTGTGTGGCAAGTGGCACCGTCCTGCTGAAACCACATATCGTCCACATCCATATCTTCCAATTCGGGCCATAAAAAGTTCGTTATCATCTCACGATAGCGAACACCATTCACAGTAACTGCCTGACCGGCCTCATTTTGGAAAAAATACGGCCCGATGATGCCGCCAGCCCATAAACCGCACCAAACAGTCACTCTTTGTGGGTGCATTGGTTTTTCGACAATCACTCTTGGATTCTCATTCGCCCAAATGCGGCAATTCTGTTTATTGACGAATCCACTGAGGTGAAAATGTGCCTCATCACTGAAGATGATTTTCTTCGAAAATTGATCATCCACTGTTGCCATTTCTTGCCACCATTCTGCCCATTCACGACGTTTGGAATGGTCAAGAGGCTTTAGTTCTTGAGCCAATTGTACCTTGTAAGCGTGTAAATGCAAGTCTTTATGCATAATGTTCATCAACGACGAGCGTGAGAGGTGCAATTGTTGGGAACGACGACGAGTTGAGGTGGACGGCTCTTCAGCCACACTATCGCGAACAGCAGCAATATTTTCTGCAGTACGAGCTGTACGAGCATGCACTGGTGTTCTCACATCTTCTACAGACCCGGTTTGCTCGAATTTTTCCACGATTTTTGCGATTGTACGCACATTTGGACGATGAAATTGACCAAAAAAATTACGAAGTGCACGATATGCATTTTGATTTGAACTCCCATTTTCATAATAAGTCTGGATAACTTTAACACGTTGTTGGATTGTGTATCTCTCCATGGTTCAAATTGAGTAAGTCTGAAATAGAGAAATGTCAAATAAAATTCGGAAAAAAACTTGGCGTTTAGGTGTGGTTCACATTCAACATCGGCCCATACAATTTAACCACCCTTTATGAACCAAATCCACACAGAAAATCGATTTCATTGTTGTAGCCCGTGTTCATGTCTTAGCCCGTCCGTAGCAGAATAAATGGAAATGTGTTTGTTAAATGAAGGATAAAAGAGCTGAAAGAACTCAAATGCAGCTTTTTTATAATTTACAAAGTTTCCTTGCGAACACAGGCCAAAAATCGGCTTTCAAGTTATTCGCTCTTAATACAATTGACACGAACGTATGACTGATATAAATATTGATGGAGAGTCATGCGATATCACTCATACGTCCAGATGCGTACAAATCATTGATTGAAAGAGCATTTAAATATGTAAATACATATAATAATTATCAATCACAGTTAAATGTTAAAAAATTAAATAAATTAAAATTGTGTGATATTTTGAATGCAGCTGAAAAATTGATTAAACCCTAAAATATTAGAAAATAATTCTTAACTTTAAACAAAACTAATCGCTTTAATGAACACATTCTAGTTTATTAATGCGAACTAAGCCTAAACTGCTTACAAATTATGCGACTCCCATTGCTTTGCTTTCAATCAATCAATTAAGTAATGGAAAACCAATATCCTTCGTGATATTTGTCGTTTTTTTATTTTAGCTATTTTCAATCAACAACCGATTTCCATGATATCTTCAGCTTGTAGTCAATCAAAAGAATTTGACTTTCTTGTGTACACAAAATCTTAACTGCAACTGCAACTTCATTTGGAAAAATTTCATTATTTTTACCAGACGCAAGCAGTTTGCTGGCGTGTATATCAGTGTATGTGTGTTAACTCGTTGGTTGCAACAAACACTTGTACATGACATTAGATGGAGCACAAACAATAGTAAAAGAAGGGCAAATTGGTTGGGGTAAAAAGAAACGCATGAGCTGCAGTCATGTACCAACACACCACCAAAAGTAGTGTTCCCTAATGAGGAGCCATGCACTACTGCTGGTAATATGACTTAAGTTTCAAAATCCCGAACTGCATTGTGCTCGATTTTCATTCAGAAGGCAACACGCACATACCAACACAGTTCCACAAAAGTAGTTAGAGGACTTAAACTTTGCTGACAACAATTGCAGCAATCTCCTTGTGTCCTTGCATTACACAAATATTTAAAGTACTAAAGTCAATACGTATAAACTCGTTAGTTTGAATTTATGTATGTGTGTGTGTGTGTGCGCGCGTGTGTGTTAGCAATTGCTTTTGTGTCTGTATGTCTGTATGTGTGTATGTGTGAATATTTGTATTTATATGAACACAAACAAATATACCAGCTTTTCTAGTAATCATGTGTTTGACAAACAAAATGAAATGCTAAAAAAGTAGCTTTATGCTGTCATGTATTAAAGTCATAAGGCCGGAGCTCTTTCATTCATTATAATATACGTTAAGATACATTAACATACACACAATGTGTTGAGTTACTTACAAATATGGGAATAATTCATCTCGACTCTAGAGTACACTCAAATGTTAACAAACATTGCAAACGCAGTAGAGCCACTTCAGCACATACATACGTACACACATACATGTATTTATACAATCATATGTTTGTATTACACTTTTGTTTCATACTAAATTAAATAAACATAAATTTCTGCAGACAGCAGGAAAACTTCAACTTTAAAAAGTTAAAACTATCAAGAGTTTTTTAAGATACTTATGATTTTTATGGGCTTAGCACATGTTTAATATATGATATAGGTTTAAAAAAGCACTTATGGTGAGTGATTAGACTGATGTACAGTCTCACAAAATTAATATTTTAACTCAAATGTGAGTTGTCTAATTCAGCATAGAAAGGCAAAATTTCTATAAATTTTAAAGGCGATAAAAAAAAAAAAACTTTGAAGTCTGGAAAGTTGCAAAAGGGACCTGCCTGAAAAGTTTTGCATATTTAGAGCAAAGAAAAAAAATGGCAACTGAATTATTTCAAATCATTTCAAATCAAATCATAAATTAAGTGAAAGGCTTAAAACTGGAATTTCACTGCAGCCTTTATTTTTATTTATTTTATTTTAAGATTTCAAAACTTAATTAATTTACAATATGCATCATTATTATAAACATACTTCCTCTTCAAATTACAATAACTATAAATTCTAAGACAAAGCGTTAGTATTCTAGTCCGCAAAGCTCATTAGCTTGTCTGCAGGATAATGATAATAATCATGACACTCAGCTGCGAGGTGGTTCTTTAAACTTATTTTAGAATTCTTTTGTAAAATTTGTGTACCAACATTTTGGCACACTAGACTATAAAAACAATCGCTTTTATTTCAGTTATTTCCGATAACCGGTTTGTTTTTGCAGGTTCACGCCTAAAGCTAAGAGTCAAAAATCGACGCAATGTACCGCTTTTTGGTGCATTTCATGTGCCGATACGACGCTGATTGCGTACGATCAAAGTAAGGCTTGTTTTGCGCCAATAGTATGAACAGTCTTTTGCGCCCATCGCAGACGAAAATCAAGGCCGGATATTTTTAGTTTTTGAAATTAATTATAGAAAAATACAACCGCAAATCTATTATTATCAATAATAATTTCGGAAAAAGTGAGTTATTTTCCAAATATACTATTTAACTCTTTTATACATAAATATACACATATATTTATACAAAAGCGTTAAATAGTAAATTTGTTCTTTCGAAGAAAGGAAAATAACTCACTTTTGCCGAAATAATGCAAACTGTACTGGTTTCGGCAACCCTGGTTCAACAACCTCTGTTTACACAACAATATTTATTAAGTATTAAAAATTGTTTTTATAAATTATTATTTTTATAATAAATGAAAATATGTTTCTGTTGGTTGTTTGTATTTTCAGCGTCCATATGTCGACATTTCGTGGCGCTGTTTTCACACGTATATTTGATTTCAGTAGGTTCTTAAGTTTACTGGCGAGAGTGGGAAGTTACTACAGTGAAAGCTCTCATAGGCGGACACCTTCCGTCGGCGAAGATTTTGTTCGCGAGGTGGAGATGTCCGGTTATTGAAACGCAATAAAACAAAAAAAATTATATTTAAAATTTTATTTCATATTAAATATTTTAATTTGTATTAAACAAAAAAAGTTACAAATTAGGAAAAAATCGAATATATTTTTTTGTTTTAATTTTGCTTCATTCTCTTTAATAATTTTCTCCACATAATAGCATTCTAAATATTTCAAGGGTTCAAATGCTGTGTAGTCTTCTTCCGCAAACTTCACTAAACATCTAACTTCTTCTAAGGCTACTTTATAAGAAGATATTTTGTTATGGTCATCTTCTACGATACGTATGTCATTATTTTCTGATGAGCTTATTTCCACTTCATCGACAGCAACTTCTATAACATCAGATTCTGTTAGAAGATTTTCATCAATAGTGGCGTACTCAATAGATTCTACATTTGGTCTAACCAATCTCGAAAGAATAGATAAAGGGATATCATCCTCTGCATCTAACTCTGCATTATCAAAATCTTTAATAAATCCTGCTTTACCAAAACAGTTTTTAATGGTTTGCGGTGTTACTTTTTCGCACGATTGTTTAATAAAATATGAAGCATCGAGAACATTTATGTTTTTTTAAGGTTTTCGCAGAATCATTAAATTCAATGCTTGGCAAAATTTTTTTTATTATGATCACAGTTCTATAGTGGACCTTGAAGTTTTGAATAACACCCTGGTCTAATGGTTGGCAAACTGAAGTGGTATTGGGAGGCAAAAAAACAGTGTTTATATCTTTTAAATTTATATCTTTAGGATGGGAAGCTGCATTGTCCCAAAACAACAATATCTTTCTGTTTTCTTTTGACATTTTTCTGTCAAACTGCTCTGACCACTCAGACATGAAATCGCGAGTCATCCAAGCCTTCTTGTTGTGTTTCCAAAATGCTGGTAAATCTTTGATGTTCACATTTTTAAATGCCCGAGGTCGAGCTGCTTTTCCACTCACCAATAGTTTTTCCTTTTCTTCTAACATATTTACGCAAAACAAAATGGTGAGCCTCACCTTCGACAACTTTCCACCAAAACACTTTTCTGGTTTAAATGCCGTAGTTTTATCTGGTAAAGCACGGAAGAAAAGACCACTTTCATCAGCATTGTAAGTGTCACTTGGCTCATAACCAGATAATATAGATGAAAGTTTGTCCTTAAACTCTGTCCCATCTAACTGATTTACGCTTGCAGCTTCTCCAGAAATGCACTTGAAATTGATGGATCAGAAGCAATCACACTTCAAATCATTTACTCTACATTTGTTCTAACATTTTACTACTGTTTTTTTCATGCTTTATTTTTTCAAGTGTCCGCTCATTAGAATTTTTTGCAAAAAAAAGTGATTTTCTCATGTCCGCGACCGGCCATGGGAGCGTCCGTTTTAGGGAATGTATTTTGTTTAGGTTTATGAAATCGGTTCTGGAGATTTAAGAATTTTCCGTTTTAAAGAGATGTCCACTCATAAGAGCTGTCCGCAAAGGGAGCTTTCACTCTATATATATTATTTATATTTAATTCAATTAATTTTCAACATTGACGGCAGAATAGATCCCGTATCTGTTTTCTGTTTTTTATAGTCAATATTTTGAGAAAATATTTATTTTTTGGAATAAGAAATATTCGGCACTGGAGAATTTTGAGAAAATATTTATTTGTGGAGGAAGAAATATTCGGCACTGGCGAATTTTGAGAAAGTATTTATTTGTGGAGGAAAAAATATTCTGTACTCAGGAATTTTGAGAAAATATTTGTTTTTGGAATTAGAAATATTCTGTACCCGGGAATTTTGAGAAAATATAAATTTTTTTCAAAAAGAAATATTCGGTAGAGGGGAATTTTGAGAAAATATTTATTTTTTGGAATAAGAAATATTCTGTACTCGGGAATTTTTAAAAATTATTTATTTTTGGAGGAAGAAATATTCGGCACTGGGGAATTTTATTTTGAGAAAGTATTTATTTTTTTGAAAAATAAATATTCGGTAGAGGGGAATTTTGAGAAAGTATTTATTTTTTGGAATAAGAAATATTCTGTAGTCGGGAATTTTTAAAAAATATTTATTTTTGGAGGAAGAAATATTCGGCACTGGCGAATTTTGAGAAAGTATTTATTTGTGGAGGAAAAAATATTCTGTACTCAGGAATTTTGAGAAAAGATTTGTTTTTGGAATTAGAAATATTCTGTACCCGGGAATTTTGAGAAAATATAAATTTTTTTCAAAAAGAAATATTCGGTAGAGGGGAATTTTGAGAAAATATTTATTTTTTGGAATAAGAAATATTCTGTACTCGGGAATTTTTAAAAATTATTTATTTTTGGAGGAAGAAATATTCGGCACTGGGGAATTTTATTTTGAGAAAGTATTTATTTTTTTGAAAAATAAATATTCGGTAGAGGGGAATTTTGAGAAAATATTATTTTTTTTGAAAAAGAAATATTCGGTAGAGGGGAATTTTGAGAAAGTATTTATTTTTTGGAATAAGAAATATTCGGTAGGGGGGAACTTTTAGAAAATATTTATTTTTGGAGGAAAAAATATTCTGTACTCAGGAATTTTGAGAAAAGATTTGTTTTTGGAATTAGAAATATTCTGTACCCGGGAATTTTGAGAAAATTTAATTTTTTTTCAAAAAGAAATATTCGGTAGACGGGAATTTTGAGAAAATATTTATTTTTTAGAATAAGAAATATTCTGTACTCGGGAATTTTTAAAAAATATTTATTTTTGGAGGAAGAAATATTCGGCACTGGAGAATTTTGAGAAAGTATTTATTTGTGGAGGAAGAAATATTCGGCACAGCGGAATTTTATTTTGAGAAAATATTTATTTTTTTGAAAAATAAATATTCGGTAGAGGGGAGTTTTGAGAAAATATAAATTTTCTTCAAAAAGAAATATTCGGTAGAGGGGAATTTTGAGAAAGTATTTGTTTTTGGAATGAGAAATAATCTGAACTCGGGAATTTTGAGAAAATATAAATTTTTTTGAAATGAATATAGCCCGATAAAGGCAACCAACAGAAATCGGCTGGAAAAACTAATCAAGCTTGTTGTCACTTGTATGACAATAGAAAAAGTTTATTACGAATCAAATAAAAAATATGTTTGGAGAGGCCGAAAACTTTTTTCCCTAAATACATGTTTTTAGTTTTTAATTTAAAGCAACAACTTAGAAAAAGATTGGGAACTACAGCAATAGAATGGGATTGAATTTACCTTTCCAAAAAAGTTTGTTAAAAGCTCACAGCGTTTTACTCTTTGGGTTTCATTTAATTGGATATATAGTTTAGAGCGAGCAAAAATGTTATGAATTTACTTTTTGTAGTTGTTTTTGTTTCTGCTATTACAGGTCGTAATTGTTTTTTTTTTAAGAAAACTGAAATAATGTTGCAAACTTGCAGGGCAAACAACAAAAGATATTGTAGTTCCGTTTTGTTCAGTTTTTAATAAAATTTTTTCTAGGAATATTTGTGCACAAAATGTGTAGCTTCAATATTTAAACGGTCAGCAATGACAGACATGTTACACGCATTCAAACATGTGCGTTTTGAATGACTGCAAACAGCTGAAAATTGCCTTAAAGATTTTCTCTTATTGCCGCAGTAATCGCAGTTAGAAATAAAAATGTGCGAGTGCCATGACTCAAATGTTAAGCGTGTCGACTACTAAGTTTAGTAGGGAGCGCGTAAGAACATTTTGGAGGTGTGTATTGGGCCCCCAGGGAGCAGGATTTACCTTGGCGTATTCCAAGCTGAGGCACTATATTGGCGGTTCGTTGCACAGAAAAGCTTGAAAGAGGAATACTGGTGTTGATCGTGTGCTTGAGGAGCCTATTTGTGTCTGAAACGTTCTGGTTGCGATTGAAACCTAAAATCGTAGTAAGGACAGATTTTGGTGATATACAGATGGAGATGTAAGGCCATATTTTCAGTAAGGATTACTTGCAACAGATACCAGAGCTGGGTGGTGGAGGACAGCAAAGGAGTATGAAATTTCGGGTTGCCAACTCAGAGGTCCTGGCTTTTTCAACTGTTCAGCGAATTATTGACAGACGGAAGAGGCACTCCAGCAGAGAGTTTCTGATATGTCATATTTCACTTTTGCATATCACTAGAAAGTGGTTTCCATCATGGACGCTGCCGCTGAAAATCTATTTCACAATCCGATGTGTATAATCCATCTTTTACATACCGTGGCATCCTGTTTCATTGCCAGCAAAGCCATTGCCAACAAATCAAAATATAATAAATGCTTAAGAGACTAATGCGCTTTTAATTATCACCAAAAAAACCAAATGCTGTACTTTATCGCTTCTTTTGCCACCCCTCTAAATTGTATCCTGGTCCTTTCCAAAAGCAGTTATCGCTGGGTGTACTTTCGCTTTTTTAGAATAGTCATTATTAACGTTAAAACAGTAGTTTAATTTAACATGATGCGGAGTCTTAACTGAAATACAACATACGAGCTGCAAATCACGGCATCAGCAGCACATTTGAATCTGTTTTTTAGTTGTTTCCAGCAATGTTTTGCTTAAAAGAGGATTTTGCCGGCAGACTTGTTGCCCCAGTGACTTTTTCATAGATTAAACAATTTAAGAAGGAAAGGAAACAAATTTTGTTTTTATTACTGCTCCCTTTAAAACTGTTTGATGTCATCATCCAGCATTTTTCACTTTGCAGCTTAAAAGCACTAAAAAACCCTACGTTGCATAAAAGTAATCAACCGCTCAAGCGAATCAGCCAACTTTAGAGTACCACTTACTTGATTTTATGCAGTAAACATTCTCGTGTTTTGGCTTCTTTTTTTTTTTTTTGCTCTGCAAATGTTTGCTCTTCCTTTCGGAAAACAAAATCTATATATGAAAGTTGAAGCGGCAAATAATTTGTTCAACTCTCAGCTTTACAAACCCATAGTGTTTAGCCGGTGACAAAGTCATACACTTTTTGTACACATCATCGTTTTGTTGGTCTGCTTTTATTTTTTTTTCGTTTCCTTTTTTTTTTCTCAATCCCAGAACCTCCAGATATATGGATATGTATGTATGTATGTGACAGATAAGCTTGTACACATTCCCTGACTCTATGGACGATTGTTGTATGTTGCACTTACTTCGACTCTGGGTGTTTTCGTGTTTTTGTTTGGTTCTTAGCAAATATGAAGTTTAAGTTTAAAAAATAACTGCCAAACAACGGATATGACGAAAAACAAAAAATTGCATTGCAGATATTGTCTAACATCAAAATAACTTTGAACAGTAGTGAACTCAACTAAACTAAAACAGATCTCAAAAGGAAAACAACTTAAATGGGACAAGATATGAAGCGTAAGCAATTTGTCTGAAATTTAGTTTTTGAAAAGACTCTGAAACGGAACTGGAAAATAGAGAAAATACATAAAGTAAAAATGAAGTGCAACAACACAACATGGTACACAAAAATATATATCGTATTGTACATACTTCATGGCAATGGAGTCTGTGGTCCAATCGAACATGTTTGGACAATTTTGCTCCATTATTACATTTCACTTGAAGTGGAAAAAGGAAAAACAATTAATTTTCTCTTACTCATGTTTGTGTGATTAACTTTTTATTACTACAACAATAAAAGCAAATTATTTATTACCGAAACTTTTTTAAACTAAATTTGAAATTGAAGCACTAAAATACTCGCATCTTTCAAAGACACTTGTCTTCATTTTAAATTTACATTAAAAGATTTGTGTACATAAATTTCATAAAAAAAAAAATATTTTTTATAAATAATCAAACACATGTGTGTGTGTGTTGTTGTGTAATAGTAGTTTCATTTGTAATAAAAACTGTGTAACGGTTTTGAAATCATGAACCAACCCACTATTAAATATGATTTAAATTGAACACTAATAATTCTACATTTTGAACTTGAGGGCATCCCCTTCAAAGTTTGCACAGCGCGTTGAATCCGCCGATTTGACTGCTCAGCATACAGGTTGTTTGATCCACTACTTACATGGGAACATCACATTGACGCAAAGCGAACACAAATACAACTTAAATTAACTGTCAGATTGATTGGTTGAATCGGTCGAAATTCTGCGCCCAGATTGTAAATTTCTGCTACACAAATCGCTTTTGAAACCAATATCGTTACCTGAAATGCAAAAGGGCGTAACAACATATTTCAAAATTTTACAGGAGAGACAAAAAACTCCAAAAAATCAAAGATTACGAAGCTGGTGTTGCAATTTCTTCAGTACAGCATTAAATTGCGATGATGCATTTATTTCGTAGAAAAAAAAATTTCTTTAATCGTCATTTTTATTAGATGTGGGTTGCGCCCTTTTGGTTTAAGAAAAAACCAACTTTGTTGTTACGACCTTTTGATTTTCTTTAATAAAATGGTTGTTATTGACAGTAGGGCTGTAAAAATGTAGGAGGACATGTAATTCGATTTGCTCTACAATAATAAATGAAAAAACCCATTTTGAATTTTTTGGTTGTTACGCCCTTTTGCATTTCAGGTAACGATATAATGCTACGAGGCACTGCTTTCAGCTTCTAGTGTAGAGAGAGTGCCCACGAATGCAAAACAAAATTTCACTGCTAATAACATCGGCCCACCCAGACAAATATTTAATAAAGCTCGAGTTTCATTCTAATCCGTTGGCCCGCAATATTTTGAACTACAGTGGGCACATCCGTTTAAGAAAGAGTGACACTAAGGCTCTAATTCTCTACGCTCCAGACGAAACATCTTGAGAATATTTTTGTGCTTAATAAGACATTTATTTTATTATTACTAAATGATTTAAGATTTGGATACTTATTGTTACTTCATATTTCGAAGATACATTAAATTAACATATATTTAAAAAAAAAATTGAACTCAACTTTAAAGCATATTTAGTGTTTGAAACATATAATACAATTTGTGACTTCTCATTGAAAACCTAATCGATATCAGCTGTGAGAGTTTATAATATTAAAAAAACATCTGCCCAGCAAGAAAAGTGTCTCACACCGCAATAAAGTTCTATCGGATCTTTGAGCAAATTGATTTACGTTGTCCATTGTCATCCTCAAGTAATGACACATCCAATTCCATTTTAATTCTTTTAAGAAAATTTTCAAAACCAAATTTGCAAACACCGTTTATTATTTGTATTAGAATTTTAGGCAATCTTTGCTCTTGATATGGCACCATTGCATGCCTCTGCTCCATTCATACAAACATATTATTTTTTTATTATTAGACAAGCAAATTATGATAATTTTCAACAAAATTATAACGTTATTATAAATAACCATATTATGATTATGCTGACAATGTTATTTTAAAATAAAGCAATATTTTGGCGTTGGGACATTAAATACAGATAAAAAAGATTAGCTAAATTCCTATAATCAAGTTCATGGAAAATTTTCAAAATTGTTTTTCTGTACCAAGATACGAAAAATGTCCGTTAATTAGACTAAATATTTAAAAAAAAGACCCTAAAGTTAGAAGATGCACTTAATAAATCTCTGCCCAGACATAGAACTTTTAACGTTCGCATAGATTTCGAACACCACAAATTGAAATTGAATTAATCGTGATATATTAGAGTTTATTGGTATTCGTGATAAGACAATTTTGGGAAATAAAACAACAATAGAAAACAATTGTGAATTTCGTGAAAACTATGAAATGAATGAATATCATGTTTTTTATGGTAAAATCTTTTTTTGGTTGTGCGTAAAACTTGGTGCGATCATCTTAATAAGAAAGTGACAATATTAAAAGTAATTGTTTTACTTTATATAATTATAAATGAGCACGAATCACTGCGTAAGAGGGATTTTTCAGCAAATTATTAGAGCTGGTGAATATGTTTTAAGAACATCTTTATAAATTTCTTATTACAGGGAAAAATATGTAATAATAAATTTGTACTATTCTCAAAAATAGACTTGTTTCTAGACAAGAAACCTGGTCACCTGATACGATTTATTTTTGTCATCCGCCAGCGAAAAAATTAGAAATAAATCTATATATTATCAACTGTCGCGCGAGTATGACGAATTACAACCAACGCCACGATTGTGTGCATTTTTATTCGTGGCCAAAAACTCTTCGTTCGTTGCAGTTGTGTTCCCAGAATAGGATTTTAACCTCAAAAAACTGACGAATGTGATGCGATCAGCGCATCAAATTAAGAAAAATAAAATTCTTTTCAGCCCTTCAACTTTGCAAACTTTTGTTTTGCCTCATCGTTATTATATGGAAATATTAAATACTGACTTCATTGTAAAAACTATTGCGCTCTACTTGCTTAATAAATCAACTTAAATAAATAGTTGCATCGTTCATTTCTAAGTGCACCAAAATTTTGCCTCATTGGTAGCGCATTTCTGTTGAAGCTGTGAGTGTTTCGGCCTTTAACATTGAACAAGAACATATTCATTTCTCGCATTTGCCATATCAAAAACATACAAATAGTTTTGTCATGATTTATGATAGCTTTCCAACCATTTCAGTGAATATTTTATAACTATTTTTAGGTCATGTTTTAAGGCAATAATTTCTCTTCCAAATACATACATCATACTTAGCAAAGTATATACATACAAACATAAATGCATATATACATACATACGTATGTATATAACTATATATATGTATATATTCATATTACATTTTAATGGCAAAGTATCTTATACTGCCAAACGATAACTGAATATTAAAGTTAAAAGATTTATCATTTTGAGTGAAATAAAGTATTTAAAAATTAGAAGAAAAAATCTATTTATAAGAATAATAACACAGTCTGCATCGTACAATATCGAAACACTTTTTAAAATATTGCACACAATTTATTTATCAGACAGCTTTTATCGATTTATATCATACAAAACTCAATTACGACACTGTGATCACACACTATTGTGCTAAATTTGGCAAATCCAAACGTATTTTTTGAATTTTTTACGATCGGAATAAAACAAAACTACGTTGTAGCGATATTGGGAACGTAACTTAATTTTCAAGCAAATTATTTCATCAGTTTTTAAAAATAATCTAAATAAAATAAGAAAAAGAAACAAATATTACTACATACGTATGTAATTGGTTGCTGGAAAAAATGTCTCAAAACTTTTCGTCATTGCTTTACATTTTCATCACTCAAAAACTTTTGAGCCGTTTTGCTTTTCTTTAAGTTACATAAATTAATTAATAAAGAAAAATTATATCAGGCATGTAAATCAACAAAACATGCATAAGTAATTCAAAAATTGAATTTTCTGCACCTATTTGCTTGCAGGCAGGCCCATCGACATATGCACCTACATACATACATATATATGTATAGATACATACATATATACACATGTGGACATGTCTTGCAAGTGTTCAGTCCTTAAATCAATGTTGTTACAAAACATTATCTTGGTCCTAAGCAATTTTGACAACACAACAAAAAAACATGCATAAAAACTGAGACAAACATGAACAAACATGCACAAACATGCACAAACATGCACACAGACACATAATCTATACAATGTTACCAGCTTATACAACACATGCAATTCTACGAGTGCTAGTGTAACACTGTATATATACATACAAACACACACACACATACAAACACACACACACACACATTAACGATAGTATTTGCTAGATACCAGCACATTGGCAAAATAGTTAACCAAATTTCGTAAACGAGAAAAAAAAAATTATGCATTAGGAAGTAATTTAAAATTAGTTTTAAATCGTTTATAGAAGGAAATGATTGATGGTATTGCTGTTCGTTTGAGTGCAGCCAGAACGTTTGTTCTACTCTTCTTCTTCTTCTTCTTCTTGTTTTGCTTCTTTGCTTCATTTATTCCAGCAAATATGTCTTGTTTGCGGCCACATCAACATATACGACTATGGCAGTTTCTAAACAGTTGCCTAAAATGGCTTTCCTTGCAATGCAGCCATTTTTCGGTCTAACACATTCGATCTGTATAGAAGAAGAATTTTAATTGAATTGAGTTTGTCTATGGCAGAATAACGCTTTGGATTTACATTCACTAATTTTTCCAGACAATTTAAATTACAGGTACATACATTTATACATGATGTATAAGATGTGCTAGATGCTGGTAACTATTTAACACAGGTGTCACTGTGTCGTTGTCATCGGTTTTTCCGTTCGAAATATGGACTATCAGTCAGAGCAGGGATGGTAAAAGTGTTAAAATTATACTGTTTTTGGTACTATTCAAACTGGAAAAGTACACTGGTATACCAATCGCAAATTTATTACAATTAAGGAATCTCGCCGGAAGATGGTCGTATTCATGTTATTTTAGAACGATTAAAATTTGGACTTTGTCAAATGGCTCGCCGTTTTTCGAAAACGAATGTGATTGATTGATCACGTTTATTTAAAAAAATTAAATTAATTTAAATGATTTATATCTTAAATGAAGTTTACTGTGGATCTGATGTAGAACTATATATATACAAATCAACGAAATTTGAAAATGATGTGATAGTTCAGTTAAAAAAAGTCCAAAATTTTTATTTTAAATTTTACGAAATTCAACTTTACAAATGAAGCGTTAAAGTGTTTGGGTAAATTTAGCCCAGAAAAACAGTGGAAAAACTAATGGTATATTCAAAATATTAGTAAAAATTTTTCCAAGCGAATACATCAGCTGAAGTTGAAGTATTAAAATCTTACAAATATTGGAATATTAGCGGTTGTCACACTGCGTATTAAAGTACTAGTCTAGAGCTTGCACATATTGTAGATTATATTGTAAATCTTTAAGCAATAACAAAATTTATGCACTTTTAATTTACTAAATTAACAGCCTCTACAACGACAAAAACAGTAGTAGATTTAGCAAGTTCATTTATTTACAAGTATGAAACAGCTGCCAGCTTTGACAGCACATTGTTTTTCTTTTGCTGTTAATAAAGTACAAAATGTATATAAATATTTCCTAAAGTTAAAAAATGGAAAGTACTAAACAAGTAATTAAAAGAAAATGTGAAAAAATGGTTAAGAATTTTTTCTTTTGCTGTTTCTTTAGACAATTTTTTAAGATTTTATTTATTTTCACGGGACACCAAGTGAAAAATTCTTTTATTTATTTGTGACAAAAGTCAGCTGTTTCGATTTGTTTACAATCCCAAAGAAAAAGCCACTTACAAGTTTAGAATAATATTATATTTAAAAGTATTTTATATATAATAATACAAAAAGTGAGAACCGCTTTTGTTATTATATAAATATATCAAGTAAGTTATTGCAAGAGTTGTAATTTTGATCTCGAAAACGATGTTAAAGCCAGTGCGGACTCTAACTTTCAATATATATATATATGTATGTAATGCTGAATTGTTTTTCTGATACAATATGTCTATTGGAAAAAGGTTACATACAATCATAACTTCAACTAAATCAATGACTGCAGTTTTTTCGCTGTGTGTAAACCAATAGGCGAACGGTAAGTAGGTCTTTAAAATTTCCGTATGTTTTCGTATAAAATTGAAAAAAAAATGTCCCAATTGAATATTTATTAGTACGTAAATTAGTTTCAACTTTAGTCATTAACAGTAGGGTCTCAATAGTTTTTATTCTGTTAAGCTGTAATCCCTTGAAAAAATTGTGTCCCCATAATTTCAAACATTATTGCACTCTTCGTTTTCTGTTGCAAAATCAGTTTAAAAATCGGACTATTGATGTCAGACTTTTATAGTTCGTAATGTTTGCACTTATGCGCCGTGGAAGAGGTTTTACGTTGGCGTATTCCTAACTCGGGCACTCTGTTTTCTGCTGCATAGAACTTCGCTCCGTTGATGGGGCAACCAAACATGACTGCGGTCATGCAAGTATGTGTGAAACCTTTACTGAAAGTTCATTGGAGGAACGAGGATCACCGTGTTGATGGGATGCTTTGCAGGAAATCTCCTGGGTTGGTCATTTAATTGAGCTTCTCATTCTTTCTGCTTTCTATTACATAGAGCTTCTATTGCTTGATGTGCCGTTCATGACTGCGATCATGTACGAACTTGTGAAACCTTTACAAAAAGTTTATTGGCGAAACGAAGATCACCGTGTTGATGGGATGCTTTGTAGGAAAACTCTTTGGTTGGTTCTTTCTCACATGTCATGCATGATTGCGATCATGTACGAACTTGTAAAATCTTCCCTAAAAGCTTCTGGGAGTCTTTGTATGAAAGCGCCTGGATTAGTTATTGACAGTCTCATCCTTGGCAGAAACGGAGATCCAAGTATCGTTGAGTTACTGTTATAGGGCAACAGGTTCCGTTTTCATAAAGAAGCTGGATGGTGGATCGTTATCTCGTATTATAACATTATTAAAATGAAAACCGGTTAAATCGTAACCCCTAGTAATTAACATAAAATAGCTCGTCTTTTAGTATTACGAATTATCGGCATTTGACTGTGTTTTACTTTACATGCAATACGCCGTTACACTCAAACACAAACTCAGTGTGAAATATGTCTATCGCCCAAAAACCTCAGACACATGTACTCGAGATTGGCTTATGTGCGTTTTGATAGTATGTGGGAGTTCTGCTGCTTGTAGTTGCTACAATCATAGATGCACACACACACACACACACGCATACATTTATACACATGTATGGATATATATTTTATAACGTGGGTTGAATAAAAGATATTTTAAGTGAATTAAATTGAAACCTGCAATTTAAAATCGAATTGCTTTCAAACTTTAATTAGTGTCAGTTATTTAATGCTCGCCCGAAGGGATCGTTAACTTGCACCAGTGGCCTTTTGTACACAAACAGTCAAGTTAAAGTGCATTGTTGTTGCCACGAACGGTTTGTGCTTCCTTCAGACAACACTTGCTTACAATATGATGCATACGAGTGACACAAATATTTGTGTTAACATTAGCGTGCATTTCAGCATGAGGGCATCCATATCAGCAGCAGCGAAACGCAATTGTGCAATAAAATACACGTATGCGGGATTTATCACAAGGGCTTTTTTAATATACCGGCCTTACAAAGCAAATGAAGTGACAAAAGAGCAACTGGAAAATATTGTCGATAGTGGACACTGGTGAGAATGAAAGATTTTAAGCCTTTGACAAAGAATGGCCAATTTTTAAAAGTTCATGGACTGGTTGTGGGCTTGCTTAGCTCCCCGAGGAGGCATGCTAATGGTTTAACACTCTGTCAGGGCACTCTGTTTTTTCGGGAATATAAGGGAAGGATGCCCTCGGTTGGCACGGCAACCAAAACTCTAGGACTTCGGTTATATGGATATTCTCCGAAACCTTCATAAAGGTGAATTGACAGAACGGCGACATGGCTTTTGGCGTTCTGGGTTGGGCACTGGTTGAGGAGCCTATCCTTGGCTGAAACGTTCTGGCTGTGGTTTACAACTAAAGACGCAGAAAGAAGAAATTATTCGAGGTGCTGTTGTCGCGAGACAAGTCTGTTTTTATTTTATCGAAAACAAAAACCAACTGAGTTCAGAATAAATGTCTAGCGTTAATGTATTAGAAGTTTATATGCCACCATCTTTCAAAATCGTTTTTATTAAATTTTGAGATTTAAGCATTTAGAGATGACACCCCCAAAAGTCCACCTATTCATGGTGAACAACATTCTTAATATGTTTTATCTCTTCGTAAAATAAACGTTCTAGTCAAGTAAATTTTTATCAAAATGGCCCTAAAGAGCATTGAAATTTTTGTACAATATATGAAAAATGTGTGTAACAGTTTTCGTTTGTTGGAAAAGTTAGTTTAAGAATTTTTTGCAATAATGGTTTTTGTAAAAAAAAAAAAACTGAAAATTCCAAAAATTTATTAACTGATTCAGCGAATTTGGCTAAGGAAAATAAATTTCTTTGTATGTCTACAGAAAATATGTAGGCTACAGAGTTTTCGATATAGAAACGAAATATAAAAGTACCAGCAGTTTTTTTTTTATTACTTCAATATTTATTTATTGCAAAAATTATATGCGCCTCAGTGCCAAAAGAGGCAAAACTGGGCACAAATTCGTAAGAAATAATTATTTCTTTATAAAATATTGTAACATAATATATGCAAATGTAAACCTACATCAGTTGCAATTATAAATTTTAATTTTAATTTTAATTTGCTAGAAGCAATTCAATGTAACAAGAATTCTTTAATTGCGTTTTTCAAAAGTCGAAAGCAGGCAGATATCTTTTAAGCGATCAGTTAAGTGCTTGTACACCAGCAAATCGAAGCAACTTTTTGCTTAGTTGAATATAAAGTTTAATTTTTGCCGCTCCACGAACATTCAATCTGTCTTTTTGAACTTTAAACAGAAACAACATTTATTCTGTTCTTCAATATATACACATATATATGTTTTCTTTTTTTAAATTTCTTTCCTCTTAGTTTATGATTAGCACATATTTATGTTTTTACCAAAACTTTATTAAAAGCAGCGCAAATTGTGAGCAAATAATTGAACTTGTGATATCTGCATAAATTCTCCGACACATGCATAAATCTCGTTGGTCTCGTACAAACCACCAACAACAACTTGCAGTAAAATCAATTGCATTCCCATTTTTACAAAATATATTGCTTTACTCTTTTTTTCTTCTAACATGCAAACAGAAGATGAAACCAAAATACATTTTTATTTTCTCTGTTTTTTTCTTTTGCCAGCCAGATACTTTCATGTGAAATTCACATTGTTAATTTGTACATGTAAGTGACTTTATTTCAATGCAGCCTTATTGCTTTTAGATTTACATTGAAATTCATGCAAGATACATGTGACTAGTGAAATAATAAAAAAGAAAAAAACAAAATTTAGTTTTGAAAATAAGATTTTTGTGCCAACGAAGGCCATAGTTTTGCAAATATACGCACATATGTATGTCTCTATGTGCCTACACCCTCCCATATATGTACATACATATAACATTTTTTTCCCCTTCCATCCAATATCAATAGAACGCCACTTTTATTAATGTGCATGAATACATTTTACATACATACATAAACGGATGTGCTTTAGAATTTCTCATACATTTGTGTATGACTTTGCCTGCAAGTCACACAAGTCATATCTCAAAAAACTCAAACTGAGAAAAGTGCGTTTTAAGGCCAAAAAATATTCCAACAATTCGTGGTTTATATAAAAAATAAATGCTGCTGTATATTTTGAAGTCAACACGTGGAGTTAATCAAAATTTAAATAGAACTGGACGTGGAGCTACAAGGCAAGCTAATGATCCTCATATAGCAATATGTGGGCCAGAGCTAACGAAACAAAGGCTTATGTTGCTGGGCCAAGTGAATCCAATAATTTACCTGGATTAGTCATTGACAGTCTCATCCTGGGCTGAAACGGAGATTCAAATATCGCTGAGTTACCGTTATCTGGCAACAGACTCATGTTGCTGGGCCAAGTGAATCCAATAATTTACCAACTACTATTAAATATATAAAAACATCTTATCGGGCTTTAAACGAAGTCTCAAACTATATTTGATGAATAATTTGGAAACACTTCTGTTACAATATAAATAAATATTTTTGCCAATTTGCAGTGAAACTAATGCCACGTTATTGCTTCTAAAAAGCCTTTAAGGCGCTGAGCCCTTAAATATAAATTTGTAGCAACATTTATTTACATACATACGTATATGTATTATATGTATGTATATAAAATAAAAAAAGTTTTCATATTGTTTGAATTCCTTGTTGGCCATAGAGACATTTTTGTGCGTAGAATTGCCAACGTTAAGGATACAGGGTGGCTGATGAATTTTGCTACATTAAGAAACTCAAATAACTTTTTGTAAAATAACACATTTTTATTAAAGTAATTCATGAAGTTTTGCAAATAATTGAATGCTAATGGCCTCCATCCGCCGTGACCCATGTGCGACATCTTATCAAAAAGTTAGTCATTTCTGGCTGGAGGGTGGCAGCGGGAATTGCCTCAATTATCGTTCGAATCGATTGCTTTAAATCATACAAATTTGTTGGTTTTCTTTTGCAAACTTCCTGTGTGCAATAACCCCAAAAAAAATCAAGTGCAGTGTGGTCAGGAAACCGGGGGGGTCCAAAGGAATGTGGACTTTCTTGAAATCAGCTTATTGGGAAATTTTCGCTGCAATTCTGTCATAACAGGCGTGGCTATGTGACAAGTTGCCCCATCTTGTTGAAGCCACACAGAGTTAAAAGGGATTCTCTTAGGGCGTATTTAGCGGCGCGTTAGAATTACTCCATATTCAGAAATTTTTCCGTTTAGATCAAAATGTGCGTCAGACATAAAAATGCAGTTCAAGATGTTTTCATCCTCTGTCGCCATTTAAATGATCTTCTCGCAAAGTTGCAAGTGAATCGGGAAGTCTGTTGTGTTCAGTTTGCTTGCTAATAAAATCTTATATGGAAAGAGGTTTAAATCTTGATGCAAAATTGTCTGCAGTCACTGTTCGCTGACACCCATTTGAGCCGATAAGCTGCTTGTCAAAACTTTAGGATAGGACTCTATGGCAGCAGTGATAGTTTCCAGTGTCCGAACTGAGAGATCTCGATGATAAGGCCTTCTTGCGATTATGCCACGCTCGGCAAAAATATTTACGTGCCTCACAAGTGCCGTCAAACGTGCGCCTATATTCTCTTTGAACGGAAACAACGCACTCTGAAGCGTGAAAGCGGCGCACCATCCAAATTCTTGTTTCATTGTCCAAATTCTCCATTTTCGTTAAATCTAAAGATCAATCTATAAAATAAAATAAAAATGGAATAGGTTGGTTGCACAGAAAAAAAGTTATTACTTTTGGGTTCGGTAGCAGCTTTCATCAGCCAGCCTTTAGAATAATATTTTTGTTAATACGATTTGTTCATCAGTGGGCAATATTTCTACGTGCCTGATTCAGAAATTTGAAATTTTGAATTATGACTATCTTGCCGGAAAGGCTCGATATAGTATATATACATTTATATATATATATATATGTACTGTACTATATATGTATGTATGCAAGTATATACCCAGCGGGGAAAAGAAGGAGTAAAGATGCCTTCTGGATGGCCTCAGTACTATTTCTTGCTTCATTTCATACTAATGCCTTTTTGGCACAGGTTGTCGCTAAAGATCGTCTGAGTTTTTTCGCTGGGTGTATGTACACAGTTACATATATGTATGTATATGTGCATCGCCAGGTATATGTTTTTGCTCTGTATTCAGCCTTTAAAGTTAGAAGCACTGGCTTGACGAACTTGCCAATAGCTAAGACTACTGCTGGCTTAGTTGACTTTTTTTTTTTTGTTACGGAAAGGGATTATTAACTTTTTTTGCATCTTATTTATTTGCGAATTTTTTGCGGCTAAATAAGATGAAAAATTGCCACGAACTGAACTTAATTCCAATATGATGCGTTTTTTTATTACTAACATGAGAATTCAATTTCTATGCATTCGGCCATGTTTGTAGGTAACACGTGGTAGCCTAAAGTATAGGGAGGGACAGCAGTATTTTGGCATTGCATTTCCGGTTTTTAGGCGTACGGTGTGGTTAAATGGAAAATAAACACGTTGGATATTTACAATAAATTTTAATAAAAATATGTGTAAAATTTCATGAATTCACATTTTTGTGAATTTGTATGTAAAAAACCCTTCCATTTCTATATGAAACTGTCTGCGAATCTCAAAAATATCGGAAAGATATATAAAAATGCCATTATATATAACAGTAAAAACCCACTTAGTGTACGAAGTTGTTTTTCTATAAAATTTTCGGTGTCTTTATTACAATAATATAAATATTATTGTCAAATTATTATATAATTATTTCGATTTTAAAAGATATAAATAGTCAATTTATTAATTATATTCCATATAACTAATAATAATTTATTAAATACAAAGTCCTTTCGTACTGAAATATTTTATTTATATTGTACCAAAAAATTTATTCTTGTTTTTTTTTTTTAACTAGCAAATAAAATTTTAATAACAATTTATTTACTTTTAGGGTGGTTAAATTGTATGGGCCGATGTTGAATGTGAACCGCACCTAAACGCCAAGTTTTTTTCCGAATTTTATTTGACATTTCTCTATTTCAGACTTACTCAATTTGAACCATGGAGAGATACACAATCCAACAACGTGTTAAAGTTATCCAGACTTATTATGAAAATGGGAGTTCAAATCAAAATGCATATCGTGCACTTCGTAATTTTTTTGAGGCACATTTTCACCTCAGTGGATTCGTCAATAAACAGAATTGCCGCATTTGGGCGAATGAGAATCCAAGAGTGATTGTCGAAAAACCAATGCACCCACAAAGAGTGACTGTTTGGTGCGGTTTATGGGCTGGCGGCATCATCGGGCCGTATTTTTTCCAAAATGAGGCTGGTCAGGCAGTTACTGTGAATGGTGTTCGCTATCGTGAGATGATAACGAACTTTTTATGGCCCGAATTGGAAGATATGGATGTGGACGATATGTGGTTTCAGCAGGACGGTGCCACTTGCCACACAGCTAACGAAGCAATGGCCCTTTTGCGCAACAAATTCAATGGCCGTGTTATCTCACGTAATGGCGATGTCAATTGGCCGCCAAGATCATGTGATTTGACACCGTTGGACTTTTTTCTTTGGGGTTATTTGAAAGAAAAGGTGTACGTCGATAAGCCAGCAACAATTCAAGACCTAAAGGATCAGACAATTCGGCACATTAACGGCACAGAACCTCCATTATGCCTCAGCGTCATCGAAAATTTGGACCATCGGATGGAGGTGTGCCGCCGAGGTCGCGGCGCCCATTTGGCCGATATTTTGTTCCATACATAATTGACTAACACCAATACATCATAATGAAATAAAATTACAATAATGTCCTAAATAGTTTGTGTTTTATTCAAAATCAACATCGGCCCTTGAAATTTAACCACCCTTTATATGTACTATATATACGAGTAGTTATTTATGCGTTTTCAAAAACACTGCTTAATTTTTGATTGTTTATTCTTTCAAACAGCTGATTGTTTTCCAATAACTCAGTGCTTTTTGGGCCAGACGTAGCCCCTTGTTAGTCACTCAAAGCGCGTAAAAAATGTTTGACCGCAAAACTGAAAAACGCGCACACTTAATACTTTTTATATATTCATTGATTTTCAGCCCTTTTAGCTCCTTTATGCTCGATATGGCTTCATTTTAGTTTTTGCGAACTTTTTCTGCCTTTAATATCTGGCAATGTCATCTTATGAAATAACGTGGCAACATTGTTTTACTCAGTTTCTTTTGTTAGCTTGCTTCATCAATTTCAAAGAGAAGAAATATATCGAATAAAATCTTCTACTTCTTAAAAATTTTTTGTGCTTTGAAAATTGTTATACAAATTTAACCCTCTTTTTAATAATAATATTATATATGTACATACATACATCCACCTGTATAATATAATATAAGTAGATTAAAGTAATGTTTGATAGATAGAGCGATATATTCAAAAATATCGAAATGAATGGGGGGAAGACCCTCTTTACCACAAATCCATAAAGCAGGGCAAAGACGAATATAAAGCAATTTTCGTTTCTTAGAATGCACAAAGCGCTGCATATGTATATATATACTACTACTATATAGATACTATTTGATCTACGTATTTACCTTAATAAATTAATTTATAAATACACGTTTGTTTGTTTTGATTTCTAACCGAAATACTGTACAACTATTTTCTTTCAGTGCTGTTTTAAAAAATTCGATTTTATGTTGCAGTAAACGTATCTTTTATCGACCTTTTTAAGCCGTTTTGAATCTAAAAGGCTGGTATCACTTCTGTCCAAATTAAAAATGTAGCTAATTTTGTACCAGAGAGAGATAGAAATATTTTTTTTTTCAATCTCTCTCTCTCTCTCTTCCCCCTGGGGGCGATTTTGCACCAGAGCGAGAGAGAGAGAGAGAGAGAGAAATATTTTTTACAATCTCTCTCTCTCTCTCTCTCTTCCCTCTGGCGGCGATTTCACACCCAGTCAGGGCACTCTGCTTTGGTGCAGTAGTAAAGACGCAAGAGAAAGAAAATTGTGTGAAAGGGAAGTGATTAGATAAGTCAAGCTCTTTAGCAAGGGGTTTCTGATTCTTACCGTGCAGATAATTATGAGAAATTGCCACCTCTGTGGCCTTAAAAGCCACATGTTGGCGTTAGTGAACCGTCATTCTGTTCACATGTAATCCACTGCCAGATATAGCTGTCATGGCAGGTGCTGGCATAGAATCAATTTAAAAATCGCTCTCTCTCTCTCTCTCTCTCTTTCATTCAAGTAAATGGGGAAGGTTTTTGGTGAAATTGGGAATCCATAGAATCCTAATGTTGTGTACGGGAACGCAACTAATATGTTGCTACTTTTGTGTTTTAACTTACAAAACGTTTTCCAGTTTAATTCTTCCGTTTTCAGCGATAATTTTCGGAATTGGTGCTATAGTTTTTGCCGGCTCTGTATATGCACATTTTTTAAACTTAAATATATTGTGGCACAATATGATGCCGTTGTGTAATAAAGAAATATGATGGTTTTGTGTGTGATGCTGTTCTAACGGTTGAATGACTTTTGACAATTGACTATTTTTATTAAAATTTCTTTAATATTTCAAAACTGCAGTTTTGTTTATCGTTAAATTGGTTCTGGATGACAAACGCCGTTAATTTTGAATGTGCATATAAAATGCCCGTATGTCAGAAGCTCATGAATTGATGTTAATTTATGAAACATTTATTGATATTTAAATAGAATATTAGTGGCGATCGGACATTTTTTAAATTGTACAAGTATTTTAATTTGTGCACAGATATATTTTCTTTGCGCACAAGTTTTTTTATTTAAAGACCGAAAGCAGTCAATTATTTCAGTTCATCTGTTCCCCAAACTATGGGGATGGATATAGCAATGAACGGGGTGTTTTGGTAATAAAAAATATCGGAAGACATTATCTAGTTAAACATTTATTTATAGGTTCAGCTTGAGATACACAATACGCCAACAAATTCTCACAATAATTTTTGCATCTCATGTGGGTGGACAAAGCTACATGGGTGCTGTTTCTGCAGTGCCAGTTGAACAGCTTTTCACAGACTTGTCTCGCTTATTCCCATCTGTGCCTCCGTTGAGCAGCCAACGAGCCTACAATTTACAAATAGTCTTCACATGCAAATTTATTCTGATCTATATCGTAATAAATGTTATTTGTTCAAATATTTTATTTTTTTTTTTAATTTTTATTGGATTTATGTTACATTTATTATCATTAAGCAATTTTTTGCCGTATGAAATTACAAATTGACCACGTTAATAAAAAGTCCAATTAAAACAAATGTAATCTGTGGCCAAGCAACCTCGTTGCAATTAAAGTAACGCCACCATAATGAAATGTTTGGCACTATATAATTCTGGCTAATTGCATATAAATTAAGGAGTGTATTTTTAAGCGGTGGCAAATATCATAATCGTTATGACATTTTGTCGAAAAGCATTTGTTTGTCTTCTTATTTTTGGCTCCTGGTTGCAGTTGAAATCTGTCCATAATTATATATTATGTTCGGAAATTGTTCAACGCTCAAATAAGTTTTCAACATTTTAAATTGACTAAAATCTAAACGATTTTTAATTAAATCGTAATAAACAAAAAAAGTGTTAGTAAACTGCACATGTGAGTGCCGATAATTAATTGCATACAAAATGCCAATTTGATTTTAATATACAAATCGTTTGTCAGATGCTGAATGCAAAATATTTTCAAATTGCGGTTGAAGGTAATTTAAATTCATTTAAATTACATTTTTTCAGCATTTAATTACAAAAATTTTAATGAAATTAAAATTAAAATAATTTGAGCTGAAACAATTTAAGTTCAAATTCCGTTGTTTATTGTTTCCTTAGTTTTTAACTGATGCCAGCAAAATTGAATTGCTGCCACAATCATTCAAGCCAACACCGATGACATTGATGACGGCATGTATGGGGCTATGCCAGCAAATTTTATAAAAGTGTTAATTTAAATATTCGAGCACACACTTAACACAGCCTTAAATGTGCAGAGATGTGTTTATGCGCTAATGTTTAAGTAATGTGGAACCTGTGACTTTTCTCTGGCCCCTTTTATTCGTTTGCCCCCTAAAACTCTAACACTTTCACCTTTTGTTCGTGCTGCGATAAAACAAGCAGGTAAGACAGGTAAGTTTGAAGTAATTTGTTTTTTTTTTTTTGCTTGTACAGAAATAATCACATGTGCACACAAGGGTGGCCCTTCAAAAACGAATGTGTTCTGGATTCTTATGCGAAGGATAAAGTTCTAGTAGTAAATTCGTTACTGTATGACATGTATCGAAATCTTTGATGATTTAATTCGATGCTGATAAAGCAACAGTGCAAGCGTTCAAAATATTGTGTTATGCAAATTAAGTTGTTCACAATTTTAAATACTTACAGACGCGGCGTGGAGAATTAAGACTATTTTATTTTTTTGGAGGCCCCCTTAATAGCGATGCCGGAGATGGAGAATTTACCCGGTAGCCAATCTATTACACATTGGCAGCGTTCTCTAAGATTATTGCCAGGTATGGTTTTTTTCAAACTAAGAACAGCATTCCCAACATTTTCAGCTTTAGATATTTAAAACAATGAGCATTACGGCTATTGAAAATTGTTTGCTCCTCTTACAACCAAAATTAGCACTTTGTCTTTGTTTTATTGTTGCAATTTTCTTCCAGCGCCAGCATATTTTAGACGTAAATTCGACCGAGTTACTGAATTGAACAAATGTTTCAGTCACCTGGGTAGCTGACGTCTGAACTCAACTGCCTTTTTGACAGCACAGCCGTTGTTGCAGAATTTCAAAGAATTTCATGAAAACTACGAACATGGCGATGTGAAAAAAAACATTATTGAAATAATTGTTGATCCGTGGAAAACACTTTTAATTTTCAATATTCAGTAAATATTTTCATTGTTTCAGCAAATTAAGTTTTTTGAAACTGTAACAGCTGTTGCTGAAGTTTTTCTGTTTAATAAGAACATTATGAATTGTGGTATGAGGGACATCTGTTTTACAGGTACTCTTTGAACGAAAATACACGACAAGCAATCATGATTTTTTTTTCTGTGTACTTGCACATTTATGTAGCGCTCTTTTGAAACCAGGAGTTGCCAGTAGATTTTTACTTGATGTCTGAATTGACGACAGGGTCATTTTTATGATTTTAAGCATCATGTGTTTATATGTCTGTCAGAAGTTGCAGCTAAACTTAAATTTGAATTTTATATTACGATGATATGATAGTAGAAAAGAATTCTATTTACATTTTTAAAGGATTTTGAACAGTGGATTTTACTCTGGAATATTTAAGATTTTAAAAATTCATTTGGCCAATATAAGAACAAATTTAAAAAGTTTAAAGAGAAAAGGCAGTCCTGTTATTTCGGCTTTTGGAAAATTGCAAAAATTGTGTGCGATTTATGCGAAGCATATTTTTTTAACTATTCGAAAAAATAATTTTTTAATTATTTGTACAAGAAAACTCAGTTTTACTTCCAAAAAATATTTAAAAGTTTGAAACGGCATTGAATAGTTTTCTTTTTAAATTGTTTTTATTTATCTTGCGTTTTCCATAATATTTATGGAACTCTTTGCATATTTAAGATATAAGAGGTTTTAAGTTTCCGGGCTTTTTTTTATAGCCACGCATCAATATTTCAGGTAATTTTTGTAAAACTAAAAGTGATATATAATGGAACAGCTTAATATTTTGCAGTGAAATCCTTCGCACAAGGAAAAAGTGAATGTCAGCTTCGTAATTTGTATCCAATTAATATAATCATTTATTTTGAATTTATTATTATGTTTAATTTATCGTAAAATTGCAATGAAAATCGTTTTTAAATGCACTTCATAGGCTTAAGGCCAACTACATGCAGCGACTTGAACCACTGTATTTTAGGGAAAAATTAAGAAAAACTTCTTGCATTTTGTGTTGCAAGATAGAACAAAATGCTGCATACGCCAGCACACATTCATGTAAAATGTAAAACTTTTTATAACAAATAAAGTAAAACTTCAAAAAAGTAGCAACACATTTTGCAGAAGTTTTCTTTGCGAGCCAAGAAAAAAAGACAAGTTTAATGGAATTTTCATGTAATTTTATACAATTCAATTATGGTGTTGAATTTTCAAGTACAAGAAACTCAAGCGCAAACACATAAAACGAGAGTACGAAAACCAAATGAACAGTAACAGCAAAAACAACAACAAAAACAAAGAACAGCAGCAACATCAGCAAACAAAATCAACTTGAGAATAAATAATTTATTAAAATGCAAAATAAAAAACAAATGAACAAATAAATGAAATAAAATTACAAACATTTTTTTAAGAGATTTTGAAACTAAGTGTTAAGCTAAAATCTTCTTAAAGATCAGCCTTAACAAATTGTGAAGAAATATGTCTTCTTGAAGAAGTAGGAAATTATTTAATTCACATTTTTACATCCTTCACGGTCTAATGGAATTTTACTTTTAAATTGAATTTTCTAGTATCAAGAAATACAAAGTTGATGGCAATAATTAAGTTACTGAAATGTGTAAAATTTAAAAAAAAAAATAAACCTAAAATAACATTGGACCTGACTGAGTGGCAGGCAGGCACCTGACGAAAACTTGACATTCCCAACAACTAGAACATTTACAGACCTGGTCGATATACACTATTTTGCAAAACGTATAAAATTTTATCGTGTAATAAGAACAAACTTTTGTAGGAAAATTAGCAACAATGAAAATACAATGCTATATAATGGCAGGATTATACAACATATACGACTTTAATGCGAGCTTGTGAACTGAACAACTGTTTAGTTTGGCAAACTAGATGCTGGAGTACATTAATTTATTTTGAATTAAATATAAATTCAAGCACTATTTTTTTGCTCTTATGCTGCAAATGAAGCAACACGTTTAAAACACATTTTAATTAAGAGTAGACTTGCGATTTTACATTACAGATATATCGTATATACATACATACATACATACGTATGTGCTCATACATGTGTAAATGATAAGCTGCTGGCACACCATTCGTATGATTGATATTAATGAAATGTTTACGTGCACTTAGATTAAGTATACGATACGTAGTAAAAAAGCCATTGAAAATACTCTACTATTAATGGCGGATAAGCAGAGGCATAGCGATAAAAAACCATGCAATATTTGTTCAAAATGGAATAATTGTTTTTTTGTTTTTTTTTTGTTCATAATTCATTTCATATTTTCTAGTCTAATACTTTAAAATACAAACAATTAAAATTTTTATAGATACAGGCAGCTATTGTTATAAAAACACTTACTTGTGCAAGACTTTTTTTTTTGTTATTGTGAAATATATAATTTTTTAACAATTTGTTGAATAATAACATTAAATAATACAAAAATATGTTTGTTTTTTGGTGCAGAACTCGTTTTCTTTTTATGGTTTAATTAATTAAATTAATTTCTTTGTCCCATGTTTGCTAAAGAACACAATTTTGTTTTGGCCGAAATAAAAATAATTCAATGTGAAAATTGCTGTAGGGGCTTTAGTTAAAATTTAATATAAAAAAATGTATATTTTAGAGAAAAACCGTTAAATGTCATAATGAAAACCAAAAATACGAAATCAGTAAATTTGCCACATAAATAAACAAAGTTTTATTTGCATGTAAAACAAAATTTTTTTTGTTGATTGTCCAAAATTTCTTTGTAGTTTGCTTTCACTCAACAATTTTCTATTCTATTGACAACATATGAAATATTTTTGTTGACAATTTCCTGGCATAAACACCGTTTTTAATGAGAATATTTTGCTTAAAATAAACAAATTTCGAGGGTACTGCATCAACTAAGAGAGTTAATGAAAAGAAATAACTACTACTGTGTATATTTATGTAGTCGCATTAGTGTCCTTATTATGATGGTCAGTAATTATTTGCTATCTAAATTTTTCAATTAGAGTCAAGGATAAAAAAAAACACCGCTGAAAGGCAATTTTTTTTCAAGCAAAACTTCTACATATATTTTACATTCTCGACTTTAAAATCGCGAGTGAGGATAAAAAACACATTTTAATATCGTATTATTTGGATTATATTTTTCGGTAAAGAGTTTTTGTGTACACATTGAGAGTATCGGTGAAGACTTCTGCAGGAAGTTTATTCCGTAAGCGAACAGTGCAGGCGGAATAACGAATTTTGCCTATACTGCGCTTAGCGACTCACTGGCTAATCAACCACAAATGGACGAGCTCTCCATGAAAAACGCGTTGTGGATAAGAATATATGGACTTCGGGAACAAGTTTCTGGATCTCAAAATCTGAATCAAAATCCATTGTAGTGTTGTATCAGCCACACACTGCAAAGATGCTCAAGAAAGTTGGGTATTCTACTGTTACCGATTAGCTATTTCATCCTCTCCTGTACATGATCTACTAATAATTTCAAAATAGGTTTTTAAATACCACCCAGACATGAGAACGGATGTAGGTGGTATATATGGTAAGGAGGTTAGTTGGAGTGAAGTAAGCCTTTGACCTTTTTAAAAAATCGAGACACCTCGATGCTTCTTTTGCTTTGAACATCACACTGCACTCCCTAATACTCATACCCTGCATGACAACAGACGAAGCTGCAGTGGCGGTCGTGTTCCTGTGTGTCAATAAGCAACACTGTGTTTGCCAGCACTAAAATCAATCCTGTTCGTATGACCCCATTCAGAGATTGCAATTAGATCGTTATTAAATATATCATTCATATCTTGCCTCTTAGCCTCAATCTCCAAGGCTTGTCCCATAACTGAATGAATACGAATGAAATGTGCTGTTGTCGTCTGCAAGGGAATGGATAGGGTTGGAAAGTTATTAGGAAAAATAAGAAATATGAGTAGAGTAGAGGAAAAAACAGAGCTGGGCGATACCGCTGAATTAACCTTGAACTTTTCTTCGTCAGAATATACATTCTTAAAAAATATACGGCATTTGAAAAGAAGGCGATTGTAATAATATTGTTTTGAACAAAACACAAAAATTATTGAATATATGTAACTCATTATTCGGTAATTCCTATATAAGTAACGGATTAATTATTTATCTCTGTTCGTTCAGCATTAAAAACCTTAAATATTTTTTTTCTTACTCACTTGTTATTTTATAATTGAAAAAATTGCATTTATTTTACGACTTTTTTTAATTTAATTTGATTCCAATTTTTTCCAATTTATGCTAAATAATTGCAGTTTTAATTGCAAAACAATAAAATAATAAATGAAGGCGACAACTGTTGAACTTATGTCTCTATGTGCGTTAATTAAAACATTAAAGTAAAAAAACAAAATACTTTTTTGTTGCTGTTTTCATATTATTTTTTTTTACTTTTTATATCTATTTTAATGGTCGTTTTCAATTACCAGATATTAAAATTATTTACAGTGCGCAAAAAAGAATATCTACATGATTTCCAATTTATTGAAATAACGACAGTTAAAAAAATTAAAAAAGTATTCAATTCAGCAGCTTCTATGATCGTCGTACGCGTTATATTTTCATCGAAATATACAGCATTGCATTCCCGTTGTTAGTAACACATACATAAATATTTTATTGAATTCCATTCATGTGTTTTGAAATATAGAACTTTTCCAGACCTGGTCTAAGGTTATTTGTTAACAATCCTTGAACTAATTCTTGTAAATTATTAACGTGTATTTGATTAATTATTAACTTAATTTTTGAAAGGAAAGTATGTTGAGGAAAATTGGTTACTATAAACAGTTTATTGGCACTTCGTGTTAAATTCGATTTTGCATACCTGGAGTTTTACGATTTTGATCTCATATTAGGAGATGGGATGACATAACAGATCTACTCGTATCTGTTCAGAAGCGGATAAGTATTGAGCAAGTATTATTTCGCAAGCTTTGATTCAGGCTGCCAAAGTCCACTTAAGATTTGGAAAAAGTTCTGAGAGCGAGAGTGTGAAAAGCAAAGAACTGTAAAACTAACAATTATCAGAATTTTTTTCTTGAAATTACTCATAATCTTAATCTGCCACAAATAGTGACATTAAGCCAAAATGTACTAAATAGTTGTCCGCATCAGTATATTCTCGCATGCTCTGCTTTGCTCATAACTTTCTGACCAGCTAAAGATCGGCTTGAAAGTCTCCGATGTGCACGTTTCACTTTGTTTTTTTTTTCAAAACTGTGGCCTGCTGAAGATCAATTTCACAGTATTTAGGTTTTAAGGTACTTTCCGTACATACTGCCAAGTACCGATTTATTGCTGTAAATTCATTGCTTTGTGCCATTCCATATCATTTTATTGTTGAATGCCACTAGATTACTGTTTAACTGCGTGGTGTAGGCATTATATTCTGACGCTTGTGTTTTTCTCCTTCTTTAGCTTAAGAGTTTATTTTTCGTAATTGCGTATTAAATTATATAAGAGACACATTTTGGCCATTTGTTGCCATCACTCTTGCACTCTCATACCGTTCACCAGTCCCCACTTTTAGATGATTGTCTTAATGGATGTGTTGAGAAGCTGGTGTTTTTTATTTTTAACAGCAAACAGACATAATTTTCAATTTCATAAAAAAAAACCAACCACCATTAATTTTGCTGCTTGTGCTTTTCATAATTAATTTAGGTTTTGCTTCATTCGAGGTAAGAGGAAGAAGTAATTAAAATATGTAAATAAAGTAATATATCGTCCAGTATATTTATGTACATACATATATTATACTCACACTTTGCGGAGTTAATAAAAAGAGCAAATATTTATTTTGCTTAAAACATTGTTTTATTCATTTGTTTTTAATACAATATTGTTCAAAATAAAAGTTAAACGTCCTAATTAAAAACGACAAAAATGATATTTGCGTTCATGTTCTTTCAGTTACTTTTCTATATATATTTTTGTTGTTAAATTTTTCTTGATATGTGTATTTTTGTGTGTTTATTTTAACATAATAATTAGCTGTGTACAAACATTGCTGCATAAACAAGAACTAATATACATACATACATACATGTATACACACATACATTTTGTGTTTGCAGTTCTGACTCACACTTCTACATTGGCCGTAAACATTATAAACCAGCGAAAGAAAGAGAAGGATGACGGCATCATATTTAGCGGGGCTTGTGCTCAAACATGCCGTGTTATGCTTTTGGATATTTACTTGTATGTTTCAGTTTGTGTGCCCGCCAGTAGTAGAGAAAATAAAACATATTAAAAAATAAAAAAAACAAAAGATTAAAAGAGTTTGACAAAAATGGATTGAAAGATAAGCTGTCATTTTAAATGATGGGCGTGTAAACTGTCGTATGTGTGTATGTACGTGTGTTTCATGTTATTAATATTCTTAAACATAAACAATGATAAATTATGATCGTGTGTTAATATTCAAAACATTTCATTTTAATTTCATGGGCTTAAATCATTATTTTAATGTCTCTATCTGTGTGTTTGTGTGTGTGTGCATTTTTCAAAATGTGTTCAGTTTGTTGTGAGTATTAATTTATTTTATATACATATGTATGTATGTATGTATGTATATTTTAAAATTAAATAAAATACTTTGTGTTTTATTTTTTGTAATAAAATTTCACTTTTTCTGCAGACTCATTTTGATTTTACATATTTCTTCATTCGTTTAATGATTTACTTTATTAAATACAATATAAAATTAAGCTTCTGTCTCATAAATTCAAAATGTAGATACATGTTGTAGGTGAAATTATCTGTTTTCAAATTCTCTGATTTAAAGTTGTTGGTTGTTCATGTGATTTTTGTTTTGGGAGCTTAAGTTAAATAGTACTTCACTTTGTTTAAAATATGAATGTTCGAGTTCTTTAAAATAAGTTCATGAAGATCATGCAAAATTATTTGATTTTAAGTGTGGGAAGCCAAAAAACCTAGACAGCATTATGGGCTATTTTTGTATTCCTGGCAGCTTTCAACGGTTCCTTTAGCCGCTACGCACAACCGTCAATTTATAATTGTCAAAAGCTTTAAAGATATACTTACAGATATATGTATGTAAGTTTCTCCAGCCTGAAATACTATTCTTTTGGAATTTAGCAATATTTGTATTTGTATTTCCTGAAAACGCTAAAAATACTACTTGCCCAGAATGCAACACCGAGTATTTTGAGTTTTGTCAGTAAACTTGATCTTGATGAATACTTACTATGGATAAAGTCGGAAAATACTTTAACAGTTGTGCAGTAAAGTTTCAGTAAATATATTCTTGGAAAAGGTCTAAGCATTCATGGAATGTTCGATTTGAATAATTCAAAATGTAACCTACAGCTGTGGAAATAGCCACGCCCACGAAATAATTTATTTGGGTAAGAATTAACAAAAAGATATGGATGACATGTTATAAAAGTTGTTACAGAGCTGTAACCAACATAAATATTGGTAATTTTTTTTCGGTTTTCGCAGGGCATTCGAGGAAAGCCATTTTATGGCAATTTTTTTACACCTTGGAGTTTTAGTGGCCTCTGCTGTTGAAGAATAATGTGCAGTTTTAGGCTTAAAGGAGTTTTTGAAACCGTGTTCCAGTAGTTTTTAATTCTTTCATTACAAACATACAAATCTGTTCTCTACGTATTATTAGTATAGACAAAATATTACCTATAATAATTCTTAATTTGCATACTTTTGCAACATAAATATTTAGTTCTCAGTATTTCAAAATAAAACCTATTGCCTGTCTCAGGATATCGAGTATTTCGAAGGCTAAAAACCTATTTATTTATGAATTCATCTGGTCACAACGAATTGGCTAAATGGATTCCATAACATGTTGCAATGACTTGATTTGATTCCATAAAGAGAAAACAAAAACAATTTGTGTTTTCACTCTTCCTGTTATCTTTACAGCTCTGATATATTAACTATGATTTTTACCACAGGGCGCGAGTGACTACTTTGTGTTATGGAAATTGTCAATTCAACTGAGTTTTTTTTTTAACTCTTTTTCTTGCCAATTTGTTTGATTCACTTTTTGTTGCACACTTTTCTCTTTAAGCTGGCCAATTTCTGGTACCTTTTTAACCACAGCGTTCAGCACATTTTATTGCAGCAGTGTTGTATTTAGTAGTACTTTAGCCAGCTCTACTACAGTTAGTAGACCTACAAGGGGTATTTACTACCAAGAGGGGAAAACGCTAATGCCTTGGCTGTAGGATAAAATCTATTTTGATTTGTGCGCCATGTGTTTGTTTGAGTATTTGTTTTCGGCGTTCAAAAATTTTTGGTTACAACTTCTTTCGCACAACCTCAGAGTACATCCGTAACACTTACCGGCCTTAAGCAATAAAACTTTTTTGCTACAACTTAAATTTTTACAAATAAACATCAGTGTGTTGGTGTGTTGGTGTGTTTGTGTATGATTTTTAGATATGAATGTTCTCGTTTTGTTAAATATATCATACAAACTTATGCATAAATTCAGTTAACATCTAAGCAGACAGAGATCGATTTTTAATTAAAGCTTAATTTATAATGGATTTATTTCATTTAAACGTTTTGTGTTTTTTGTTTGTTTTCTTTTTTTTTAATATTAAATTTAATTAATGTGTACATTATTAAGTGATTTTTGTTTATATCATTGTATACTTACAAACAAATACTGGTTTTATTTAAAATAAATTTGTTTTTATTTTACACTGTTGGTTTTTATTTTCTACTTAAAAAAATTACGTAATACACCATACCACAGCATACCACGAAACGATTTTAAAAACTCATGTTTTACAATATTTTCACATTAGAATTTGTTGTTGGTTTTGCTTTAAATTACAAATAGAAAAATTAAGCGGCAAAAAAGTAAAATTATTGTATCTTTTTTTTTCTCATAATTGATATTTATTGTTTTTAGGGAGGGGCTTGTTTGCTTGTTTGCTTTGTTGTTTTTGTTCTTGTCAAGTTTAAGGCAACGGATAGTGATTTTGTTCGAAGTCTTTTTGATGATCCGTTAAGGATTTCTTTGAAGTTTCCAATCGTCTGTCGGTAATGGCGACAAATGGCAGACGCTGTTTGCGTCCAGCTATGAAGCCAGCGCCAACGAAACGGGGCGACGCATCGACAACGCGATGATAAACGAAAGAGCTGGTAACCGATGATGAGGACACCGAAGGGGAGGGAGAATTTAAATGATTGTTGGCGCTGTCGCCGCTGCTTTGCATTTTGTGGCCATCCGGCGAGGCTGTAGTTGTATTTAATACTGATTGCTGTTGTTTGTGGAAATCATTGGGTGCGTTGGCTGAAAAGCGGCCGCTTATTGTTTTGCTTGCAACCGGTGCTTTGTTGTATGCCACAAAGCCACCAGCATTGATAAAATTATTATTGTTATTGTTCGTATTGTCATTGTTGTTGCTTAAATTGTTTAAGTATGATGAAGGTGCCCGGCGAAATTCGGAGCCCGAACTGGGTGCAAATTGTGAACTGCGCGACCTGGGCCGATTCATGTAACCCCCCCCAATGGATGGATAGGAGGGTAGTTTATGTATTGCTGATTTGTTTGCTCCAGCTGCCGTAATTGGTGTTGAAGTTATTAATTTTTCCATTTGCCAGTTTGCTTTTTGTAAATTTCCGGTAGATTTAGTTTCAATTTCCTTTTGCCAATTTTCTTGTGCTGGCTGTGAGTCATTATTGGCTTCATCATCGTCGTCATGGCCAACCTCGTGCTTGTCGCTATTGCTTGTAAGCTCGTTGTCCTGCTCAGAGGACTCCAATGAAATACTGATGTCTTCATCGGGCAAATGGTTATCAGTGTGTGCCAGTGGTTGGGCTGTTAATTCATCTCCATTAAGAAATGGAGGTGGTGCACGAGTAGAGGTGGAAGTTTTTTGTTGGGCAAATAAATCTTGTATTTGCCGTTGTCGCTGGTGATAACGTTTGCGTTTTTCTTTCAAGTAGTCATCATCGATGTGCACCGACATGCTGCCGACGCTGGAGTCTCGCGGTCCTGGCTGCAATTTGGAGCCGGACCACCTTAGTTGTTGTGACAGTTTTGTGGGCGGCGCTATGGTGCCCTCCAATAAATCCAGCAACTGCTTGTTGCGCCTGTTAAACTTACGTATATATGGCGGCAGATTATCATCTTTGTTCTCATTCTCCTCAAAGTAGTCGTCATTGTCGTATTCGTAGTCTGGATAAATTTCCATTTGTTGTTCGCGCAGTTGTTCTTCATGCAGTTTCGACTGGACTCTGGCTAAATGTGGCCATTTGGCGTAGTAGCGATCAAGATCTTTAATCTCTGTTATCTGATGGCCTATTTCGCCCAATCCGTTGCCATTTGTATGCGGTTTGCGTGAAGGGGGCGGCAGGGAAGTCGTTGTCATTTCTGGACGTTTCGGCAATAGTTTACGTTGATAGGCATGATGACGCGAATGCTTGTTGTATTGTCGGTGATGTTCTGGACGATGGTGCTGGTGCTGTTGCTGTTGCTTATGGTGGTGCTGGTGGTGCTGTTGATGATAATGATGACTCCTTGTATGTCCACGATGCTGCTGGCTTTGCTGAAGCGGTCGATAGTGTTGATAAGGGCTATAGCCTCCTCTGGAGCGTCCCACACCAATGCCGCTGCGTTCCTCTGCTACTGGACTCAATTTTTTGCTACCATTTCGTAAAACCGGACTCAGTTTCCTGTACCAATCATTCGTATCCATTCTCTCCCCTTTGGTTATGAATCTAACTTCGTTAGCTCTTTCACTATCATCGTCAGGTGTTTCTAAAAAGTAGTTTATTTGACCTTCATAAAATGGTTTGGTCGTAGGTTCCTCTTCTTGTTTCTTTTGCTTTTCCATAACATTTTCATTTTTTTCTTTGTCTTCGCGCGCTTTCAAAACAAAAATTGGAGCTGATGGTATTAAGGTTTGAATTTTTTCTAACTTTAGTTTCTGCACATGTTTATCCTTTAAACCATTTAAAGCAGCCACGTCACCTTCACCTTCAGCTTCGCCTTCACCAAAGCCAATGTGCTGGTGATTCCCTCCAGCCATTTTTACGACACTTTTTGGAAGATTTCGTTCCTCTAGAGGGGTGCTGGGAGTTGTTGTCATCATCTTAATCTGTGAGTAGTGTAGATAATCTTTGTACTTCTTTTTATGAGTTTTATGACCGTAACGTTTACTGCTTCTTCTTAAAGACTTTTCCTTTTCGAATGCTGTTTGCGTTTTGATTTCATGCGTTGGTTCTGGATTTTCGAATAAGTTGTTGTTTTTGATATGGTTTCGCATTGTCGTGTTGCAATTAAAGTTGGGAACGCCACAATAAAAAGTTGGAAAGCGAAAAAGAAACCAAAAGGAAATGCAATATGAGTTTTATGTTGTCAGTTAAGTTTCTAAGTTTTGTTTTTTCCTCTTTTCCCCTTTTGCGAAAAAGGAATTATCTTTAGTGTACAGAACTAAACAAATTAATTGTAATAAAAGAAAAAAAAAAAAAATACACAGGACAGCCATAATATGATGAAACTTTTCGGATTGTGGGAAGAAATATTTAGTGACATAAAAACTTATACACAAGTTATTATATCTTACAAAACCATAATTCTTATATGTGACTAAAACGGCGCAATGTGGCATAAAAATATATAATTGCAAACGCAGATGTACTTATATTTAGGCTCTACTTAAAGAGTAAAAAAAAAACCGTCATCGGCAAAGCAAAAATTCGACATACCCTCCTACAGTGTAAAAAGTAACTGTTAACAGTAAATGTATCATTATGTGGATCAGGTCACTCAACCAGTATCATATCATTATTGTAAAATATTTCCAATAATTTGTTACTCGCCACTCGATAGTGGGTTTCAGCTCCTTTTTTCCCAGGATGCTGTACTCAAAATTCTACTATGGGCTATAAAATGTGTTTGAGAAAGTGTGGCCATCTATTACATCTAATTTTTCATCTAGAGTTGCCAGATTCTGGCCAAGACAACAATAAAGCTAATTTTTTTTCGTAATAACAAAACGCTGACTGGATACACAAAAAAGATCTAAATAGTTGGAACTCGTTTCCTTTTCTTTATTATTATTCTAATTATTGTGTTATTAGTTTCATTTAATGGAACTGGTAGTTAAATATTTTCTTCTATTATTTACATAATAATATAAAACGCTATTAAATAAAGCAAATTTTATTTGATTGTTGCAGAAAGAACTCCAATTTGGCCAACCCTGTGCTGTATGAAATGCAGCAGCCTGACGGGGACTATGATATTTTCTCGCTTTTTGGCATTTAACAAGCTTGATAACTTGTCTGGCTACAAAAGGTCTACTAAAACCTAATTTTGTGCTAATTTTTCCGTTTGAAATGTCACAAATAACATGAGTTTTGCCGATTTTAATCATCAACTTGTTTCATGTTTTAGACAGTGTTCGTTTCCCTAAAATTGAGTCTCCTCCAACGGCTGGATGGAATCGTGTGAGTTGCGGCATTTTCTTTAATTTGGATTTCTTTCAATGCTTAAACGTTTTCCTGCATCATTATTTAAATTGATACAAAAGTTTATATGCTATTCCCCCTCGCCATCCTTTTCATCTGTATCTGCACATTATTGTCGTCATTTTATGCTGATTACAGCAAATTCTATTTAACATTCAGAATGAACCGTTTAAACAGGGGATTGTCATACATTCACTTGGCTTGTATTTTATGCTCAAGGGTTCTGTTGTTCTCCATTCTGTCACCTCTGTTAGGAAATTTTAATGGCAGCAGTTGACATTTTATTGTCGTTGACAATAAAGCTTTAAATGCTATTTGTAATTTCATTGTTTTGCGTTTTATATTGTTGTTTGTTGGTGCTGTTGCTGCTGGTTCTGCTTTTGTCATATTGAACCTGCAGCATTTTGGATGCAGCAATAATTATTTATCATGTTTGTGTTATGCGTTTTGTTGTCGTTATTGTCCTTGCCATTATGTTTTGCCGGAAAGGAATTATAAAAGCAAAAATATTATTTATAACTGAACAGCAAGAGCATGAACTGATTAATATTTTTGATATTATTTTTTAAGGTGTGACAGTGTCTGTTGCATAATATTGTTATTTGTTATATTAAATGGTTTGCAGGATTTCCACTGTCTGAACAGCATTTTGCTGGTCTTAATCATATTAAGCTGAACAAAATATTCTTAACACGCATCGGCAGATATGTTATGGTCACATGGGGGCATATTACGACACGTATAGATCGCATCAACCAGCTTTAAGTGACCGGCCAGAAAACTGTTTAGCAATAACTTGTTATTAAGTTTATAGATGTTAACCGCCTTAGGAGAAGTACGAGTGGTTAGTTTTTGTTGCCACTGTTAATTTTTTGTTATTGAACGAAAAGGCTTAAGAAGGATGTATTTGACAAATTTACCTTAATATGACTTGAAAAATAAATTTATTATTGGAAAATGTAACTTGTATGTGAGTCTCTGTAGACATCTTATCGTTAAAGTTCGTTTGTCTTTTGGCATTTTGGGGAAAAGTAATAGTTTTGCTAATGAGTATTACAGTATATATTAAATTTGTTTTTTTTATTTGGAAAAAATTTATATACCGAATATACAATAACTTCCATTGTTTAAGAGTCGTAAGGACGTTATTGAGAAGAGTTGCCAAAGTATCAACATTTTAAACGTTACATATGTTAAGTTAAAAAAGTTAAATATTTAATTTTACAAAACAAAAAAAAAAAAAATAATAATAAAATTAAATTGTATTTTTATATAAATATAATTTATTTAAAAACTTCAAAATAGTTGTTAATATTCAACAAAAAATTTCTATCAAAGAAGCTTTAAACAGTGAAATTACTCGAATATTTTTCAAATTTTGAGATAAACTATTGAACGTCAAACTGTCAATATAATCAACTCTTTGTTTTATGGCTTCAAACCTAAATCTAGTTGTTCTTAAATTACAACAATTTCTCGTGTAAAAATTTTGTTTGATTTCGGTCTATATTATACAGCGATTTAAAAACCCGCAGAAGTAGTTGATATTTGAAGATCCCGTTTATGTATATAATTTTCTTACCAACATCTCTGTATAGAGATAAAGTGGGATATCTTAGTGGTGATTACAAAACTATTTTTAGTGCCTTATTTCGTGTCCTTTGCCAGATCCAAGGATACTGGCCAGTTGTTACTTTCAGTAGTAAAGTGAAGACAAATTGTGGAATATTTGTCAGTAATATAAATAATTATGGCAAAAAACAGTGAGGTAGTTCAGCAGCTCCAGTCCCCCTTATCGGTCTCTCTGGCAATGACTCCTCTGTTCTGAAAACTTTGATTTAGCGTCTATCAAACCAAGACACTATGCTTTTCGGGGCATAGAGGAGAAGAGGTTCCTGGATTGGCACGGCAACTAAAACTTGACATATTCTTTTGAAGTGTTCACCAAAGGTCCCCAGGATGCCTTTTGGTAGGTTTGTTTTCTTTCAACTGTGTAGGGAATTACTGGTTGAAGGGACTAGGTAGCCAGAGCTTTCGAGCAGGGGTTTACGTTATGTGCCGTAGCCCTGGCAGGAGGTGCTGATGTAAATCAATTCCGCCATTCGTGCCCTTTCAAAGCTGTGGGAGCTGCCAAAAGAACCAACAGCATTTTCTTTTTTTTTCATTTACAATACATGCAGTTAAAGCAATAAACTGGTAGGATTATTTGCGGCCAATAGCCCTAAGGACGATGCAAAATTATAGCCACTTATCTCTGCGAACTGTCACGTTTCTCCAAAATTATTGCCAGTCTACAGGCATTTAGCATTAATCCACCCAACTAGAAAAGTATTTTGTTCTGGGTGTATGGTCGTTGCTGCCTTTTTGGTTTTCTTTAACTGTGAATTTATGTGACTTTTTAACCGGCCACAAATTGTACGCTTTCAATTGGACAAAGTGAGTGCTTGCAACAATAAAAGAAAAAAGTTATGTTGCTATAACATTCAGAGAACTTCTTCGATTTTGTCTGTCATCATATTAAGGTTTGTACTTAAAGTCAAATTATTTAAAAAATAACAGCCATGATTTCAACACTAAACTGTGCTTTGCAACAGTGTCGCTACACAGGCACATAAATATCAATTTTTTTTTCTTCTTAACTAAAGTTGCGTTCATAACAGCCAAGTATAAGCCAAACAAGAAACGTGACTGGATTGCAAAGCACTACATCTGTTCTGACATTTACCCCCACATACATACATACACAGTTTGTTAAGGAAAAGTTAAAGCAATTCGATTGTGTTTTAATATATCTTTTATTAAAGAAGGTAATATTTGTCTGTTTTCTTAAAGCGGATCGGCTATTTGACTAACGTTTTGCCGGCAGTTGTTCTCAGTGGCTAAACTATTCGGCCAACCGCTGCGATCCAATTATTCAAAAAATCGCCAACAAATTTGACTTATTTTTTTGGCATTAGTAGATATTCTAGTGGCTGTACGGATGAATAGTGTAGCGGCTACGAAACGTTGTTCCCGGCTTATAAAAATTATCAGCCGATGTAGAAGATTTTTAAGAGAAAAGTAAAAGGCTGACGATCGTAATTCAGGGGCTCTTCGTATAAGATCACAAATAATTTAAAATTAGTTCAACATTTAAGTTTTCAGGAGAAGGAGGTTATCGGTTGGAACCATTTTTAATGACACCATAAAACTTAGTGACCGAACACAGTGCACACACCCGTTTAAATGCTCCAAAGCTGGAAATCTTACAGGGCGAGTTTGTGCAGTGCTCAAATTGCGGCTTAGATGGATCCTTGGTGCACGTGGACTACCCTAACGCTTGCACTGCTCTTCACTTATTAGTTTTATTTTTCATTTTCAGTTTTAGTCGTTTCGAATTTGCTGTTAAAAATAATGACGGCAGAAAAAGAATGTGTCTTTACCGTTGCGATTGTATTTTGCTGTCAAAATGGCGAAGCCAATGTATTTTCGATAAATGTCGATAACACCAATTACAATGCCCAACTGTCGTTTTAATTGTGTTTTGAAACGACAACGCCAAATGAAATATTGCCGATTGATTTTTGTTTCAATTATTCAAAGCAGCCACAAAAACAGGGGAATCACCAAATAATTGACAATAACAGAAATGTGAATAGGAGTTGAAAAATAACCAACTATTATTCCAATAAGAGTTTTTGCTGTTGTGTTTCTGATATTTTAAATAATATTTTATAAACATTTATTGCCCTTGTCCGGTTATTGGAGCCACCAGTTGCAGAAGGAAGTGTCCGTTGTGGGATGCCTCGCACCATCATTGTTTGGCGCGTTTGCTCATTAGCTTTGAATTGAGTTTCGATTCAAATATACTATATGAGATTTCATTATTTTATTTTTCAAACTTTCAATATATTTTTGTTCATCTTTGCAGATGCCCCACCTTTTAACAAATAAATTTTTAATTTCATTTTTGTTGTATCTTAAGCAAAAATTTTTGAATTTTTTTCCATCTTCATGCTTCAAAGAACAATAATAAATTTTGTAAAATTTTTGTTATTATTGTTGTTTGGGTTCTTAATTTAACAGCTCATGACAATATTTTGGGGCATCAAATGTATTTACATTTGCTCTCACCAGCATGTGGAATCCAAAAAGGATGTGAATCTAGAGAATGTAATAAAAACTCACATATCAACTGAAAATTTTAATTAAAATAATTGCTATTATTCTTTTGTCTTTGAGTCCGGATAATAAATCAATAAGAGTCTGTCTGCCAAATGTCAAGAACTAAAATATTAATATCTGCTGATGGATGCTAAACAATTATTACAAAATTACATATGTAAGTCCATATTGAACAGGGAAACTGAACAAAAACCAAATTTGAAAAGTTTTAGAAATAGAAAACGAACACTGGGGAAATATAATGGAATCTGTGAAAGGCCAAATCAGTATAACGTAAAAAAACTGAGTATAACTTGTGAGATGGGACACACCTGACAGGTGCAAAAAAAAATATTCCATAAGTTGTAATAAACAATACATTCACAGCTGCTTTTTGTGCGTTTTCCAGCTGTCTATATGTCTCTCCCCCTGGGTCTGGTTAAGCCGTGACGATTTACACCCAGTCAGGGCACTCTGTTTTTCCGGTAATACAAGGGAAGGAGCACGACAACCAAAACTCTAGGAAGTTCATGTATGACTTCGGTTATTCATGTTCATCCGAAACCTTCATAAAAGTGAATTGAAACCGGGACTGACATACCTTTTGGCGTTCTGGGTTGGGCATTGGTTGAGGGGCCTATCCTTGGCTGAAACGTTCTGGCTGTGGTTTACAACTAAAGACGCAGAAAGAAGAAATTATTCGAGGTGCTGTTGTTTGGCAACAGGTCTCTTTTTATGCAAGGAACAGGATTGAGTATGACATTCCCAGGCGAGCTGGTTTAAGGCCGGATGTTCCTTGTGTGGGCCTTGCAAGCCACATCGGGGCGCTAGTGAATCGTCACCCTGTTCAATCAAGTGGATTTAATCCACTGCCAGATATAGCCCTCAAGGCAGGTGCTGGCATAAAAACAACTCCAAGATCTGTCTATATGTCCTGTGAAAACTATATAACATTCAACTTAACATTCACTGTCTTTGCAATGACGGAAGGAGAATTAAAATTAAAGCGTTCTAATAATATTTCGTAACAATTTCCCTTCACGTTTTACTTTTCTCTGCAAATTTTATGCAGCGGTTATGATTTACGATTCAAAAGTTTCAAAAAGCAAACCCCTTTCTTCACTTACCCTTTTCTTTGATTTCTTTGTAAGCACTAAAATCCTTTAGATTCGATTCGCTTGCCGTCTGCTGATGCTGCTGCTGCTGCTGCTGCTGGTGTTGATCTACAGCTGATGTTGAGTTTTCTTTCAAAATTTCATAATATTTTTTCTTAAAATTTTCTTCCTGCGATGATACTTTTGCGACGACTTCTGAATGATTTTCCTCTGTATTAATTTGCGATATTAGTTGTTGTTGTTGTTGTTCACCTTCATGTTTTGTTCTGGTAAATCTGTTTGTGGTATCATCTAGACGTGCCGCATCATTGTGTCTTTTTATTTTGCGCGGTATAAAAATATTTGAAAATTTGCTTTTATGTTCTCTGGTGTTTTTGTTGTTGCCGCCTGTGGCCTGATAAATATTTGTGTCTTCATTGTCTTCAATATCGCCAATAGCATCTTGCTTGGATTGCGGTTGATGGTTATTTTGCATTAAAAGCTTTTTACGCTGTTCCAATAAATTTATATGGAAAATTTCATAGTCGTTAATATTTTTATTCTTTTTGCCAGTGTCATCACTGTAATCGGCCATGCGCCTGACCGCTTCGGCGCTGAAGTATGTCTCATCGTCTGCCATAGACTTTTCTGTGGACGTCTGTTCCATTTGCTTTTGCAGCTCTTTTCGCTTTTGTTCGTGCATTCTTTTGAAACGTTCATATTCAGCACTGCCGTCGTCGTCATCATCCACATCCAGTTCGAATTTGTCTTCATCTCCTTCAACATCGTCTTCAGCGTCATCATCTTCAGGATATGTTAAATCTGTTTCCTCTTCATCTCCAAGCGAACTGTATTGATTGGAAAAGTCATTCTTGTTTTCAAACTTTATTGTTTTTTGTTTTTTCTCTGTGCTTTTATTGTCACTGTTGTCGCTTTTTAATATAGTCTTCTCCTTTAGCTCTACTTTTTTCATAAAAGTTTTCTTAAAGTGTTTTTTGTTTTTGTCCACTTCACTTTTTTCCTCCAAAAACAATTCAGTTTCTTCACTGTCATTCCTGTTGCTATTGCTTCGGCTGGAAGTTTGACTGCCGTCGCTTCGATCACTGGACCTTTGCGATGCCAGAACCTGAAAGTTAATGTAAGAAACGGAAAGTGGCTTAGGCTACAATGGATAAGACGAAAAACTTTCTTTTTGCTATTTTGAAAAGCAATAAAAAAATTAGATTAAATTAATTGAGTTTATTGTTTGCTTTAACACTAGAAGGGCCGCACAGTGCCAAAATTGTCTCACTGTTTATTTTACAAAGTTTCTTTGGAATTGTTGTTACATAAAATTTTGATTCTTAAAAAAACAGTTATATAACAGTTAAAGTCTTCAAAGTTCAATAAGAAATATTAAAAGTAATTATAAAAGAAAATAAATAAATACTTATCAACTATATTTTTTAAATTTAAGTTGGTCTATTGTCATTATTGTTAAGGTCATCCACAACTTTTGACCACGTTTATGAAGTTTTGGCCTCCTTAATGGGGTAAATCGGTAACGACTCTTGGCTCGTAACACGCTTGTGAATTTGCAATAAATTGATATCACATTTTGGATATCACCCCAAATTTATATGCGTTATATTTTTGGCATCTAGTCGAGTCTCAAAAACTTCATTATCTCTCGGAAGTGATTTTGTAGTCTTATAATTTCGTGCCTTTATAATTGATGTACCCCATTTTGTTGACCGTCGTGGGTCCATACCGAACTGACTTATACTAATTACCCCTCGAGTTTACAGTACCGCAATAAAACCCTCCAATTCCTCCAGCGTTATATGCCACTTAACTGCAATATTTTACACTCTCTTGAATTCTTGCTCGCACGTAAATTATTATTTTTTCTAGCGGTAAATTAACGAAAAATATTTACTGATTTTACTTGTCCGGACTGTAGAGGAAAAAAATGCTAAATTGTTCAAAAAATCTAAGTGTCCGAATTACTGGATAGTCCGTACTAGGAAGTGTTCGATTTAGAGAGGTTTTACTGTAAAACGTAAAAAAAAATTTAAAATGCGCTAAATCATATTTTATATTAACGGGAACGAACAGCTGGCTTAAGACTCGAAAAACTTAAAGCTGATAGAGTCGAATAAAGCCATAAGTCAGCTTAAAACTTGTTACATTTATAAATACCGAAAAATATTATTAAACAAATAGAACTTTAATGAACAGAAAAGTGCATGATTATTTCCAAAAAAGATTTCCATTACCATTAAATTCCTTCGTATTTTCTGTTTTATATACAAATTACTTTCTCCAACCAAATTACTTTTCAATATTAGTTCACATATTGACTGACCACAAATGCTGCGCTGGCAAAACCCTGAAGGACTTGTATTCATACATACATAAATATTTATGATTTGAAAAATTGTTTTCATACTTTCTGTATATTCTTAAGGACACAAAGTGAAAAATGAACACATGACACATATTCTCCTTTAGCATTTACGATACATGTACTACGCAGATACAATAGAGCAGAACAGATTTTACGATTAAAGAGGAAAAATATAATGGCTTCAGAGCATAAAAGGGGGAAAAAAAACTTATAGATAATCGAAAGCTACCAGCAAGTGTCTTTTATGGCATAATACAAATAAATTCAATAGAATTGTTAACCCTGTTTTGTCAATTGAAAAATAAAAATTGGTTCTTTCTATGTATAAAAGAAACAAAAAAAAAAAAAAAAGCAATAAAAACTAATACATTTCTACAATTTTACAAACTGAAAACATATATGTACGAGTATGTATATGTACACATGGACTGGCTCACACCCAGCAAACAAAATACCAAAGGGTAGACCGAGGCAACTTTGAAACAGATGATATTGCGAGCGCTCTCAGCTTTTTATTTTTTAGACTCTATTTGATTTAACGCAAACAGAATGATGTCTTGGGATTCCGCCAAGTTTTGTTGCTGTAACTTCTCTACGGAGAAAGAGAAATGACAAGTAATCAGGCGGACCATTTTCGCATTGTTGGAGCTCAGATTAACACTTCTTTTGCTGATTTAGCTGCTTTCGAATTGTTTATTGCGCATTGGCAAAAGTTAAGTTCATGTGAATGGACAAATCGAAATTCCACAATAGAGCTCTAGATTTTTTTTCCGGGACCAGTACATATGCAGTGCATTGTAGCAGAACTGGGTTGGGAAGGTAGGAAGGCAGGAGTAGTGTTTCGCCATTTGTTTATTATATTGCAGGTATGAGTAGGTTAGAATTGAACTGATGCTGTTTTAACTGTTCAGTGTCCACTGTACATGTCTTCGAAAATGCATAGTCAAACATCAGGTAACCCAACATCTGCATGTTTTTGTGTTGTATTTGTGTTTTTTGTTATTGTGCTTATTTTGAAATATTTGTGGCTATAGTTTTTTCACTAGAGTCTTTGTTAGGGATCGAACTTACAACGTCTAGACTGTTGGTCGAATACTCTATGAATGCATCCATTGAAGTGTATTCCAGTTCAAAAATGCTTTAAATGAAAACCCTTTTGGTGTGAGTCAGCTTCATACGCAATCAAGTTGCTGGTTTAAGGTCTTGGCAGTGAATGGACTTTTAGGGGAATGAATCTTATAAAAACAAAAATTAAAAACACTATAAGTTCCCTTCTTTAGATAAGCTGCGGCTTAAAGGGGCTAAACGTATGTTGACCGAACTTGGTTTTATAAAACCTATATATTGTACTAAAACGATAATTTTAATAACTATTCAGAATCTGATGAAGAATATTTATTTGATGATGTATTTAATATGTAATAATTGACAATTTTTTTTTATTCCTGCATATTATTCTTTTCTTCATATAAATATTGCAAAATTGAAATTGGTGGCCCTCAGCGCCAATAAAATAATAAATAAAACTCAACAATAAATATTTTTTTGGCAGTTGATATTAAAGGTTAGAATAGGACGATAATTAAATTAAATGCAGCAGTTTTTTCTGTTTTGTACGTAAATATGCAAAAGCATTAATCGTCATATTATTTCTATTAAGTTTCTTTGCAAAAATCTTTAAGTACTTTACAAGTACTTTAAATCTTGAGATTGTAGGAGATTTTATTACTTTGTAGTGAAAAGTACACGTAAGTTTTTAAATTCTTTAATACGAATTTATGTAAAGAAAAATTTGAAATCTGAAAGGCTGAACATTTATTATTGTTTTGTTTTTAAAAGTTTTTATGTTTAATAAATAATTTGTTAGTTTTTTACGATTAAAATCTTTTAAAACCCTACAAGCAGAGCTGGTAAATCGCAGCACTTTCAATGCAAATATGTCCTCAAAAAGAGAAAATATTACATTTTAGCATTCAATTTTTTTGAGCACTTTTTAGGTGTCAATTTGGCTGCAAATATTCTTAGGATCTGGTCACGCTGGTTATAAGATAGTGATACTTTTTGACTCTCACTTTTGCCACAAACTTATAACAACTCATAATATGATATAAAATGTAGTTGCGGGGATGTGCTTTGCGCTGACAAACTTTCATGTGTATGACTGGGGAGGAATGCTTTTGTACCAACAGAAAGAACCCAGCCAACGAGATATTCGTTGAAAAAAAAAAGAATGTCGCCTTTTAAATACTCTTGAATATTGAAAATATTTAAATACTTGAAAATCATACTATAGGAAAAGGTTTAGAATTTATAAAATTCAAAACGTAACCATTTTTGTAGTATGAAAAAGACCTGTGATGAAAATGGCCTCTCTCTACTGGATGTGCATGTTATAAGTGAAAATATGCCAGACTTAGGGTCTAAACAGATAGACGAAATGTACATGAGAATTAGTTGGTGTCTTTAATAGAAATACATAAAAGGGATATATAGTAATTTGTGGCCCAAGAATTAAGTACTCGTATGTAAAATGAAAATAAGACATGTTGAGGGGAGTAATTTTGCTCACGGAAACAACTATAAGTTTTTCTTTAAGGATAAATGACGGTATTACAGCCGTTAGAAAAAATACGCAGATTTTCTGCAGGTGTACAAAAATTGCGATATTACGTTTTATTATTTTTTTTTATTATATTATTGGTACGTTCCACAGAAGTGCGTGTAATAAAAATTGTGCCTATTTAGAACGTATATTTGATTAATTCAACCTTAAAGGTGGCCTTCAACATTAATATTTCTATGAAACATAAAAATCTTGTATGCTTTTATTTTCATTTCTTTTCATTTTTTATTCTGTTTTATGATTTCTAACGCATAAAAACAAAAAAATAATTAACATGTTTTCTTAAAATATTTCTTGTTTAGATAAAAAGTCATGTTTTTAAGAAAATGAATAAGTTTGTAGAAACCGTGATATTTCCAAATCGTGTAAAAGAAAGATCGTGTAAAAACAGCATTGGGCATTTTATACACAGTTTTTCTTAAAGCATTTCCTGCTGACGAGGTCGTTACCAGCTGCATAAATTTGAACCCATCTATGGCTAAAAAGTGACAGACAATGTCAATGTCAATTATCTGACAATGGCAACAAGGAGCATTCCCACTATTGTCATATACCCAACAATATCGCTGTTTGCCAGTGACCAAATTTAGCAGTCCGGACAGTTGTAAGACATTTTTAGGTATATTTGACCGGCAATATTGTGAGATCTGACAGCAGTTGGGGCATAGTCTTATGTAATGCCACAATAACTTTATTTTTCTTTGTCGTTCTGATTTGCTCGAAACACTTTCTTCTTATCCATACATTTATTTATTTTAAACACACACACACACACACATTTACATATATATAGTGTGTAGGTTGTTGAAAAAAAGAAAACGAAATGACCTTGTAATACTTACTATATCAGCTTCCGAATCAGCATCTGCAGAGTCATCAAAAGGCAAGTTAACATCAATAATATCATCCTCATCCTCATGATCATCGTCATCATCTTCATCTTCATTCAAAACACCTGTGACTGCTGTACTTGCAGCAACATACTTTTGTGGTGATTTTTGTTGTGACTGTTGCTGTTGTTCTGGCTGTTGAATATCTTGTTGCTGTTTATCTATTATTTCTTGCAGATGCTGTTGGTCAATAATGTCCTCAGGTATTGAGGTCTCATCCTGTATATTGAAATCTGCAAATAACAAAAGCAACAAAGAAAATAGTTAATTATTCAGGAAAGAAGAGAAAAATCTATCATTTGTACTTTTGCTACATAAATATACATAAATACATATAAATATGTGTTAAAAAGAGTTTACAAAATTGGTATGCACTCCCATACCTGGGTTTTTAAGTAACATCATAGAGGGTCTTGCTTGTGTGCTTGAGGGTGTAAATATTAGTTTTTAAAAAAGGAAAAGTTTTATTTGATATTGCAATAGATATATTGGAATATTTAACGTTCGGGGGTGTAAGTAGATGTTTATCGCAATACTAGTATCTAGTATTTTGCATTAACGTTTTAAAACGATTTAAAATTACAGTGAGGTGTCGATTATCGGGAACGCCCCTCGGGCCCAACCACTACAGATACTTGAGGCCTCAGAGTGCTTCTAAAACGATTAATCTTAAAAAAATATTAGTGATTTTTTTCAACACATGTTTTCAAATTAGTGATGGCAAAAAGACAGACTTAGCCAACTCATTGGAAGAAAAATATTCGTGTTTTATAGCTGTTGTTTTCTCAATATGCATATGATTTCAAATCAGGGATGGTAAAGCCAACATATTTTTACAATGCCTTTAGACAAACTTTAGACTAGTTCAGTGAACTTTCTGTCTTATGTCATGATACTGTTGAAACGAATTATCTTATTACATGTTTTGTGCACGTGTCTAGTAAATGGAAACTTTGGAAAATTCCAAAATAAATTTAAGCATTAATCGATTGTTTTTCATATTTGATTTGAATGAAATACGTATAGGACAAAATCTTTTTTTTTAATAAGTTTCCTTTCATCTTCAAAACTATACAATAGTATTGTATTATTTTCATGCAAGTTATTATTGTTAAATAATTGAAATTTATTATCTACGTATTACAAATCCGAACAAAAACTGTACAGGGACTAACGCAAAATACACACAAAATAAAACCATTTAAATTTAAATAATTGCTTCACTTTGCATTTACTAAATATAAACCACAAAGGAACAGAAACCCAAAAGTAATAATAATTTCTTTATATCTGTATACATACATACATACATACATACATACATACATACATACATACATACATATATACATTTCACATATTTTCAAATAAAAATAATTTCAGTAATTATTCCTGAGAGTATTACAGGAACAAAAAAAAAAAAAACGAGCAGGAAATAAAAATAATACAAATTATGATGAAAGAAACAAAAATTGTACTCATATTTCCGCATGCGAATGTATGAGAAAAGAAACAAACACATATAACAAAATTCCCTTTAGAAAATGCGAACGCATTTCAAATTCACACAGGTGAGCAGAATTATAGCAGAGCTACATCAAAAGAAAATGCATAAAACAGAAGTAATTCTTGTTAATGGTGTTTTTTTTTTCCTTTTCTATAATCATCACTACAATATCTCTTTCATTCCTTTTACCCAAAAGCACTACTTTTTTCTCTTCCTCTGAATTACACAAAGTCTGCTAAACCACTTAGCATTACATGTTTATATATGTATATGAGTGTATGGACTCGTCTGTGTATGTAAAAAAGAAAACATTGTTAAATCTCTAGTGTTTTGTGAAAAAAAAACAAATGAAAACACATTTAGTATATTTTTCCCCTTTTCTGAGCGTCAACATCGACTGAAGAATACGTACATATAAGCAAATTTACACCATGATTCCCCAGAAGGCAAAAAGAAGAAAATGTGTAAATCTGTTTATTACACTCATTCACTTGTGACTGTTGTCTAAGCGTTTGTAGGCAAGCTGAAGCGAGCGAGCGAGCCAGTGCGTCTCTTGGTGTTATAATTGGCGGTGTAGCTTTTATAAAGTTGTTTTCAAAGAGGGTCTAAACAAAAAATAGATTTTAATGTAAAACAAAATTTAAGATATTCATCCTGCCTCTCAGCAATTTATCGATTAACAGAACGTTTTTAAACACCCAACGGCTATTTTAAATATTAATTGAAACCTTGAGTTCATATATCAAAAATAATGATGGCTGATTTATTAACCAACAATGAGCAGGAAGTTTTTAGGCATTTAAGTTTTTTGAATCAACCCCAAAAGGTGTATTTCCACAGTAATACAAAGTATTACGACTTTGCAGAATCAAAATATTATGAAATGCTCTCCGTTTTTTTTTTTTTTTTAAAGAGAACGAAGTTTTTCAGTTTTACACGGATGGTTTAAGTGAAATCAAAACAGTTCAACAAAATCCATTCTTAAAACATATAATTTAGCAAAAACAATAATTTTTTTTATAATTTCTTATCATTTTAGATTTAACTTTAACCCATATTGGAAAATTTACTGCCGGTTTGTTTATTTTTTGTTTGGTTTGGTGGAATTCGGCGAATTAAATAGTTAAATAATTCTACGATATTTACAACAACAATATGAAAATTTGGTGAGTTGAATTTGCTTGTTCATATAATTATTGCTAAAACTTTCAACACATTCTGCTGGTGCTGCCAATGTTTACTCTAAAATACACCTCTGGCATGATGAGAATACATAAGTTTCTGAAATGGTTTAGAAAATAAACCCGTACCCACCGCCTGTCACATTTTGTATCCGTATTCTCTTCTTCTTCAATACATTTTGCTTTTACACGATAAGATTTAATTCCATATTTGACATGTTGTCGTGGATGTATTGCGATGAAAACACGGTTTAAGATATATGACAAAAATTATTACTTATGTATATATTTTTTCATCCATACTTCGCAAGGATAATTTACTAAATATGAGGACACAAACACCATGGCCCCAATATGGTACTCGTATTAATAATAATTTTCTAGCTATCTCTGTGACTAACGGTACATCAACTACGGCTTTAAGTATGAAGTACCGGCTTGGTTAATACAAAGTTCCACGGAAAAACCACAAAAGCATGCCATTATCGGAAGCAAACCGGGTAACAAGTGCAAGTGACACTCAAAACGCTCGAAGGCCGAACAACAACAATAAAAAATCCAAAGCTCTTCGTTATCCCAGAGCTGCTTTACGGCTGAATAATACAAGCAATTTCCTGCTGCGCGTTTTTAATGACTATTATTTTGCTATTTAACTAGCAGAGGTACAGAATATTTAGGTTAGATCCGAGTTTACACCTCATTGACTTTCTGAAAAGGTTTAAGAGTAAAATATCTGTGGAATGGACGCACCGAAACCAGTAAAACTGTAATTGAAGTTTTCGATTCGTAAACAAGTTACGAAAATAATTAAAAAGGAAGACAGTAATTGCAACAGTAGGAAAATTTGACAAAAAGTTTAAAAATCTGTCAAAAATTTTATAAGTAAATAATAAAGTTTGCCAATGTTTTATTTTTGCATATTTACATTATTTTTTGTCATGACAAAAGTTGAGACAAAGTTGAGGGCTATTCGGCACTTTTGATTGGCAAATGTGCTAGATTGGACAAAGCAAACCAAATGCGCATTTGGATGGTTAAAAACTGCTGCATGTGAAACCTAAATCAGTAAAAATCTTGGAAAATTTTAACGTTTTTATGAAGACAGTCTGTTCTAACTAATTTTTTTTAATTCTTTAATAAACTTCTATATAAAAAAATTTAGTTGCTTTTGTGTAATTTCCAGCTGCACAGACATCTGTTGGCATATGTTCGGTGATGCTCACTTATCAGTAAAGCCTTTGAAAAATATATTCAAACATATTTAACTTTACATTCAATATTGAGAAATTGATGGAAAATTATTCGAAGAATATTTGTCAAACCATAAAACACAGAGTCTAGTGTAGTCTAGTCTTCGCTTTACGTTTTACTTTTCTTAGCAATCGTATTGCAGCGAGTACCTTTTCGATATTTTCATTGGCATGGATTTCGAATTTGTTGGTAGTTAGATGGTTTTGCCTTTCAGTCAACAATATATGAGCCTGTTTCATCATTTCGACCGTTAACGTTGTCAATTATTTTGAAAGTTCTCTCTGTAGTGCAGAATTTTGATCTATTTTTTTGGCTACTAATCTTATTTTGGCCAACGCAGTTGTTAGCGAAAGTTGTTGACGTTCCAGATCGTGAAAAACACCCTGAGGGCATAAAACTAATTTCATAGCGCGTGAGCTGCTGGTCTAACAAATTTCTAGATCCGTACATTACAAGTTGGCTCCTTGTTGTTCTACACATTCATATCTATAGCATTGAATTAGTTGGAAAACAATTTTTAATTGGACTCAATCAGCAGATTTGTTTTAATTAAGTTGCCAACATTAAAAAGTCGATGATGATTGATACAGATTGTATCATTTGATGTGGACCTAAGATTCAAAAATTGTGCTTGGTAAATTAAACTTTTAGGTTGCTGTGAAGCCACTCCGCATTTTAAGGCCAATTTGCGTGTTTTTTTGTCGCACATCAGAAACTTCAATCGACATGTCTGAGACTATTACTAAAAAATAAATTGGCCTTGTAGCTAAATATCAAAGTAGTCAATGAATGTAAAACATATACGTATTTTGCCAGTAAGGATGAAAGTAATCTCTTGTCATAATTAATACACAATTAAATTATCAATTCATAAATAAATACTCATATACAGCTATAAAACTATAACTCCCATGCACAGATAAATATATAACTATAACTCCTAGACAGACAATATATGCATGTAACTATAATCCCCATTTCTAACTTATTATATAAAATATTAGAATAAAAAGGAAATAGTTGCCGAATAGGAAATTCTCAGAGTTCAGAATTAAAATTGTCATTTCATTTTTAAAATTGTCGAAAATAGCGTTAAAACCGTAAAGTCATCAACACGCTTTCTTCAGCGCCCAAAATCGTCAAAATGGCAAAAACTCGTTAAATCATGACACGCTTGCCATGCGTCTAGGAGACCCTTTACATGCGTGTACGCCCCCCAAAACAAACACCTAAATACACAAACATTTAAGTGTAACGGTGCCGCAAGTTAAGCCAACTATTTTCTACAAGTAGAAGTAAAACAAGAATAAAAAATATTTAAATAAAAGGACTAAAATTGCGATAGTGTAACAATATGCATGAGAAGGAAAAGAAGAATGTGGCAGAACACAGCAGGAAGGATAGACAAAATAATACAACAGGTTAAATTAAAAGACCTCAACATACGAGTGAGTGAATTTGTGCACGTTTTGTGCACAAAATGTGTCTTAGAATGAGAAAATTTAGAGGAGGGTGAACGAGGTGGGAAGGGAAGGGAACATATCTGGTAGTTTTGAAGAAGGGAAAAAACCACATAATTTGATACATACATATAATTAGAAACAGGTGTCGCCGCTATTGTTATGGGGGACATAACAATTTAAGACAAAGCTCTTGAATTACTTATTTGTTATAAAAATAGGGGCGTTAAGAAACTTATTTTTGTGGGTGTTAAAAACGAAATGGAAGTCACATTGGCGGCTTATTAAATGGACAGAAAAGAAAGATATAGAATGCCAACCAGAGCTGGTATAACAAAAACAACAAATCTTACCCAGAAATTTCTTTGAACTGCCGGTCGGTTTGTTTTTGGCCCCGACAACAAAAGTTACACACACACGGTTTTATTTTTTTTTTGCAACAGAATTTAAGTGGCGACCGAGATGTGTATATTTATGCAAATGTACACAAAAATTGGTGTGTATGTGTGGGCCGCTTTAATAGAAACATGTCTTTAGTAAGAAAACATTCCGTAATCTAGATAAACATGACCTGACCACACTACCCCACAAAGTAAATATGCACTTGTACATACATACATCCAACTGAGCATGGAAAATTTTGTTAAGGAAAAACATCTGTAATAGGTATGTGTGTATGTGTGTGTGTTTAGTTTTTCTGGCAGGACAAAAAAGAGAAAAGAAAATGTTTTGCATATCTTCATAACTTCACTTCAAAGAGGGGGTTAAATCTAATTTTTGTTGTCCTTGTAGCACCGAATGTCTTATGAAACCACAATGGCTTTGCGGTGGTTTTGAAATGTTTAATCTGCGTATAATGACCCATTTATGTATTTAAAGAAGTTCATTCCTGCAGTTGAAAGATTTTTTTTGCATTGGAAAAAAATTTATTAAAAACAATTCAAAATTTCCAAAAAAAAAGTAGGCTGAAGCCGGGAAAAAATTAAAACGCCTGGGCCACAATATCAAACCAACCAATAACATTCGCCAATATTTGAGGACTGTGTGCAACCGTATTTTGCCAAGTTCACTTAACGCTGGCACAACACAACCAGGCCAATTAGTTTGCTTTTAAAATCAGATGCAGTGGCGAACATTAACGTTCGTCTGCCCGACACAGGCTGGCTGTAAATAAAAAATATCAAAGAATATCGAAAGCTCTAGAGACTCCTTAGAATTGTTTGTGAAACAAAAGTTTTATAAACAAATTCCGAAACTGGTTATAGGCTCTGTAATTTAATTTGCCCTTTGGTTTGGCCACTGTGTACCCATTTCATGTCGCAATTGAGTTTTGACCAACATGAAGTGAAAAACATTGTTACAATGAGCTTTAGCCGATTCGTGCGCCCACTTATTCAACGGATCTCCAAAGGCGGGAAAACTGAATTTTAGGCACAACATAAAATTTTCAATTTGAGTTACAACAACAAATATGAGAAATGAAACAAATGAAAGAACTAAAGGGTGTCTGCGGCCAACAAAGAGTTTTTTCGCGCGAAAAGCTATTAATAGAGAAACGAAGTAGGGCGTCTATTAAGGGGGAATGTATTTCAATATGCGATCAGTCTGCCTACACGATTTAACGGTCAAATGACTTAATTGCCTTAAACAAATAAAAAATATTAAATTTCGTAGCAGAAATTTTAGTGTGTGTTTTTTTCATATTGTAGGCTTTCCACTGCTTAAGTTTAACTTCTAAAGTTACAGCAATTAGAAACTTCAGGAAAAGCTATTGAATAAACTGTTTCCTTACATAAATTTGCCATATTTGTTGTTGTAATTTGATGTCAAATTCGAACGAACTGCTGGTTGCCATATTTTCATGCCATAATCTGATCTGTGGCCGCATAGATTCCAAATCTTTCTGCTGGCTGTTTTGATTATATTTGTTTAGGGCATATTTTGTAGGTGTGTTGAGAAAGCAGAAAGGAATTAATACTTTATCTTCGTAGATAAAATTCATTTCGCTCGTGTGTGAAATGAGCGTGTCCTTCAGTGTTTGCTTGCGTTGTGTGGATGTGCGTGGTGGCATACACGCACGCACATGTTGCATAAAAAGTTGACTTTTTTTTTCTTGACACTTTGAATGAGCTTGAGATTGTTGTTGACTTTTTATTTATTTACTTTATTTTATTTTATTTTATTTTATTTTATGTATTTTATTTCATTTTATTTATATTTTTATATACATCTATCAAGTGTGTGTTGTGTTGTGTTGTGTTGTGTTGTTTTGTGTTTGTACAATATATTTAAACCAGCTCCTACTTATTATGCATAAACACATTTTTGGCCTTGAGAAAATTTTCGTTTTGTTGTACTCGTACATACACAAAAAAAAAATACATTCTATCATATTGTTTGTGAAGAGATGGTATTACAAGCATTTACAGAATGTATAAAATTTATAATAAAATTTCAAATATCTCTTTATTGTGGAAGAACAAGATGAAATCGATTTTTTGCTTTTACTTTAAAAGAATATTATTAAAACCAATTTGAGAAATTTTTCAAGCTGATTGGACTTTTGGGAATAAAAAACAAAAATTAATATTCAATTCTTAATGTAATTTGGGATTTGAGCAGACTTTAGGAAAGCAGTAGAAGCTGTTAGGAACAATTGTGTTGCAGATTGCATAATAATCACTTGACATTAAAATTTGGAAAGCGAGAACTCCTGCATGTGAACAATGGTCTACTTTTAAGGGCCTTTGCATCAATCATTTTAAATAAGCAAATGGACAGCTAGACCTTTTTCCGCCACCATCAACTCCATGTGTTGTGCGATTCACTAACTTCACTAACAAAGACAAACTTATCGTTAGATATAGTTGCAACTTGATTGAGGCTTGTGTTATGCTGCGCCTACTGTGGGCCCAGTTGTGGTGGTCAGTTATCTAAGCACTAAATTTCGCACTGTAATTATGTTTTTTAAAGTCATCTTTAATCCCTTACTGCCAAGTTGTATATACCCACATCACGAAGATGTGCACCATGCAGCACCCAAACTAATCCGGCGCGTACTATATGGCACTGCAGAACCTGCAAAGTTTCCCTTTTCTGATTTTCATCAAAACTAAATAATTGTGATAATATTTGGCTGGAGATAATAAGTTTTTTTTTTACCTTTTTATTATTTTGTATTTCGGTTTTCTCTTTTTTTTTAAGAATCATAATCAAACTAAAAATGCAATTGTTTTGCCTATAAAGTTATATATCTAAGACCGTGGCTGAAAGAGTTAAAGGAAAAATATTAGTGGTGAATTTAGACACAAAAAGCATTGCCCTATGAGCATGGACTTGCCCTACAGGCTCATCAACTTTACTTTCGACTACAAGTTTATCAGAGAATTTGCACTATTTTTTTCTTAATTGTTTTGTAACGAAGAAAATATCGAAGTCGAATTACTTTCTATTCTTGTGCCTTTCTATCCTTGTGGCTGTTGCCATGTTGTGCTGCCATGAAAAATTAATATGTATGTAACAAAAATAAGTGTTATTGCGCAATATGAACGCAATTGTTGTGGTTACAATATTTTTAAAAAACTTATTATTATGTCTGTTCATGTTGCATATAGCTTTGAAAATATAATCAAAAACATTTTGGCCCCAAATAAAACTATGTTTAAAACCATCATACATAATGTTATGGAGAACGTACTATTGTTGCTGTAACCATATTGAAACTTTCTGTCAATAGTGGCGCGCTAATTGCAGAGCAAACGGTGACGCAACACCAACAGAATTTTCATCGTGAAAGAAAAATAGAGATATTTCTCTTCCCTACGACTCCTTTTGCTTTACACATAAGTGTGTACGTACTATATATATATCTATATAGTACATATTTGGATAATAATCAATCATATGTGCATGTGTATGTATATATATATATATATATGGAGGTGTATCAGTCGTAGTACAGTAATTTATGCAGCTTAAAAACGTTTTCATACTTTAAGCTACAAAAATTCCGACGTTGATGAAACATTTAATTAATTCTGTTTGTATTCGTCTCCTAAATATGAAATCATTCATTCACTAATCCTTTTATGTTGCTCTAAATCATCAGCTTGTTAATGAACCTGCTGCTGATGAAATGTTACACCTCAGTGACTTTACTGAAATGAACAGGGATTACATTTTAAGGAGCTGGACAATATTTGCGAGCTTTGCATGGAAGGATATGGTAACATAATAAAATTTCATTAAAGTTAATTAATTGTTTTAGTGAACAGAATTGTATCGAATGTTTTTATCATAATTTTATGTTTCACTCTTGTTTCAGTCATATTTTATATAGTTGTCACCAAATGAATCTTTCTTCAGTTCAGTTTATAATAATTTTGGCTTCTTCTTACTCTTAGCGTTGAAGTGAAGGACATAAACACCAATTTGAAAAAGGTGATTGAGGTTGTTAAGCGCTACAGAGACTTAGAATTCAGTCACTGTCCAGATCCAAAATGGGTGTTATTTGCTGCTCTTGCGAAATCAATTTGAGATATTGTGGCACCAACATAAAGGGTGGTTAAATTGTATGGGCCGATGTTGAATGTGAACCACACCTAAACGCCAAGTTTTTTTCCGAATTTTATTTGACATTTCTCTATTTCAGACTTACTCAATTTGAACCATGGAGAGATATACAATCCAACAACGTGTTAAAGTTATCCAGACTTATTATGAAAATGGGAGTTCAAATCAAAATGCATATCGTGCACTTCGTAATTTTTTTGGTCAATTTCATCGTCCAAATGTGCGTACAATCGCAAAAATCGTGGAAAAATTCGAGCAAACCGGGTCTGTAGAAGATGTGAGAACACCAGTGCATGCTCGTACAGCTCGTACTGCAGAAAATATTGCTGCTGTTCGCGATAGTGTGGCTGAAGAGCCGTCCACCTCAACTCGTCGTCGTTCCCAACAATTGCACCTCTCACGCTCGTCGTTGATGAACATTATGCATAAAGGCTTGCATTTACACGCTTACAAGGTGCAATTGGCTCAAGAACTAAAGCCTCTTGACCATTCCAAACGTCGTGAATGGGCAGAATGGTGGCAAGAAATGGCAACAGTGGATGATCAATTTTCGAAGAAAATCATCTTCAGTGATGAGGCACATTTTCACCTCAGTGGATTCGTCAATAAACAGAATTGCCGCATTTGGGCGAATGAGAATCCAAGAGTGATTGTCGAAAAACCAATGCACCCACAAAGAGTGACTGTTTGGTGCGGTTTATGGGCTGGCGGCATCATCGGGCCGTATTTTTTCCAAAATGAGGCCGGTCAGGCAGTTACTGTGAATGGTGTTCGCTATCGTGAGATGATAACGAACTTGTTATGGCCCGAATTGGAAGATATGGATGTGGGCGATATGTGGTTTCAGCAGGACGGTGCCACTTGCCACACAGCTAACGAAACAATGGCTCTTTTGCGCAACAAATTCAATCGCCGTGTTATCTCACGTAATGGCGATGTCAATTGGCCGCCAAGATCATGTGATTTGACACCGTTGGACTTTTTTCTTTGGGGTTATTTGAAAGAAAAGGTGTACGTCGATAAGCCAGCAACAATTCAAGACCTAAAGGATCAGATAATTCGGCACATTAACGGCATAGAACCTCCATTATGCCTCAGCGTCATCGAAAATTTGGACCATCGGATGGAGGTGTGCCGCCGAGGTTGCGGCTCCCATTTGGCCGATATTTTGTTCCATACATAATTGAGTAATACCAATACATCATAATAAAATAAAATTACAATAATTTCCTAAATAGTTTGTGTTTTATTCAAAATCAATATCGGCCCTTGAAATTTAACCACCCAATTTAGTTTTGTTTTCTGTGACAATGTTTATGCTTGTTGCATATAGTGACCTGATATTAAGGTTCTTGTTTGCGTTTTATTGACATAATTTTTGATTTCTGGCGAATATTCTGAGAATGGCAAGACGTGACATTATCCTGCGTCCTTATCAAAAAATAGCCAACGTAAGAGTTTTGTTACTTGTAAGAAAATAAAATGTTGCCATTTGTCAGTTCTCTGTATGCTGACTTGTTATGTTTATTAAAACCAAAAATATTTATATTAGAAACAAACAAAAAATTAAGATTTCTTTAGCAAAGGGTCTTGTTTAATATATCACTGAGACCACAAGTCAAGTTGTGTTTTCTGCATATAAATGTTTTTGTCCAGCTGTTACACATACATACATACAGACACATGTCTGCAAGTATGTTCGCTTGGTATGAAAGCATTTTCCAAGACCTCAAGGAAGATAAACACTCATTTATAAAAATTAATACAAATAAATTTAATACGATATGCGTCAAAACACGTACATATGTACGTGTGTATGTGTACATATTTCTGTTTCTTTTTTGCTTCCGTTATTTTATTATGAAGAAAATCAGACACTTACATACATAAACAAAAAATTATCATACATACATATATGTATGTATATAATATGTACAACAACAAAACGGAAACAATACGCATTTTCCAGATTTTATACTCGGTTGTGACGTCTACTTATTATATAAATAAAACATAAGCAAATATGCTATTTTCATACAAGTCGCTCATTTGCTGCAAAACCATCTCAAGGCAAAAAATAATTTGGTTTGAGTTGGAAAAAAATACTTAAAAACAGAAAGAACCCGGCCAGTCGAAGCTCTTCCTTTCAACAGGATGGTTTAAAAAACAACAACGCATAATAAATTGTCCCTTAATAAAGATTTAAAACTCGAGTTAAGACAACGTTGCAGCAAATGGCCCAGCAAAGTGGGTTTGTCTATATACACGTGTGTGTTGCTTCCAGCATGTAAATATTTTGTATTCAAAGAAGTGAATTTCAGTTTTAAATTCATAACAATTTTATATTTCCAGGAATACATAAAGCAGCGTTTTATGCACCTTCAACAATATTTTTACTTTTACGAGTATCGCATTTTACGAGCGAGACCAACTGGTGGGTTTAATATTACAATTAAACGGACGAGTTTATATGTCTCTGCCAGAAAAAAATAAAATATTTCTTATACAGGGTTCCATAAATATTGGTATTTAGGCTTTATTTTCAGAGTGTATGTATTTTTGCACGACAAAACAATTTTAGTGCAGACAGTGTAGTATCGTTTTTATCGTGTACATATGAAGCATTAGTCACCATGAATATGTGACATTTTACATTGTTATAATTCTCATTCACTTGCTGCAATTGTATGTTGCTGGCTTAAAAGAACAATTGTTTTCATGCTGAGAACTGTGACATAAAGTTTTTCAGATCTCATTTTTATTTAAAAGCTTTAATAATTATAAAAAATGTGTAGAAAAATGTGTAAGAATAAAAATATGATTTTTTTTTAAAGTGTTTCAATTTTTTTGTGTGTAATTTTCGCTGTGTGTGTATTTAAAATATGATATTTTTTGTAAATGTTTCTAACTAAAATGATCTACTTTAGCTGAGTCTGTGAAATTTCAATTCTTGGAATTGAATACAATTGGCGATAAATTCGTGTTTCGCCACAAATCTTTTTTCTCTGTGTAGGAACAAATTTTATTTCAAATAAATCACAGTTTAAAGTTTTAATGAGTCTTGGAACCTGCTGCTCGCCCACCTATTCAAAATGGTAAATTATTGACACAAAAGCCTTGTAAAAGGAGAAAAAAAAAACTATAAAAACACACACACACACACACACCCCAAAGTTCTTGCACTGACAATTTGTTCAAGAAAGAAAACTCTATATGAAAAGGATTGCGTCAGAGGGGTTGAACAGTCCTTTTTTACACCAAATGTCGGCATCAAAAATTAGAGGTCGGCGTGCAATGTGTTTTCTTTTATTCGGTTGTTGGCCAGCACCTCGTAAAAGTCATATTTATGACTCTTAGTGTTCCTGGGCTGGGAAGGGAAAACACCTTTATTACCTTTCAGAATTGTTGCTGGGTTTTGGGAATACTACAATTTTGGGAACATTTTCCCCTCATCCTATAATGTGCCGAGAAAATGTTCCTTCATGTTTGAATAAGTAACATTAAATGGATACGGTGACGATAGCCATCGGATGTAGCAAAGCAACGATTTAATAGCCCATATTCAGTTCTTCTATTCAGCAGTAATAAAATACCAAAAGCAGCAATTTTACTGACGCTTACCAAGACTTCCTACATGTACAATTACTTTTTTTTCAGTTCTTATGTGCTGCATATACGAGTACCAACGTCGAAAATGTTGTTTTATGTTTTTATGAACTGTTTTCATAGGACTATGGTTCCAGCTTGTGCACTGGAAACGTTTTGTTTTTGTCGAATATTGGGCAAACAACAATACACGTGTGACAAAATGCTTTTACAGTAGAGATAACAAGTAGAAGTGTATGACAAAAAACATCTTCAGTTTTAACTTAATTTATCACAAAAGTTTTGATCTGCTTAAGGTTATTTCATTTTTTTTCATTCATTTTTATTTTCTATCATCATAAAATACAAATATCTTAAAATATATTTTATATATACAATTTTTGAGATATTACTAAATAGTATTGCACCAAGTATTAAACTATTATAAGGAAATAGGAGAACATTGAAAATATAATAATGTTTTAAGGAGAAAAAAGATAGCTAAAAACCTTATATCTACATACAATATTGTAAATTATAAAAAATTTTGCATTGAATCTTACGCCATCTTCCTGACTGAAGTTGGCGAAGATTACATTACTACAAATTTTGTATCAAATCATGGTTTGAAAATCTCTTGCGATGCTCAAATCTTTGTGTTAATTCACAAATTACAGTTTCAAATAGTTTTTCTTTGAAGTTTCTGTGTAAGTCCATTGTAGCGTAGCGTCCGGGTAGGTTATGTATAATTTTCAAATTTTTATTTTGGATTATCTGAAGCTTTTTCAGGTGGGTTTTTGTGCATTTTGAAGACCACACCTGACATCCATAGGTCATAATCGGTCGAATACACATTCGATAAAGCAATAACTTATTTTTCTGGTTAAGGGATGATTTTCGATTTAGCAGAGGAAAGAGGGCTCTCCCACATCTTACGGCTTTAGTACATGTTTGAAAAATGTGCTCTCTGAAATTCAATTTTTTATCCATGGTAATTCCTAAATATTTTACTGAGTCCTGTATTTCTATGCCCTAAATAGAAAATCCTATACTAGGTATTCGCTTTGGCGATTTATTAAAGGGGAATATAATTGCTTGTGTTTTTAAATCATTCATTTTAATTTTCCATTTCTCGAAATAGTTTTTAGTTTTTATGAGAGATTTGTCAAGCTTTTTAATAATTGCATTCGAGACTTTGCCAGTTGCTATTAAAGCAGTGTCATCCGCATATAGTGCTGTAGTTTGATCTCTTAATGTTTTGAAATCTGATATATATATGGAATATAAGATAGGGGATAAAACTGAACCTTGGGGTACACCAGCAGGAATTTTGCGTATACTAGAGTACTCATTATCTATTTTTACTACAAATGTTCTATCAGACAAAAAAGCTGTTTATAATCTTTTGCATGTAGACAGGATATCCAAAAGTTTCTAGTTTATAAATTAAACCATTATGCCATATGGAATCAAAGGCTTTTTCAATGTCTAGCAGTACTACTCCCGTGCTCCTTCTATTGTTTTTGTTGCTTTGGATAAGGTTTACTATTCTTTTAACTTGATGAACTGTGGAATTATCTTTTCTGAAGCCAAACTGTTCATTCTGTAACATACCATGATTTTCCGTGAATTCATGAAGCCTTTTCAGTATTATTTTTTCAAAGACTTTATCCAGTGTGTTTAACATACTAATAGGCCGATAATTTTTTGGACACTTGGCATCTTTACCTGCTTTCAGTATAGGTACAACTTTGGCATTCTTAAATATTTTGGAAAATATCCATTTATTAAGCACCAATTAAAAAGTTTTGTTATGATTTTGAAAAATGTATGTGACATGTTTTTAAGTACTATAGCATTAATGCCATCGATACCAGGAGCTTTTGAGGTATGTAAAGTATGAACAAAGAATTTAACTTCATCCTTCGTTGTATTGTACTCTTGTATAATATCAGTGATAATTTGATTTCTTAACCATGTAATGTGTTTTGATTTTAGAGTATATATTTTAAGCACTTTTATTAGTTAATTTTTAGTACTATAAAAGTTATTTATTAGCTGTAAGAAACGCTTATATACTCGTAATTGTGTCCGTGTTGTAGGTAAACAGACGAAATACGAGTTGCAACAATAAGCCTTTTGCGTGCGTTGTGCTGGAAAGCTTTAGACTCAAAGCTGATGAAGTTTGTGTCGTTTAATTTTTTTTCTTTTTGAATATTTTTGTACAAAATTTTGAACTATTTACTTCAAATCATTGTCTTATTTACGGTGACGAAAATGATTAACACGTCAATACAGACAAATTAAAAATATGTGTATGCGTTATTGTCATGACAGTAAGTGCAGCGTGACACAACAATATTGTGGGACATCGGACGCCGTGAGGATATTCTTTGTTGCTATTGGCCGATTGTTTGCAAATATATATTGATATTACGGACACTCTTCATCCATATCCATAGTCAGGAGCTGGCAACCTTAACATATTTGTTGGAATATAACCAGAAATGTCAACACTAATAGATCGCTCATATGGATAAATAAATCACACTTATGGACCAGCTGTAACTGTTACATCACTGCGAAATTACTTCACATGTAAACACACATTCATTGTCATTGATAAAATATCATCTAATAACTCCTAAAGTAAAGAATGAAAGTCTTTTGATTTTTATATCAATATTTCAAGTTATTCTATTGAAACCGTAATAATAGCGGCTCTCCCGTTTTGTGTTAAAGTACTATTCGAGAGCTTGTAAGTTATACATTTTTAATTTACTAAATTAACAACCTCCATTGTGGAAAATCAAAAACAGTAGTAGATTTAATAAACGTAGTAAGTTCGTTTATGTACAAGTATGAAACAGCTGGCAGATTTGACGTCACATTGTTTTTGTTTGGCTGTTAATAAAATAAATGTATATAAAAATTTCTTAAAGTTTGGTTATTTTGTCTATCGTGCCTCCATCACCAGATTCCGAAAAAAGCGGTAATTTTTTTTAATACTTGCGCCCTCTCTAGACGATGCAAGTCTGTACAGAACGATTCGGCTGTTTCGCAACTGGCAAAGAAAAAGTCGGTCACACTTAGAAGTTTAAAATAATATTATACAATATTTAAAAGTGAGAACCGCTAATAGGACTAAAGATCTAATAAAAATGTGCTGGATATAATTTGGAGCGGCGCTTTAAAGTGATTCTACGTTTCTGGTTAAATTTTTTTTTTTAATTCGTTTAATACATTTCCGTTATTTTAAAAATACCGAATGAATTTTTAAATTATTTAAAATAAAAAGAAACAAAAACAAATGCCTTGTAAAAATATTCCACTGTGCTGCCGATGTTTAAGTGTATTTATTACATTGTTTTGCCCATCCTGAGTAAATGCACATGTACTTTAAACAGTTCAATCAATTCATTTCTGTATCTGTTTAAGCGTTTCGGTTTCAGTGCACGTAAATCCTTGGTAAACTCAGTTTATGCGCTTGTGGGTACCACTTGCATCGGCAAAGTCATTTGTTTGGGTTTTAGATGAGCGAGCCTGGTCCAGGTATGCTGTGAAAATGTGCTGGTACTCGTACATATTTTTCGCTGTCTGTGTTTGTTTTTACGTCTGGCCGATAGTTGTTATCGGTAATATTTATGCTGCATTTATTCATTGGTTTGTGCAGCCGTTGCTATGCAAATACGAGTAGCAGTGAATTGCACGTTGTAATAGTCATCTAGTAATTTATTTGTGAAGTTTTAGAGTTTGCATTAAGTATTACTTCGATGTGGTTAAATCCTCAACAGCACCAGCAATAATATTTCGAAAGTAAACATTACGAAAGTGCTAATTTAAATTAGTACTGGGGTTTTCTGGTTATCACATGCTCATATCCAGCATTTCAGATTTGTGTGGTTGTATGTGAGTGTAAGTTAACAAACCAGATATTTAAAATTATTTATGTAAAAAGCTTAAAATTACTCAAATAATATGAAAATGTTGAAAAATTGGCACTTTTCACTGTGAAAATTCGAGAATTTTGATTTTGGTTTCTCAAAGAACTTTTTTTAAATTGTTCTGAAAACCACGTGTTTTCAAATCACGAAATTCCTCAAATCAAAAATTGTATTACTTCAACCAGTTAAATATGTTCTGCTATAGATTACATGCTCAGGATCATATTAAACGCCTTGATGTTAGAAAAATAATGAGCGAACAACAAAAAATCGACTTTTTGATGAAATTTATGTGTAGAAAGCACGCAATTTCAAATCAAGTGATTTTCAGAACAGACGTGATAGTTTTAATCGGCTTAGGAGTTATTGCATTAGAAATATGTATGTATGTATTTTTTTTTTCTTAAAAAAGTTCCAAAATCAAGTTTAGTCAAAATATTAATAGAAAGAAGAAAGCCAGAATGGCTTTTGGCCATTTTGCCTTCGTTTCTCATTCCTTTGAATTAAAAAACAGAAGGGATTATATAGCCTGAGCTCTTCAAGGGGGGTTTAGGGGGGTGCCGTGCAGCGCATTTTAAGAATTTGCCACCTGTGTGAGCCTTACAAGCCATATGGGGGGCGTTAATGAGCGGTTGAAAGTTCACTCATGTGGTCCCCTGTCAGATAAGGCCGTCATGGCACGTGCTGACATAAACCTATTCAAAAATCTGTAGAATTTAATGGAAAAAATTCGGTTTGGAACTTTTTACTAGTTAAACGCTTTTACATTTAACAACCCGATTTTATGTACAATTATTTACTGAGTTCTTTCGCCTTTAAAACACATACATACATAAATAATGTATATAACACATAAATAATTTTCATGAAACGCCTTTATTATTGCTACAAATATGCCGCTTACCGATTTTAATTCACCACAAAAGCAAAACGGTCTCGTACTCGTACATATTTGTTAACGAACAACAACAAGGAAAAAGGGCTTTAAAGGAAATTAAATCAACGAATTTTGTTGTTGTCATTAATCACGGCATGCAATAAAATTCATTTTTGCTTGTCAAAATCAAATGTCTATACGTTCTTACCCAAAAACCATAACGGATTTTAAAACGAACGTAGCGTCAACCCAAATGGAAGAGGAGGCATACACGACAATTTGCACAAACTACTCGTACTTGGCGTCCTAAGACAAAAGCAAACAAATGAGTCGGGACACATGGCAAGTAGTTGCAAAGCATATAAAGGGGAGCATTTGTCCGATATTTTGTTGCATACACAATTGTCATGGATTCTTCAATCATAATGAGAAATACTAAGATAATTGTCTGAAAAATGTTTGTTTTATTTACAATTATCATCGTTCGGTTTGGTTAGACCGTCATTTACATAAATCGCCATGGAGATGGAGGAAGCCAGATAAGAGGTTTCGACGTACAATTGGATATTAAACAAAAGTGGAACTATGAACACAAAAGGCTCCTTCGGGATCTGTACCGGATATTTTTGAATTTTATGGGAATCTTTTTGTGTACAAAGAAATACAACCGAAAGAGAACCTACCATTATGTCCTTATCTGGCAGTGGACCAACTCCACTTGAGTGAGCTGGCTGACGGTTCACTAGCGCTCTGACGTGCTTGTAGGCACACATACATAAGTGGAAATTTCTCATAATATGCTGCACGGCACAAATCACAAACCCCTGGCTGAGCTCGGGCTATCTGATCCCTTTTGTTTCACACAAATCCCCGGAAGGCAAGAGAAGACAAGGCTCCTGAGTTGATAGTCGGAAATCTACAAGGATCATCAGGCCTTAACCAGACTCGCCTGTACATTCCCTTCAATCTAGTTACTTGCATAAAAAGAGACTTGTCGTACGACAACAGCACCTCGAATAATTTCTTCTTCCTGTGTAAACGTTTCAGCCAATAATAGGCTCCTCAACCAATGACTGACATACAACGCCCAAAAGGCATTGGCCAGTTTATTGGCATTGGCTTGGAATTGCAGGAAATCATGCACAAGAAGAACTCTAGAGATTGTGGTGGCCACTGCACGTCACTTCTGCAAGAGATCCATAATCTCAAGTCGTTCGTGCAGAATATGCATCGTATCGCCCGCTTTAGGCTGTGAATGCAACCCTTGTTGCTCACAAAAAGTTTCGTGTGACCAGTATTCTGCTTCTTTGGAAGCAGGTCAATTTTTGTTTGTTTTGACTTGATCACAAAAGTCTTATAAAGAATTCAAAAATTTTTTGCTTTGACGACAAATGCCAGAGTTTTTGAACTAATTTTTAATTTTAATTTTGATTCCCTATTTAATTTTATAGTTTGGAGACATTTTCCATTTTTAAAGCATTTTTAGCGGGTTTATGATATGATTGAATTGATTGGTATATAAAAACCAAAACCTTTACAGAAGTGTTAATCGGTACCTGCTTTCAGCAGACTGCTCCTACTTTATAGCACATAAATTTCATTAATTAAAGGTTCAAAGTTTTTCTAATACGACGTGCTTTGCCCACAGTGTTCTTTCACTTCAAATGCTATTTCCCTACCCCATTTTAAGATTTTAGCATCCAATAATTCAATGGCCTGTTTATACGTTAATTTTCCTAATAAAATGCAAATTTAAAGATAAAGAAAATTAATACACAATTATCGTAATAAAATTGTTCTAGATTTTTTTCTTCATTAAAAGCAAGACCAAAGAAATGTGTAAGAGCGCTTTTCTTTTAAAGCGACGATAAAAGATTCCACATTATTTCTTACCTTTGCGAATGTGAACTGCTAACAAGAGATTTGAAGCCTTGAAAGTCGCAAGCTTAGGGGCGCTAACATCTACAATACACTCTTATTACAACACTGGCAAACAAAAGCTGTCGAAAAAATGAAAGTCAAGGAAAAGGAACATTAATCAACCGTCAAGCCAACGAAAGGCATTTTATTTGAATTTTTCTTTATTCTTTTATTCTTTTTTTCTTTTGCTCGTTTTGCTCGTTTTACTCGTTTTTAATGTTGTTATTTTGCTTTACTTGATTTTCGTTTCAAGTTCGCTATACGTTGAAATCTTCAATATACATATACATACATACATACATACATATGTACATACATACATATATACATACGTATGTAGATATGTACATAAATTGTGGCATGTACCTAAATTTACATTTAGAAGCTTTAGCTGTCTGGCGAAGAAATCGTATATCTTTTTGCACATACGAGCACAGTGTACTCTCGACAACATGAATAACCAGAAATTTTAATGAAAATTACGCATATTTTAACCAATTGCCGTGATTTATGTAAGTACTCGCATATATGGACTGTCATACATACCGTACAGGCAAGTTATATCTACCGGATGCAAATTATTATAAAAAATTTTGAAAATGAATTATTTTGAATTTAGTGTATCGGAGCGTCTCAAAAATGCAACCATGTTGTATCCATTCAATGTGAATGAGTTTTTCTTTCAAGTGCAACAGATTCGAGACAACAGGCCACACGAACACACGACTACGACCACGGCTGCCACTTGCAATTGTCGCCCAGCAGCCAGCTACATTTACAACCATGCATTTACTTGTATTTCAGTGATGCCAATTTACATTTTTCGAATAAAAAACAAGCGGAAAGAATTCTATTAATGTTGACGTTTCAGCAATAAAAATTGTTCACACAAAGAGTCTTAAAGGATGCAAAATTAGAATGTTTGTTTTGTGGTCACGCCACGCAAAATAGAAGATGTAATTGAATATATCTTTTGAGCTATAATCAGCCCATTAACGAATTGTATATCAAACTAAAAATTATGAATTATTTGGTGCTATTACCTGACAAACAATAACAATCGAAGAAAAACGATCGTACAATATAATTTTTTCGATCGCACCAATTTTATGGTGTAAAAAGTTGTTGTTATAGCGATGCATTTACCTTGTTAAGTGCGCCCTGGGATAGCGTATCACGACCTTAAACGATTTTAAATAAATATTATTCAAATAACAAGAAACTATTTAGCCCCCAAAATTGTTTGTCAAATTTGTACAAACTTGTCAATTTATCAAACTCATACACCACCCGCGATGCAAATCGAAAGCAAAATCGAATCAATGTTGAAAGTCGCATTTTTTAAAGCGTCTAAATTAAATAATTAAAAGAACTTCTACTTCTCTATCAAGAAGATTTTCAGACAAAGTGTTTCAAGGCACCAATTTCTTATACATATTTTGTCATATTAATTAATTAATTAATACAAACTGAACTTTATTTAATTTTTAATAATTAGTAAACTTTAAGTAATTTTATTGTTAATGTAGGATAGACCAAATATCAATTATCCTGTTAAACGAAGGACATTGTATAGTTGTATATATTTGTATAAGTACAGCGCTAAATCTTAAAATAAGTTTCATCAATTTTGCAAAAAAAAAGTAAAATAATTACAATTTTGAAATATTTACAAAAACATGGATGTGTCAGACTTTTAAATGAAGTCTTATATTGTATTTTCGAATGGGGTACTGCTAAAGGCCTGGAGTTAAACTCCACCAAATCTAAATGTTTGATTGTTAAAAAGCAACTACTGCCACTTGATTGTAACCCCACACTAGTCTTAATTAATGCTAAAAAAATATGTATTTCAACTGCACACTGACTTGGTCAAACCATATTAATTTTTCCTGTGGTCATGTAGTTTAAAAATCTTTGGGAATGCCATCATTGCACTCCTTTTCACATTCGCATACTTCTCGCTGAAACATGTTTAATGGCGATTTTACTATATGGCGATGGTATTAGCAAAGGCGAACTAAATGTGACTTTTAATAACATAATTCTTTGCGTGCATATATCGGTTGAGAAGATATGATCAGGTTTCCTTGTATGTGAACAAACTTTTTGGTCGGTGTTTTGAAGACTATCTGAAGTTAAGGATTTTATTATTTACGCATAAAACAATAAGCACGGGACAACCCGATCAACTTTTTGCGCGATGGGAATTCTCAACTCTAAATAGGGGTAAACGGTTACTTTGTCTTAGATACAGCAGCCAAATACCAATTCTTTATACCTGCAATCGGTCTCTGGAACGATATACGATATACATACCTCACAGCTCTCAAGCCATTAGCAACGCACATCAATTCTAGAAAAATATCTGCCAATTATAAAGTCAATCCTGTTTGACATTTACACGTGTTTTTCATTATATGACAACTTTCCTAAACGTTAATTATAATAATCCATTTATGTTTATATCTGCATGTATTTGTGCTGGGGTCCCTACTGCAATATAAGACTTAATGTTTTGTGTATCGTATAATGAAATAACAAACAATTATTTAATTTTTGGCAATAAAATATAAGACTTTAGATTATCTTAAAAAATTTTAAAATCATAAATTATCTCATGTCCTTAAAAAAACAATGATAAATAATAGTAATTTAGTTGGTGTGGATACCGAGTATAGAATCTGAAAGGTCGAAAACATATCTTTTTTGTTGTTTTTCTTACTTTGGAAAATTACAATAAAATCACGTATTTTATAGACAGCAACAATTTTGTTCTAAAAACGATAATTTATTCGGTAAAAGTTAGTTAACCTTTTGGTGAGCTTCCTGTACATTTTGGATGGAGGGAGAATTCCAAATTGTCACATGTTTAATAATTTAGCTTGTTAACTTTTTCTGAAATAAAAGCTAAGCATAAAAAAAAAACAAAAAATAAGCAAAATAAAATTTATTGTTCAATTTAAGCTGTTTAATGATTTAATGTGAAAGGCTATTTTATATTGCAAAAAATCCTGATAGAACTAAAATTGATTTTTATTTATTTTAGTTGTATAGCAGAAACATAATGTTCCAAAACGAAAAATATTCTACTGCTCTATACTTATATGGTCTCGAAATTCACTCGGTACTATATATACTTTTTTATATTGAACTAATTAATTCCATATGTTGCTGCTTTGAACGAGTGTTTTCAGGTCGCGCGTACAGTATTCAGTAAGAGGTCTCTAACTGGTAAATACCTACTTGATAGTGTCTCAAACTATTATATATTGCAAAATAACATATTCTTCTTCTTCTTCTTCTTCTTCTTCTTCTTCTTTTGGCGCTACAGTCCGTGGTGAACCTGGGCCTCAACCAACAAACTTTTCCAGCTGGCACGGTATTTAGCCAGCGTCCTCCAATTTTGCACACCAAGTTGGTTGAGGTCCCTCTCCACTTGTGTGCGCCATCGCTTCTGTGGGCGTCCTCTAATGCGTTGTCCCACAGGTTCGGAATCGATCTCTACTCGACATACTCGTATACTCAATAGATGGTTTCAGACTTGGCAAAGAAAAACATCTCATACTTCTAACTTCGGAAATGATTTATTAGTCCCTTGCCGTCATGATTTGGTAGCAAATGTCCGAGAATGTTTTAAATGCAATTTTATTTAACAAATGTACGCACACACGTCAATTTGGTTACAGGAATAAGTTTTGCTGTTGTCACTGTTTTTATGTACAAACCCATGAATATATAAAATAAAAAGGTCGGAAAAACTAATTTGTAAACAGTAGAGCAGGTCTATAAAATGTGTAAATTAAACATAAGTCAGAAAGTACAGGTTTGGAATTGAACTGGGTGGTGGCTCACTAACTAATGTGGCTTGCGGGACTCACACAGGTGGTAGCTTCTCAAGTTCAAACCATAGCCAGAACGTTTCAGCCAAGCATGGGCTCCTCAATCTATGACTAACACCAAAGTGCCAAAAGGCATTTGACATACAAATCAAATTGCTCGCAGCAAAGTTGTGCAGCGGCCGTGCAACAGGTATTTGTCCCCCCGCTAAAAAAATCGATGTTTACTTTCTTGTGTTATTTAATATAAAGGAAAAAGACATACATACATACATATATATGTTTATATACAATATGAATATATTTTATTTAATGATCAAAATCCTTCACGGAACCTAAAAATAATACTCACAAATCAAATGGAAATTTTTTAAAAATAAAACATTAGAGATGTGCCACGCAAGACAACTCGATTCAGAAATCTTATTATTTCAAGGGAACAGGACACTTAGAAAGACGCTGCCCCTGAAACTATCGAACGTAAAGGCGACTAGATTGGAAAATCTTATTTTAACCAAAAGGCCACTAAATTTTGATTTGGTACATTCCTTCAACTTTTCTGTGTAAAGAGTTTATGGCAATAATTGGAAACACAAAAAAAAAATGTTATTTATTGGAGCAAAAGATTTATAAAATCCTTAGAAGAGCTGGGAGCTGAAAGTGCGAAAACCTTTAATTTAAAAACTAAAGTTTAATTTGTTTTGGACGGGCATATCTAAAAGGTATTATGTAATTTCAATAACCTTTTTAATCTATAATTACTATTGATCCACCCATCGTACATGGTAGGAGTCCACTACGAAGCAACTGATTACTAACGCAGGCAAGCACTTACAACAGTAATAAGCAGCAGCGTAAAACGTGTGCTCTGCCACTTCCCAACAAACGCGAGGGTTCGGCACCAATTGTTTTCAAATGTCCGAGATTTGATATTGACTTGGGAAAGAGAACAGGGAAATGTATGCATCTGTTCTCTTTCAAACTTAACCCGAATTTTATTTAAAGTATGTATTAATATTGTAGAAAACTCAACTCTGAGTGAATCCTTTTGAGATCATAGGGGAAAAATAAAATTTGGTATCAAACCAAAACGTTAAATATTCTTTCTAAAACAAAAGACCTCAATTTGACATAAACTTTGAAAAATATTCGGAATAACAGCTGAAATAAAAGGTCAGCAGTCTGTTATCGCAAATGGTTGACTTTGTGTTTGCTGGGTTAAGTATGAGCGGCTGAAGTGACTATTAATCAATAATTTTCTAAGGGGAAATTATTTAATACGGGAATAACAGCAATTCAAATGTTTCCTGACAACAACAACGACTTTGGCAGCCGTACCAGCAACGGCAATAACAGAAATGCTATTTTTCTTTTACGATATTGTTTTTAGCACGAACCTTCCTCCGCCGTTGTTTTCGCCATTCTTTGCAATTGTGCGTGTGTGTGTGTGTGTGTGGGTGTGTGTTTGGTTCCAAGAATGTGGTGCTGATGTTGAAGAGAGTAAGTAAGTGTTGGTGTTCAGTGTGTCATAAAAGACTGACTAGATTACTATTAAGTTATTAAAATTTTGCAACAGTTTTAGCTTTTCTCCATTTATGCGCCTGCCACATCAGGCTATTATTTGCTTTTGTAGCTTTCTGGTGGTATCTGTCCCCCAGACGGACGTCTTTATAACAAGTGAACAATCGGTTCGAGCTGTGGCAAGAGGGAAACAAATGAGGGGAACACCAAGCAATTTATTAATGGCATGACTTGGTGGACAGACGATTGAACGGTTGGCTAAATAGATGGATGGATGGAAGGATGAAATGAAATACTGATTGTTTGCTTTAGAAAGATAATCTTTCAGGCAGATCGTACAAAAATGTTGGCCATGAATATGTGTGTGACAATGCTGTGTTAAGGGATTGTTTTGTTAAAATAAAGCTTTTATTATTATTTTACTTTTGTCATCTAAAGCTTTAATTGCAAATGTATGACATTGGCAAGTGTAATTGAAGTGGAAACAAAGTGGAATGAACTCTATCAGTGAATGCTTCTTTATGGAAATGATTACAGTTTAATATCGTTTCTTCACAAACAATAGAAAAGATCATAGAAATTAATTAAGAATTTCTTAGTAAAATAAATTGAATGTTATTTATAATTTATAGAAAAAAGAGGGCATTTCGATATCTTTTTTTTTGTAAATCATTATGCCAAATCATGTTAATTTACATGAGATTTAAAATCAGGGCGATGGTGCTAATCACTTTGTTTCGTTATCGTTTCATGTTGAACAAACAAGATTTCACTACTCAGAACAACAATCTCATGTTTAATACTCCATTGAATAGGGATGGTGTGTTTCGCGGCTTCCATTAATTTCTTACGCTGCTACCAAAATTAATTACTTAGTCTATATTTAACTTTCATAATTATTTGACAATATTATTTGTCATACATATTTATGTACCTGCAAAGAACATAGGAAAACAATTAATCCCCAAATGTTGTGGAATACTTTTGTAAATCAAAAAGCGATGGAAAAATTCATTTTCTTCAATAAGAAATAACAAAAACACTTGTTATATATTACATTTTTTTAACTTAAAACAAATGCTTTTACTTTTAAGGAATGTGCAATGCGGCATGAACCTCTTAAAAAAAATATTCTAAGTGGCCGAGTAAAAACTGAAGTTCTTATGGAAAATGTGAGGGCATTTTGTTTTCAGTTTTTGTGCTGAACACTTAATTAGCTGGTATCAGGGTGAATTGAGTGCTTTTAAATTTTGCCAATTTAGGTTTTAAATAGAAATCTTAAGAAACAAAATCTTGATTGATTCACTTCCAGTGAATGTGGGTTTTGCTTCACCTTTAAAGGAAACATGCCGTAAAAGCCTTCCAAACTAATTTAAAACTTAATTTTTTAACCATATGATGTGAACATACCAATTGTTAAGCTGCATACTCTGTGCCTAAGCACACTTACCATTTACAATTCAAAAGTTGGAGATCCTTTTCATAACAATTCTTTTTTATATGGAAAAGATATGTCCTTTAAAATTACCATTAAGCGAAAACCAATGTTTATAGAATGAGATCAAAACCTCGCTACTGGCTTTAACCCCCCAATTTTGGCCATGAGGAGAATTCTTGGATGTAACTAAGCAAAAATGCAGAATATGAGACGGTGCCAACAAACGAAGTTCACCAAGCGGCAATGCTTACGGTTTGGTTTTCCGCCGGCGGTGATCTCTCACAGAGACGGTGAAAATTGGCCACCAAATCATGCGATTTGACCCCATGGGACTCTTGATTTTGCAGTTTCCTAAAGTGGCAGATCAATGTCAATAATCCGCAATCAACAGAGGGCGGCCACCCTAAAAAACCTCGACGGAACATTACTGTAGTTTGTGTTGCCTTTTAATATTGATAAAGTTGAAGAATTTGAGGCTTATAAAAAGAACTCTAACTGTAAATTCCTTACTATTGCGTAAGTTTATTTATGAGTACGAGTACCTGCCCAATGACCAGATAGTGGCACCATATTTCTTACTTTGCCCGAAAAAGCTTTTACGGGCTTGAGTGTTTCAGTGAAAGTAATTGATTTGATAACAAACACGTTACATTTCTAAATATTTATACAATATTTTGTTCAATTAAAATTGTTTTTCCGCTTTTCTTCTAAGCAGAAGAAGCATTGCCATTTAAAAAGTCTCGCAGACAGCTGTAATGACATCCGCACAGTCCAATGGCCAGAAGTTAATTGTTAGGATCTTTCCCATCCTCAATATTGGCCATCACTTTATAACTGAAACAATTATTTTCCTCACATTTTACAAGACTTGTAGTATACGCGATCCTGAATGATCGCCATCTTTTGTTTGGCCAGCTGGGTTATTTTTGCTCCACTTGTATTTGCACACGTACACAACATACATGTGCACACATGTATAGACATTTGAACTACCCTCAACATTAGTGCCACTTGCACCAGAAGCAGGCACACAAAAAACGCTTTGACGCTGTTAAGAGTATTAATATTTATGAGAAAAATTTTATATTATATATAAAAAACATGTGTTGAAATTTCTGTACTTGTATTAGATAATATTTCTGGCAATTTTTATACACGTTCGTATCCACGTGTTGGGTTAATTAAGAAAAGTAGAGAATTTCCCAAGATTGTTTTTGGGAAATTCAACTTAAAAATACGGGTGGCTGAATTAATTGCTATTTTTTATTCTATTATTAGTTATTCAGAAACTTAATTTGTTTCTGTTATTGTTTTCCATCGCAAATAACTAGTATTGATATTAAATTATTTAAATATGTCTTAAAATACAATTAAATACGATGGCGCCACCCACAAGAGACAACCTTGAATTTTTCACAAATTAAATATTCGTTTGGGGTATTGAGAGCGCCTTCATAAAATCAATTTGTTTTCTTAAATGTGATTGCCTCAACGTGTGGCATTACATCCACATTTGGGAATTGCGGCTATAAACTCATTTGCAACAAAAGGCAAAAAGAGAACAAAAAGTCTTCTATAGAGAAATTGCCTTAAACGACACATGTTACATGCCCATCAAGTCGTTGGCAGTTTACCTCAACTCATTATTGTCATTTTAATTATGACGAGTATTATTATAATTATTTCAAGTTATTGGGTTATTATTGGCGCAATTAGTGTTGCATTTCAGAAACAGTTTTGTTTTTATCGTGCTTTTATTAAGTGTTTGAAAGTGTTGCTTGGAAAACCTTTATGAACTAGTTGAAGCCAGTTGCTGGAAACGGCCAGGCAATTAAGTCTATTGGTCCGTTTGCCGCTTCTAACACGATATGTATGTAGCTTTGTGTTAATTTGAATATTTGGTTCCCACAACTAAAGTTTAAAAAAATTTATTCACACATCATGCACTTTTGTGATGGGCCTTTTTAATTTTCACTGCTGGAACAGGCATTACTTTATTGCTTCATATCGGCATAGATATAAAAAACCAAATCAAAGAATAGCTGATTTTTATTTACTTATGTTCCAGCTGTCTATACGACGATATTATTTGAATGCCTTTTAGGCAAATCGAAGCAATAAAAGTTGCTAAGAAATCTGTCCCATAAACATAACAAAGGCCAGGCTCTTGTTTGTGCTTAATATTTATTATTGGAATCTTTTGCTTTGAAATGTTTATTCCTTTTCTAACGTCACGTCATTTGAATATCAAATTAAATGTTTGAAGCAACAATTTTTTTCTATTATTAGTTTTTTTTCCCTTTAAGAGCAAATCATATTTCATTTGATTAAAATATAAAATGAACGATTTGAAACTTTTGTGAATATTTTCTTTCTTTGCAGTGGATAACAATTAAAGAGTTATTCTTAAGCAGACGTACGTGCAGACATTTTTCAGTTTGCGTCTTAATGAGATTGTGCCAAATTAATCAATTTCAGAACATCAAAATTAAAAGCAGTTCTGCATTACGACAAGCAACTCGAATATTTTTTAGCTGGCAAAGTTTTATTGACACTGTAACTATATTTTCATGGGCCAAACAGGGACTACAAAATTGAAAGCTATTCGCGCACAAAGTACCAAATTTAATCTCTTTCATTTCGACTTTATGTGCGTGTAGGCTATATCGTAAGGACATTTTTAAATTTTAATTTGTTGTGTGAATAGTTCTTTAAGGCTCAACGTTTCCACTGTGTTCCCTTCGGCCGTCAGTTTGAATCTACGGCTTGGTTTTTGTGTTCGTGTCTCAAGCCCTGTAAATATGTGGCGACCTGTTTAGATGTTGACTATGACGTTTTTTTCCGGTTTTGCTTAGCTCTAAAGCTTTGGCCTGGGCTGCAGTACCAGCAGGTTCAGCTTGCCAGTCAATCATAGTGGCCATGATGGCCACAAATCGCAGCCAGATATCTCCATACTGCTGCTTTTCAGACCGAGTACATTTAAGTAAAGGACCCCAACTCCGGCTTCTTTTAGGCAGGCGAATTTCGTTTAAATATTGAATATCTGCATGTAAATTAATATAGAATGTCCTGAACAACTTCAGTTTGGTATATAGTTTTGACGTGACGTCAGCTGTCGCTGGTAACGAATTCGTTTTAGCCGATAGCAGTTTGTTGCTTCTCATTTCGTTTTGCATTTCGTGCAGTTTTTCATTTTCAAATTGAGGTCAATTTGTAATTTATTTGCCGGAGTGTTTAGAAATAATTTTTTCTTGCACATTGTTTTTTCTTTTCAGAATTTTTTAATATTTTAGTTCTCCTTCTGGTTGCTGGTTGCTGCCGCAAAAGTGATTTTTTTTGCTATATTTTCCGGTCTTGTTTTTATGTTGTTGTTTTGTTTGTTTAATGTTGGCTATTTTAATTTATTGTTATTGCTTTAAATTAGTTTATTGTTTCTTTCGTTTGGCTGGGCTATTTTCTACTGGTTCTTTTGTTTCTTTTAAAATAATTTTAAAGTTTGTTTTTAATTTTTGGTTGTGTTGTTGTAGTCATGCAAGTGTTTTAATCGGCTTAACACTTCTCTACAGAGATTAAGCACAAATGAATGGGAATTGTTATTCGGCTTGTAATTGCATTTTGTTTTGCTGACCATCTTAAGATTCGGTGTTGTGTCATTGTGGCATATAACAATTCCATCAGTTCTGGCGGTTAAGATTATGTTTGAAAGAAGTTTTGCAGTTTAAAAAGTTGTCAAAAATCTTAGTTGGCAATTTACTGCGAAACTTTTATTTCAAAGCGGCAGATTTAAAAATTTAAATGGAAGTGGAAAAAGGCCATCTATTCACAAGCAAACTGATTTTGTTCAATAACTTTGGCAGTGAAGGTTAAGACCGTATACCTCAATTATTCACACTTAATTAATTAATTAAACTAAAATTATACTCTTTAAAAAAGATGTACATATATAAATGTTAAAACGTTCGCCTGCCAGCCAACGTCCTTACACTTAAGTCTTGCAGGCCGCCAACATCTAACGGCGCTGTCCATGTTGACGAAGTCCACATGGACGGGGAAGTAACTGGACGTACACAGACCCTAGTGTGTGTATAATTGTCTCCAATTTTCTCTCCTTCCTCTAATTGTAAGTAATAAATAATTAGAAACAAGTAGGGTTATGCCACTGCGCAATCAACTGTAACACGCGATAACAGGCACAAGAGTGTTTCTGCATAAAGCTCAGCTTTATAGACCTATTAATGAATAGTGATCGTATTAATATAATTATTATTCTTTTGTATCCATATCACTAACGCACCTCGTTTCAGTCTTATTTAAATTGAATAACACATGGATATCAAAAAGCTCTGTTGCAAGGACATTTTCCATTTTCATCTTGACATTCATTATATTCTAAAATACATATTTTCTTGACAAGTGGTTGAGCAGCACATATTTTTCATTTCTATTGTAATGAAAATATTATAGCTTTTGAATGCAAAAACATAAATGCTGTTGGTTTAAAATTGTCTCAGCTTTTAATTAAAATATCACAAAAAAAAAAAAAAAAAATTCCCAAAAGTTCCGTTTTGGTTTCAATGCAATTATTATTATTTTTTTTTTAGCATATTCTTATTAGGACTTGGTGGTAAAGTCAGTGTAATATAGAGCAGTAGAAAAAGGCAATTTGCCAGAAACATGAACTTGTCAATTTGGTTCTTTAATATTTTTTGTCCTAAGCGTAATATTTTATTTTGATTTGCTTTATTTTACGTTCTGGCCTGCGCCATGTATTCGTCGTTAAAGCAAAGGCTAAAATTATTATAGTAGTATTTTTTTTTCTGGCCAGGTCTTGAATATGAAAATTTAAGTATTGCTGAGTTACGCTTCCAGTAACTGGAATGATAAAATGATTGTCATTCGGTCATTGGCACCGAACTTATTCGTTGTGTATAATTGAATATATCAATTAGGTTGCTCATGGTACACAGTTAGAAATGTCCACTTTTGCGTAAGTAGTCCTGCCATTAGTTTCAAAAGGAGGCTGAAATAAAAATGAGTTTGAACATTATGAAGAAGCTTTTATTAGTGAACCGACCCAACCAGTGTGTCAAAACTAGTTTTTGAGGTTTTGTTCGACACACTAGGTGGGTTTTCATAAGCGGGGTCACATATGCAGAGGAGGAGCTTGTCATAATGGGAACGTAAAGCTTTGCGTGGTGTAACTAAATGTTAAGTTAATTTTATTTTATTATGTTTAGCTTTGAGCACAAGTTAGTGAGCAACAAAAAAATTCTGTTTTATTATTTTAGGAATCATCAGTTTGATTTTACTTTGAACGATCGAACAATTAAGATATATCGCCATGTTTTAACTCCATTTAAGCATTTTCATTGCCATGGCGTTACTTGTTTGTACTTATCTTGGAAAGTTTATGTTTTCAAAACCGAAAAAAAGATTTTTGTTTTCTCGTCTTAGAAATGTGGGATTCCTGGCAATTAAATAAAATGGTAAATGGTTGTAGAGCTTAACTTTAGTTAAGGCACTAAAAAGAGCAGCGCCAATAAAAACAACTTAATTTTGTTGGAAGTTTTTGTCATTTAAAGTTTCAGAATTTCTGCAACAAAATTCTAAGAAAACTTTTTCTTTGCTTTGAGGAAAATTTTTGTTTTGTACAATAATTTTTATTTAAGATGATGGTAAAGAAATTGCTGTCCGTATCATAAAGTAATATTTTAATTTTAGTTAATGCCGCAACTGAACACAATGAAAGTGAACTGCAAACTGTTGAAAAGAGAACGCGGAAAATGTGATTCATTCGTTTTTCTCAGCTTTTGTTTTGCTTTTTTCTCTTATATTGTGCTTTCTCTTGTTTTTTTTGTATCAAACATTTTTTTTAGCGTCGACTGTTTGCAAAAGAAGATGTAGGCGTGAAAAATTATGCGTTCTGATCAGAAAAAGTCGGAAAAAGTTTTCAATAAAAGTTTAGTTTCTTATTGCTGTTTCTTGCATGTACATGACAGCCAGAAGATTTTAATCATTAAATATTAATAATTAAATATTCTAGATTTGTTTTCTTTTTTCGCCTCTGACAACTTGTATTGAAAGCAGTAACAACTTTGAGTGCACAGATGTAGCGAAACTAAGTTTTATGGAATCAAGGAATTTTAATCTAATATATATTATGACTAAATCAGTGCAAAATAAATACATTTGTATATATATTAAAAAGGTTAAAAAAAAAAACGCTTTGTTCATTGTTTAACAGGAATCTGTTGCATATATATTTCGAACGCCATGACATTCCTAGAGCTCCTTCAGGAAAACTAATTGACAGTAAAGGAAAAAACCAAAAAATAAAAGGTCCAACTTCATCTCATTTCTACATATTTGCTTGAATTTTATAATAAAAACCAGAAACACAAAAACACTTAAACTTCTCTATAGTGAAGTTCTAACGAATGAAGCTCTCCCTATTACGAATTAATTTCGAAAACACAGTTTCCTCGTTTCAATGTTGGTATATTTTCATCTTCTTATAGTGAATCTCTATACAATGAAACAATTTTGCAGATTTAAATTTCAGTTTCTTGCTCCTTTGTCTCCATATAATTAATTATTTCAACAAAAAAAAAAAAAAAAAACAAAAAAAATTCACTGTGTGACGTGAATGAAGTAATAATAATTCGGTGATTCCCAAAAGCTGGAAAAACCTGAGAGCGAAAAGGAACAAAGTCCTCTCAAAAAATAACAATAAAAAGAAAAGTTGCCAATCTTTAGTTCTCTTTTGATAACTGATGACTGTTAATGTGATCGTGAAGCTTTTATTTGTTACATCCTTAAATAACAACGAAAAGAGAGAGAGAGAGCGAGAGAAAGTACCACTTGAAATAATAGTGGTCGGTCCAAGCACGGTCTGAACTATAAAGCGGTTGAACCAAAACTTCACATCCCTACTTTCGCAATAATTTTTAACAGGTATGTCAGCATTTGACTGACCAGTGTCATGATGGAGTATTACGGCCAAATAATTGATTTGATACAATTTGTTTTGGGGAAGAATTTAATGAACCCTGATATACCGTATCTTCGACGCAATAGAGGACGCCCACGGAACCGATGGCGCACACAAATGGACCAACATGGTTTGCAAATTTGAAGGATGCTGGCTAAAGATCGTGACAGCTGGAAAAGCTTATTATTATTAGTTGAGGCCCAGGTGCACCCCGGACTGTAGCACCACAGGAACAAGATATACTATATCCAAGATGATTAAAGAAAATAGACTTTTTTCCTATATATTTTAGGTTTTGTTCAATGTGAAAATTTTGTTTAGAAATTTGCCGTCTTAAACTTATTTTTATTTTCGGTTCCTTTTATATCGAAACTGAAGCAGGTCTTTGCTCCTGACAGGGATGATGATGCGCTTGAAAACTGCCATTAAGCCAAAAATCATGTAGCACCAGCTACTTGGAAAAAAGTATGTCAGACACAAGCAGCCTTTGAACAAACAACAAATACCTCTACGTATGTACATATTTATCTACCTGCAAAGTTTGTAGAACTTTCACAGATAGACGTACACGTGCAGAAACTCTGCCCTGCTGGCTGCTTTCGTGCAGGATAACACGAGAACGCAACTAGAGCAGCAACACACAAACAAAATTTCCACATGCTTACGAATGCTAATACCAGTATTCGGGCTGTGTGTTCAAAAGACTTGAGTCCCCTAACAATTTAAGAAGAGGGTGCGGCTTGACCCAGTAGTTTCAAGTTGAATGTGAACAAATTTTTTTCTGACAAATATTTTTTTAGCTTCAATGAGGAATATTTTTTTTGGTGGGATTTTAGAAATTTATATTTACAAATTTTCGTAATTATGCAACCGAGTTGCAGGGCACAGCAGTCTGGATTTTTCCCACTTCTAGGGTAAACTTTAGGCCTTTAGCAGGTGCTGTAGCGAGTGAACGAACTACCTTTACAAGGATGAGGCGACTACCAGAGCCGCCTACCTCAAGTTCGAAATGTTTTCCTTTAAATACATGTGTATGTACTTATATGCAAAAAATAAAATAAAAACTAAACAAAATAAAATGAAATATTGTCGTATAATGACCGTAGTTATCGTCAGAGGAGAGACAGAATCGCTTTAAAAGCTTTTCAAACAACTCACACATGTTGAATCTTTTGAAACTGAAGGCGCTCTACTCGTATATTTTTCAGTTACAATATATTAGTACCTTATTTTTATTTTTATTTAGAAAGAACTATATAGAACTGATGTGTTTATTATGCGCGCTCTAATACCCAATTGGCCAAATAGAGACGCCTTGTGCAAAACTTCCAGAAATTCGCACTATGATGTCGGTGAAATACTGACTTCAGTGTATGAAAAATAAAATAAAAATTATCTGGCTGTCAAACGGCATTTTATACTAAGAACTTTAAGGCAGTAGTGCCAACTTAAGCATTTTTTATCTGGCTTGCCGTCAAACGTCATTTTATACGCAGAATTTTAAGCCAGTAGTGCCAACTTAAGCATTTTTTATCTGGCTTGCCGTCAAACGTCATTTTATACTCAGAATTTTAAGCCAGTAGTGCCAACTTAAGCATTTTTTATCTGGCTTGCCGGCAAACGTCATTTTATACGCAGAATTTTAAGCCAGTAGTGCCAACTTAAGCATTTTTTTGCTAGGTCTAAGTCTATCTTAAACACACAAAAATATTTTCTAAGTTTAAACTTTAAAACTAAAAAACACTATAATTTTCAGATTGTTTTGCAATACTGCATCACTGTTTGCGCTTATTTTGTATAACACACTCCAATAACATACATTTAATTTCAAAAAGGATCATGTCGTGACGACGTTATATGTGGTCGCGAAATATTATCTGTTTTATTTCGACAAAATTTTTCCTCTTACCGCTTCACTAGCAGCCAACGTAAGCGGCACCACAGCATCAAATATTATATAATCACAGCTTGACTTATTTAGTAATTGGCTAAAACAAGGGAATATTCAAGTGAATGCAGAAAATTCCACCCACGTTACATTTACACTCAATAATCGTGACTGCTCTGCTGTCAACTTATATGGTAACGTATGTAATACCCAAGACAAATGAAGGCAAATATTTGTGACTTAATATGGATAAACATATAAAAATAAAAAGAAATCAACTGAAAACTAAAACAAATAGAATGTACTGGCTTCTTGGTCCAAGGTCGGAATTCAACAAATTACAGTTATATAAGGCCATATGAAAACCTATATGGACTTACGGTATTCTTAGGCCAACATTGATATTTTTGAATTATTTATTTCATCCAAAAACTCTTAAATTTACGAAATACTTCAATTCACAATAATCTCAATACTAGTATTCGAAATAAAAGGGCTGCAATCGAAAACGACAACACAAATTGATTGAAAAAGGTGAGCCACAACCAAAACCTTGTGGCAACAAGACTTTTAGACGACAGCGATGAAGTTAGACGATTAAAACGAGTGCACATATTAGATCGCCCCTTTAAATCTTAAGACCTACTGTGAAGGTGCAGTTAATAGAATTTTTTAAAATTGTTAAATTCAAGGGACTTTAGCCTTCCGTTGTTTATTTTATTAATAATTTTATTAAATTTGCTTATTATGACTTTGTCAGTAGATTGCAAATAAAAAAGTATAAGAAAAAAATACTTTCACAAGCTTTTGATTTTAATCATAAAAAAAGCGATTTTAAATCTTAAAAGAAAAAATCTTAACAAGTGAAAGTTTATGTAAAATATTCGCCTGTTACCTGATATCGAACCTTAATGTTCTCTCGTATTTTGAAAAAACGATTTAGGGACTGAGATTAGTGATTTTCGGCAAGACGCAATTTAGTTTGTTTTACATCAGATTTCACAATGTCAGTGAACATTAATTGTCGCCATCGTCAGACATGCCTTATATTTTTAGAGCGAAAGGTTTACAATGTGTTTTGAAGACATGGCCAGCTGGTCACATGGTTTTTATGTCGGTTGTGTGTTAAACGTCATCATAATAAGTTGGCAGTGTGTTGGAAATCATGAACAGTTTGCAACCCATTATTTGGCCAACTTTTTCCCAACTCAAATTTTTGTTTTCCTTTAATTCTGAAAACATGACTGCATGTCGGTCTCCTTGTACATGAAACAAAATGTAAATTAGTTGATTCTGACTGCATGATAAAATGCACACGCAAAGGGTGGAAAACTTGATTTTTTTCAGGTTTGTTGAAACGAAACTATTAAATCTAAACATTTTAGTTTCTGTTGTTTAAGTTGCAGTAATACGAGTGTTCAGATATATTTAGAAAGTTCGTTCAGTTGGCTAGAAGTTTAGGGCTTTTTGTCTGGTCACACAGACCGTAAAATCGCATTTATCTGGAGGCAGGAAATCATCCAATTCAGTTGTGTTTTTGTGCTTTTTTTACACTTTTTACATATTTTTTTTTTTTAAACAAAAATGTTAATTAAAAACGAAATTACACAAAAGTTCGGAAAATTATGAAATCAACATTTTACTCGCAGCCATTTTGCCATATAGGAATTATGAAAGGATCACGTTTAAAAATACTCCCACGTACGTTAAGTGAGGAAAACTATTCGCCAAGATTTTGGTTTTAAGAGCTGTTATGATTTATTTCTGAATATAATTTTGAATATACAAAATGAACATGAAACTGGCAAAAGAAAACAGCTGCTTGATTTATTTAATAGTTTAATAGTATATTCTTTTCAAATGGACTTATTTAATGCTTTACCCACTGAGTTATACAAGATTTGAATTTCGGCTAGAAGATTTTGCTGATATGAAAATTGTCATATTTTTTTATTTTCGAAATAGTTTTTCCCCTCTGTGTTGACAGGTAGAATATTCTCTAAACAGTGTAAAATAAAAGCGAGTCTGCCTTCACTTATGAATACAAAAGTCAGTCCAGGATTCAAGACAAGGAAATAAAAACAGGCGAAAGTCTGTATTAAAGGAAACTGTCGCTATGATTCTGGTGGACCGTCTTTTGTGAATCTCAGCTATAAGTGGCCACCGTTCAGTTTTTCCTTCTTTTGATTCTTTAATCATAGCGTATAAAAAGGAGTAGAAAATTAACTTTCTACTTAATTAATTATTAAGTGAAAATTATTCCCTAAAAAATGTATCTCTAAAGTACTCACAAAAACGCCAACCGAATACTAGTGTTTTTGTCGTAAAATTTACAAAATAAGAAGAAGAAAAGTAAAGGTCAAAAGGACGAATACTCCATTCCAATTGGCGTTACTAACAGATGACAAACATTTGAACTCAATATGTAGGATCATCATCATCATCATCAATGGCTAATGCAGAAAATTTGCTCCACTAGCTCAAAGCAGAATAGATTGTCGAGCATCTCGATCTTCTCGAATTTCTGACACCAAGTTTTGAGATGTCCTCCTCCACCTGGTCCTTCCATCGGAGCTTTGGTCTTCCCCTTTTCCGCCACCCGGTTCATATTCAAGTGACTCTTCAGCTGGAGCAGTTTCATCCATTCGCACGATATGGCCAACCAACGTAAACGCTGTATTTTAATACATAGACATTGGCATAGTTAATGGCAATGTCGGTTAATAGCTCATACAGCTAATGATTCATAAGACACCGATATTCTCCATCAGCCCAGACTGGTCCATAGACTTTCCGAAGGATCTTCCTCTCAAATGTAAATGTCATGTGTAGAAATAACCCATTTAATTGGAATTACTCAATTTAATAGTTAGACTTTCATGAACAACTTTATTTTTGTTGAGATTTTGGCGGTTTGTAAGGAGATCTGAAACAAAACAATACGCAAGATTTGGAAAGGATGCTTTGCGATGTTTCGATACCACAAAAAATAAATCACTTTTTAATAAAAGAAAGTCTATTGCGGCGTGCCTCAAAAATAAGTCATAACGGTTCTTTTTTTTTCCAAAAATATATGTTATTATTGTTCCCTTAATAAATTAATAGAGAGTTAATTGAACCTTTTGATATAGTCTGTGCTAATCCTAGAATATGGTGAATTTTCAGTCAGCAGAACTTGTCGCTATCGCCTAAGAGTGCAGTAGCTAATGGGTTGACATGGTGACTTAACCGTTCCGGCTTCAACTTTTGGAACTCTAAGGTCTCGGTGAAACGCGTCAATCGACAGAAGCCATGCAGCATCTTGGGAGTATTTCCACTTGCGAAATGCCAGCTGTTCCCCAAAGGTGTTTAACGTAAGTCCAAGCGGGTTTTAATACTGTTTCAGATATTAGTAATTTGCACAAATAATTAGAAAAAAAATATTAACACGAAAGTAATTTTAAACTGTTTTCCGTTTACAACTTTTCCCATGCCTGATATGTGAACAACATTGAATCATGTTGATTTTTGTAAAAAATTTCTCAGTCGCATATAAAACACTTATATTTCTGCCTCAAAGATTTCTATGCAATATCCAATCACTAATGAGTTCCTTTTTTTTCTGCTTTCTATAGAATGCCAAACTATGCGTTGACCTGCATATTGCCTTGCCAAAATTTTATAAATTTTGCTGCATTTAAAACGAAAAAATACAATAAAAAAGTTACAGTTAATAAAATGGCAATTCATTTTCATTACAACAAAATTTCAGGTCGTTCTGTTGGCCTACAATCAGTTTTTATCACATTCGTAGTTCCACTCCTACTGTTTGCATTCGCATACTAGTAGGCAAAGATTCGTATCTGTTAATGTTTCAAAATTCATATTTTTTCTTTTTTTTTCTTTAAGAAGGTCGTCGTTTTTAATATTTTTCCTCAGCGTTTTCCAACCATAAACGTAAATTTTCAGCTCTTAATGTGTTTTGTTTTTGTCCATTAATTACATCAATGTAGTCGGTTGTGTTGGCTACTCACAGACACGTGCGCTTAGCTAAAGCAACGAACAGCTAAAGGGTTTCTCAATTAACGCTGTTAAATATTGGCGGCCTATAACCGACATGCTGTTTGGGTGGTGTCTGCCTAAAATCTAAAACCACCTAAAACTAACACGATTGAGTAGCACTCCCCAACGACGAAACAATTGTGTATTACTATTGCCGCTACTCATGACATCCACATGATCCTGTGTGGCAGGATCAGTGAAAATTGGAGCACTCAAACGAATGCCTGTCACCGTAAGAAAGTGAGGTGAGGACATACAGCATTCCCACAAGAGAACTTCGTTGACATCTTACACGTACGAGTAAATTGTTTAATTTCACTTCAACATCTAACCGCTCTTATTGCAAAACACTTTAAAAAAAAATTAGTTTTTCCTTATGAACTACGAGTATAAAAGTTTAGACATTAAGTTAAGCAAATAGATACGTATTTATTTATGTATATTAATACTTTTACCTCAAAATTAGCCACTTGAGTGTGATTAATTGATGGGAAACTCTGAGGCATTTTTCACATTTCTGTTGTAGATTTAACTAAGCAATTGATATTGTAAAAATTGATTTGACTTTTAAAAATATTGATTTGGTAAAAACGAATATTTAGGAAAAGTTTTGCTCTATATATTTATTATAAAATGCTTTAAGTTTTTAAGTTTTAAGATTCATAAAAGAAGGTTTTGAAGAAAGGCATCAACGAAAAAATATTGACTTTTTAACGCTGCGTAAAAGAATCAACTTGAACAGAATAAAATTTGTAGATAATTGATTTTTATCATCGCAGCCCACCATATCGAACGTTGACGTTCGTTTGCATGATAAAAAACTGATTTGAAGACTAATAAAGACATTTATTTCGCCAAGTTCAGCTTTCGCCCACATTAAAGATCGGCCTGTCTGAAGCGTTAAGTCTAATTCTTTTTAGTTCGTTTTCTCTTGTTCAAAAGTTTGGCGACCAATGGGGGCTCTGCAGCATCAGTCTCTTATATTTATTAGTCCATTAAAAACCAAGCCCATTAGTAATTAGAATTTAAATTTATTTATTTAATTTAGCTAAAATACATATTATGCCAGGACCAACTTTAAATAAAATTTTCCACCTATTTAAATGACTCAAAGAAAATTTGTGCGCCGTTCACGTTTGTCCTACATTTGCATATATAAAGAACTTGCCAACTAATCCGGGTGCGTCTTTAATTTCCCATAAGTTTTGCTAAACGGCGATCAAAACAAGCTTTGAAAGTTAAGAGGAGGTGAGAAAAAACAGCATCTGATTTCATTTCTCCACTATTATTATCTACAATTGAATAAATAGAGAATTTAATATCTTGTTATTTTAGGGGCTATAATTCAATTACCTGCAATTAAAAGTTCTTCGAATTGTAATTGTGATGCGGCAATTACGAATTTCATACCTGTTAATTATCAGATATGTAACCCTGCATAAGAAAACCCACTTGGAGTTTAAAATTTCATGAATTCCCTTATTTTGGATTTGTGTGTAGAAAAACCTTAAATTTACGTAGGAAACCGTCGCAAGTCTCAATGCAATAGTGTAATTATATGAAACAGTAAAAATCGAGTTAGAGTGTTTGAACAATGAAACCAGAACGCACGCAGTACGAAGATGCAACACATGGACTGAAACTTAAACACTGGGTGGGTTGTTTTAGGCAGCGGCACATTTACTGCTATTATTACCAGCAGTTACCGCTTTGCTTACGAGTGCTTTTAAACCGAATAAACTACTAAATGGTTTTCTTTTTAAAATTAATAAATTTTAATTGTAAATTTTTATAAAAACACTGCAATTTTTGTGATTCACAATTTGGTCTTCGTTAATAAAACAACTCGAAAGTGCGACCCTGCGAGTACGTCAATATATTTTCCTTATTTGCTTAAGTCTGTTTTTGGTGTCATTGGCATTTTTGCCAAACAATGTATTTTGAGGTGAAAGTGTTGTTTAAGTTAAATATGACCTCAAAATGAAAGGCGACGAAATTTTGCTATAAACCGTTGCATGTTTAACAAATCCCATCATCAGTTTTTTCCCCCTTTAATTTCTGTTTATCATTTAAGTTGACAGACCATCTTATGGGAGGGGTAAATAAAAATTAAAAAATTAACTAAATTCAGTGAAAAACATATTTAAGTTGCTTGAAGGTTTTCCATTTAGAACAAGTTGTATGATTTGATGATATGATTTGACACAAATATTGTATGATTTTGAAGTTCTGTTTATTTGGACAAGTGCCGACATATTGACACTAGCAACAACACTTGCATTGAAATTACAAATTAAGGGCTTTTGAAATAGAATAAATGAAGTTTGTGTGCAAAATACTCGTATTGAGAAGGAATCATTCATGCACGCCATTATGGCTCTGCCACACAAATCTGGCTGAATTTGAGCAACGACCTTAAGGGCATCGGTCGATTGTGGACCTGCGACTTCAGCTTACCCTATAAGAATATGTCTAGTGTTCAAATCTCACAATCTTGGTGGCCAAAGAAATATATAATCTGTTGATTTTTGACTTAATCTTATTTTGATATTTGTACATGTGTTGCTTATTTGACAACTTTGCTAAACGTTCGATATATATTTTTGCTGAAGTACTCTTTGAAAATTTGTTAACTGCCTAAATACATACATATACTGAGTTCCGTATGAGACTTACAGTCTTGTGCATGGGACATAGAAATAGAATACCATAATAAAATAATGCCCGTTCCCCATTAAAACAGGTCGGTTGCATGCAAATCAGCATCTTGGCATAATTGAATCCCTGAAAATATGGCCAAACCTCGCTCCAATATCATCTGAGGAAACCACTGCGGCTTCCTGCACAGTCACAGCCGCACTATTTAATGTGGGGTTAGGCACCAGGATTCCTTTTTCAAGGCATCCCGCAGTTGCATGCTAGTGAAATAGTGAAGGCTTCGAAAGCTCTTGCATAATCACAGAACTTGGCTTATTGCTTCAGCCAAGAAACCACTTTTTCTCTAGACCTCAGTAAACAGGGTGCTCAGTTTGGAAGAAAAGTAGAGCAAAGCGGCTCCCTGGGGCGTGGCTAAGTAAGGCAACCGAATTGCCTCAAAGGTGATAACAGTTGCTTGGCCGGTCTTGACAATAACAGAATGTTATTTTACTATGACAATCTACTATTGAAATAGCCCGTCGGCGAGGGGATTTGATACCTTCATGTTTCTGTTTTCAGCATCGTTGTTTAATGCTTTGCAATGTTTCGAAACGTTCAGTCGAATGTTCAAAGTTCTTGGCCAGTTTAATACACCCTCCGATAGTTTCAAATAGAGAGAATGAAAAAAGCAAAATTTTTTTTATGTCTTAATAATAAAGAAAGAAAAAAAAAACAAACATACAAAATATAATAAAAAAGACATTAGCTTTTAATTTTATTTCAGTGTTGTTCCTTGTTCGGTCTTTACTTCATTTAACCTTTGCATGTTGACACTTTAACCTTCCAGTTTCTAATGGCTTCAAGGTCAGTTTTTTCATTTGAAAAAAAACGTCTGTTATTATGAAGAACTGGAGAGTTCTCTCCATGTAAATGTTTGGAAACGCTGTGTTGCTTTGGAACTTAGTGTGTATTAAAGTTTGTAGGCAGGAGTGTGTCTATAACAACTGTAATTTTGTGTTTTTATACAATAAATAGGGGGTTTTTACCGTTATGAATGTTGGTAAAGTATGGCTTTGCCGAGTGGATTGGCTGGTGATTTGCTAGGGCGATTGTTAAATAGGTGTGTCTTGCCACAAACGAATTTACACACACACAATTTGACCTTCAATATGCTAATAATAAAAAGAAAAAGAAGAACTTAATGTTTTTTATAAGGACACATTTGTGTGTAAAAAAAATATTGTAGACAATTATTTTTAATTGTTCTAAACAGTGTAATCGCCGTGTTTCAGTCTAAAGGCTTTCCTGTTGTGGGAGTAATGAAATTAAAGCAATTTGCTGGGTTTCCTCATACATACAATGATCTTGGCCAACTCAGCAAAGTCACAATTATATTTTATTAAGCATTTAAATAAAATATGTGATATTTAAATTTTAGAACAGGGTGATGGAAAAACCGTCATAATTTAAACTGCCACTAATTTTCAGCTAATTTTACTTCACTGTGTTGACAGGTACAACATTCTGTAGGCAATTTGCAAACTAAGAATATAAAAGTCAGTCCACGATTGATGACAAGAAGGTTAAGCACTCTAAAGCCTAAAAGTTTGTATTCAAGGAAAATGTCGCTGTCCTTCTTTTGTAAACTTCAGCTTTAAGTGTCTGCAGTTCCTTTTTGAACATGTCGAGTGCTCACTGTACGGGTACACTGTCTTTTGGGCCCTAAATCTTAATTTTTTAAAGTAATTTGCATAATAAAATTATGTGCAAACAGCTGGGATTCGCCCAATTTGTGTAATAATGACAGTGTAATTTGACAGTTATTCTTTGTATTCTTCTTTATTTCTTTTTCCTTTAATAAATATGTTAATTTGTCTGTGAAATTGATATTGGAGGCCATGGAGGCCAAATAGACAAAAAAAAAAAAAAAAAAAAAAAGAAGAAGAAACACAGGAATGTTCGTTCAAGTGCTTAAGATTGGCAGGGTGCCAATTAACATTAAGACTTATTGAGTTTAATTTTGCAATGAAAATGGAATTTCGTAGGCTGACATATTTGTTAAAAATTAAGAAGTTGGTCCGAACAACTCCATACAGTTCATATGATGGACTTCAACACAAAAGTGTTGGGAAGAACTCGGTCCCCTGCATTAATAAATATGTATGTATGTGGAGTGATCATTTATATTTAGAATTGATTTATTTTTTCCAGTCCACCAGTTGTCGATTTCTGATTTACTCCAGTTCACCGGCAAACTTTTCTTGCTGAAAACTGATAAAAGCGCCAAAAAAGTTTTCGTCTATAAAATCAAAGTGGAAAATATGTGCGTACCGGGAAATTTGATATTTCATATAGGATCCATGCTAACAATAATGAAATGATCTTGATTAACTATTTTTAATTTTGCTTAAGTCTGGTTTTCATTTATAATACAATAATATATTTTTTTTGTTCAAAACCAAAAAGGCCTCCAGCTGGGACACTCTTAAAAATAGTTTTTAAATTGAAACGAATATGATACTTAAAGAAAAAGGTTTTGAAAGTTTCATAGTTGTTTCAAAACCACTTTTTTTTTAGCAACATTAACCTGTTCCGAAGCCCGTAGCAAAAACCAAAAGCGGTATCGCGCTGGAGGGCTGTTTAAAAGCGAAAGAAGCTGGAGTTTTTAAGAAGTTGTCCTGTTTTGTTTATGTCTCGGAAATGAAGTACAAAATAAAAATTTTTATATTGTTTATCTCTTCTTAAATTAATGATTCCGTGGCTTTTTGTATTTCCATATCGGCGACTTAAATTGCTGTCCTCAACTGTTGTCTTTTACTAGTCTATTATTATAAGAATCTAAGAAACTTGTTCTATAAGTTCGCCTTTTCGTGATTTGATTTGCAATTAAAAAGTTGTTTACAGCGATTCATCGCATTATCGTACGAGTAAATGACGTAAAATGTTTTGGGATTGTGGAAAGGCTGTGGGCAACTCGGTCGAGAGAACATAACATTTTGAAATTAGATTATTCGATCACAGGCTCAACCATATTGAGCACTTGAAAGGCATGACAAATCTTTGAGACGCTTCGTAGCTGTGGACCAATCCTGCATCCAACCACCAGGGGATTTCTTCAGGCGGACTTGTTTGTCCCTACGTATGGCTGGACATGCGGACTAACAAGGCTAAGGCTATAGTTTCGTGAAAAGCTCATTAACTTCCTTGAAATGGTGAAATTTGCTAAGAGTTTTTGCAAATTCGATGTTCGAAGGCACAAACGATCTCCCAGCTCTTTAGGTTCAGCCCCTGATGACTATTTGCGATTTCAAAACTTTAAAAAAATGCCATAAAAGTGTAAAAAAATATATGTATATGTACTTACAATTAAAAATGCAAAAGGACAAGCACTAGTTCGAGGGATTTTGACGGATCTTGGAAGTAGAATGCGTGCAACTTAAAACTGTTTACATTGAGAAATAAGACAATTGTTGCAAGAACATGTTTATTTTAAACAGAAAATTGGGGAATTGTGAAACTACCGTTTCAGCAGAGTTGATAAAACGTTTTAAAATGAAATTTGTATTTGCAAAAAACTATTTGCAGGTGTTCAATATACTGCGGCAATTATTACCTCTAAATATGTGTTAATATTTCATTATAAAAATTCGATTTTTTGCTCAGCTTACGCGTGCGAATGAGGGGAATGTGAAAGGCTATGCCAAATGTGTTTACTCAACCGCAATACATACATACATACATACGTTTCAAACATTTTGCTACAAAATTGCTTTAATAGAATCATAAATGCAACCAACAAACACTGTGCACATGAAAGAGTTCAACAGCTCTGCAATGTTATACTTTGACATACAAATACATACATATATACATACATACATATGTAAATATCTATATGCTTATGCATGCCCCCTGATTGTTCGTGCTCATGCCGCTGCATGCAGATACAGAAATATATTGTTTGGTTTGTTATATGAGACAGATATTTGGATATTTTGTTTTTTCTTTTACTGCAATACGTTTTTGTTGTTGTTTATTTTTTAAGCAATCGCATACATACATACATGCATATCCTTTGGCTAAACAACACGTAACTTAACATGACAACTAGCAAAGATTTGTTCAGTATTAGTAGAACTGACACAACAGCGCTGCCATTTGTGGTCAAAAGCTAAATATTTGTTTATCTGTAGAAATGACACTTCACTGCTGTGGAAATATACAAAAAGCATTTTTAAGAGATATGGTACAGTGAACGCACTTGAAGCGAATATATACATAGATGAGGATCACGAGAACAAATATGAAAGTTGTCGAATCGCACCCTCTTAATATTCTCCCTCTCACTCTGGACAGACGCATCGAATTCGCTTTTGACGGACCAGCATCTCTGAGAGACTAAACCGGCTACTCAGTGTTGAACCTGTCATACGCAACTCATAAACGAGTGCTCCCCCTACTATCATTCCAAAAGCAAAGTCTATGGTTCAAATATTCCTGTGGAATTTTTGAAAGAAACATTTAATATGAATGTCAATCTAATTTGTAATTTGTTTATTGCAAATAATTTAAAAAAATCTAATACATGTATGTATGTATAATTAAATTTCAAATAAATAAATAAATAATATTTATGTATGTATTTTGAAATTGTCAGATAAAAATAATACGAATCTGGTGTTTTCACCTACATATAGAGCTTTTAAGTACAACAAACGTTTATTTCCTTCGATAATTTAACTTGCCATATGCCGACATGGCGTAGGTGCCACCCTACTCTTTAGTACACCTTAAATACATACATATTATATATAATCAAACCTTCAACTTTGCGAAAAGCCAATGAGTATTAAAAGAAGAATGTTCTAATTATATATTTCAAACAACAACACAAAAATCAGAGTGGCCTTCTTTTCACGGAATTACTTTTCCTTAATTTTATTCTTCATTATTCTGGTTAAAGATAATTGAGTAAAAAGTTTTATAACGAATGAAACCGATTCTTGGTATATTATTTTGTTTTATTGTAATTTATTTTTATTTTGCGTTGTTTTTTATATATTTTATATAATATAATATGTTTATCTTTTATATTATATTGTTAAATTTAATGTATTTTATATAAGTTATCTTTTTGCTATACAATATTATCAAGTGTTCCGGTGCATGAGTTGATAGAATATACGATCAACCGTCCAGAGCTCGTAGGTTCGCTTCCTACCAAGGACTCTAGTGAAAAACCTAATATCCAAAATTCTTTATATATAATACAATTCTTTAAAATTCTTTATATATAATAAATTCTATATAATACACCATGATATATACAAACATACATAAATACTACCACTCTATAACCCAACAAACAAATCCATATAGAACAAAAAACAATATGGTTGAAAAGGTTGGTTTAATTGATGTTTCACTGTGCCTTGTCGAAGAAATAAATACACACTGGAGACTGAACAAGTCAGAACCACATCAGTTCAATTCTGACATCCTCATCTCCGCAAAAAACAACAAAAATTAAAAAGCGAGTATTCAAGAAAAAAACACAACAAAAAAAACGCTACATGCTCCTCTTCATAATCTAGTGCTGTTAAGGTATGCCCTGCATATGTAGGGGTAAACCCCCCTGAGTACAGATCCAAATAACATATATAATAAAATTTTATTTTTTGTTATTGTATTACTTTTCTAGTTCGGCGCTCTCTCTATTCCTTGTTAGCACCCACCCCTGATGGACAAGTTAATACTTTAAAATTATGATTTTTTTGAAAACGAAACAATTAATACCCCAGAAATTCAAGTAGGAAGAACAAAATCAACTGAGAAAGTACAGCAGCAACATTTTAATTTTTAACTTTTTAACTTAATAACTACTCTTGTTATTTGTGAAATATTTCTTTAACGAAAATTTGTAAAAATATTTGCCTCAGGGAAAGTATTTCAAAGAATTATGTTAATTTTTTAGTTAAAAGAAGGAAATCGAACAAAACTTTAAGCTTAAAGAAAATTAAAAATAATTAATTGCTTGAATTTATAATTTATTTAATTTTTGTTTATTAAAAAAAAAAAATCAAAAGCATAATTAAAAAGGCAGCCTTAAATAATTCAGTATTTTGAAATGAATATGTCATACGACGAAGATAAATCACAGTACAAACATACACACACACACAGTCGCAATAATAAATTGACTTATTGACTTACCATTCATATACGATATAAAGTTCGTACTCTTCTCATTCTCTATCTGGCGCTTGACCAACAGATGGGGAGGGGAGGTGCGTCGTAGGTAGTTGGCGGCAGCCGCAGCAGCATATGACGAAATGCCATCATCTGGCAATTCGTAGTTATGTCGCTGTAATTGTGTTTGAGGTTGTTCAATTTTTATTTTGCTTGCACCAACACATTGCTGTTGTTGTAGTATAAATAAAACAGCTGCCACAACTAGATGAAATAACCATATGCAGTTAATGTCACACATTGTCCATCTCAAAACGCACAACGACACGTTACAAATTGACAACTTCTTTTAATTTATCTATTTATTTGTTTTTGGCTTCTTCCTTAACCTTTTCCGTATGTAGGTTTTAGTTGCAAGTTCTTATATTGTATGTTGACGAGGTGATATTGCTTTAAGTACAAACACAAAAATTTAGCTAGAAAGTAACGCGCACACTCACACACATTCTTTAAGCAAATAGGCCACCAAGTCTTGAGCGTTCTGGTGAATATTGGAATTGGCTTAAAAATTTCATAATTTGTTTTATTTTATAATATTTTACACTCAAATTGCGATGCGAATACTTTTTTATTTTTGACTTCAGTTTGCACCCGCTTGTTGCTCAGTTAATATCATAATATTAATAATAATTCATACAACGAAATAAATGTATTTGTATCTGTGTAAATGTCAGTTTTTTAATTTGTACGCAAAACTGCACAAAGAACGTAAAAATCAAATATTTCAACTTGTAATTTTAGTTTCGGGGGAATGGGCCAGTGCACTCAGGGCAAAGTTGTTGATTGCTCTCAACCTGGCGAGAAGCCAGCAGCGATCCCTGAAAATGGACTGGTCAAGCTGACATACTGCCTCCCCGTGGCGCCCCTGGATAGCCCCTACAGCACCCGCTTAGAAGTAAACCAAAGTGTGCAGCGAATCCCCTCTGTCCAGGGGTCTAAACCAGGACCCGGTCCTCCAGGTTTCGGGGGTTGTGCGTGGGGGTAACTTCCCTACCGTGTAAAAACACACTAGTTTCGACACAACAACAAAGAATAACTTTGTTGGTTGAGGCCCAGGTTCACCACGGACTGTAGCGCCAAAAGAAGAAGAAGAAGAATTTTAGTTTTCGGCTTTTAGTCGTTATTTGTTACATTTCACAGCGGAAGCTTAATGTGCAACAACCCAAAGTTCTTATCGCATTAAATAAAACTTATAAAAAAAACTCTCCAAAAGAAAACTGATTTCCCCCACTAAGAATGAGTCTATAATATGATCAGTTTCTGTTTAATACTCGTCTTTCATATTCACAAAACAATTAATATTTCAGGGAAAGCCGGGTTATTACAAGTGAATATTTTAAGTACCATCAAAACTGCACCGAACTCCTTTTCTAAAAGTCCCAAGATCCTTCTACTCGTTAGTGTAAAACTACAAATATTCTTGCTAAGTTTTTATTACGTTGCGCTATTTAAAGCGCGTGTATGAAATGCCCGCAAAGAAAAAAGGCATCTTCATATCAGCCCAGCTGATTGCTCTTTTTACAGTATATTTAAGCCTCCCTCGAATGTCAAACGTGCGCGGGATTAAATTTCTGTTTTTGTCATATCACGAACATTTTACAACAACAAAATACACACCCACTTTCGAAGTCGCCGAGTTTTGAACAATTTAGCAAAACATATACATACATATATACAGCCAAGGACTTTTCGTACATACCCCCACAAAAAAATAAAAAAAATATATTACCTGCAAAAAAGTCGTTATACCAAAGAAAATATATTTTAATTCATTGCTAGCGAGACTTTGTGCGCTTCAAAATTATATAAATATGTACAGTTTCCTTAAAGTGTGTTTTCACGTACTTCCAGTTGTCACACAATTTTGTAGAATGAAATAAGTCTTATGGTGTAACAGCAAAACCATTTGAGAAACTTATGTATTCTCATCACGCCAGAGGTGTATTTTACACAGCAAACATTGGCAGCACCAACTGAATGTATTGAAGGTTGTAGCAAATAGTTACAGCAAAAAGCAAATTCAATGCAACAAATTTTCATTTATTTTTCTATTGATTTGCAACACCAAAACATATCAAAAATTAACAAACCTGCATTCGATTTCCAATTTGGATTAAAATTTTATAAATTATATGTTTTAGAAATGGATTTGGTTGAACTGGTTGGATTTAACTTATACCATCCGCGTAACTTTTTTTTTAAATACGACAAGAATTCCATAATATTTTTGTGCTATAAAGTCTTAGGACTTTTTGTATTACCGTGAAAACACACCTGTACACAGCAGAACAGTCGACATTGCATATCCCATTTTGTCATATAGTACGAATCTGTGAGTTTTGCTGCTGTCATCTCACAGGGATGGGTTTTTGAAATTGTACCAATTCCAATTCGCAATAATAGTCTGCTGTCGTTTCATACACAGCCGAATCCAAAAAATTAAACAAACAATTGTGTGTCTAATACAATTCGGTTATCGATTACTTATTTTTGTAATATTAAATGTTTTCACATGTTAACGGCAAGACCGTTTATATGGCAAAATTTAAAAAAATAATATGAATATTTATGCCGCTTTTGATAAAAACTAATATACGGGTATTCATGTTGCTTTAATTCCAACTGCATTTTTTTTTCAAGTGTGAAGCGGCCTACGAAGTTATTTGGCGCTTGAAAGGTTGCACTTGCAGTTGGATGCCACAAATTTTCGTCTTCCAGGCTTAAAAGTGGGTTTTGAAGTGAAGTTTCATCGTGTGTTTTTGGAATTAGGCAGACAAAGTCTGCGTTCCATATATATGTGTGTGTGTGTGTGGGTGTATATATATATATATATACTCGTAAATCGATTTTGAACATTTCTTTCCTGCATCTGAAAACGTTTAACGTGTAGAGCGGACCCATAAAGCCCAAACATCATATTTTAGCGTCCTCTTACAATAATATCATTATTTTTCGGATTTAAAATATATACAATTTTTTTATGCAATTTTCATTTTATTCATTATACGCAAAGAACTGTTTAAAACCGGCTGTGAAAATCAAAAGTTTAACATGTTAAATACGGCCATTTACAATATATATATATATATATATATTTGTTTACGCTACAATTGAAGAAAATTACGTACAAGTTATTTTTTTTTTTCTTAAATAGGAAATCATTTAAATTTAACATGAAACTCCTCTAAAGCTTTTTTAACATTAAAAGAATTATATTTTTTTTTTAGCAGACTTGAAAGTAATTTTGGTTTTTTTCACTTTATTTAATTTAATCCTTTACTCTTGTTATAATAATAAACGTTGATGGCAGCGGGATCGAAAGTACAAATTGTTACAACGAGCACCTTCATTAAGCCAAAAATTTGTTTTATTATTTTATGGGTTATTTTCATCCATGAGCTTGAGAGCCAAATTCGTAGTCGTTGAAACCGTTATTAAGTGACTCACTTGCTACACACATACATACTTATATGTATATGTCTAGATTTGAAGGACTGTGTTGACAGCTTTATTTTATGTACATATTTACATACATTCATATGTATGTACGAATATGAATGTATGTATGTATGTATGTATGTATGTATGTTTAAACAATTTTGTTAATAAATTATTTTGCTTTGCTTGACACTGCCAAAGAAAATACAACTTTCATTAAATGATTGAAATTGAAATGCACGCAAAATCCGTTTCTAAGTGTGGGTGGACCCAGACTGGCACATCAGTGCTGACACTACATACAAGTACATGTGCACAAATGTACGTAATTTTTTGTTTGAGTGATTTTATAGCATCGTTGCCTATATCTTTTTATGGCATTCAAAACAAACAATTTGATTTGTTTTTCTTTTGTTTTTTTTGGGTTTTTCAAGCAGCCCCTTAAGTTTAACACAAAAACTGGCTTCTGTTATATCCAGCAATATCCTGGTTCAGTTTATTTTGTTATAGGATGTGGCTGATTTGCTTTGTTTTTTTGTTTTTTTTTTTTTTTTTTAAATAAAAACAATTTGTTTGGCCACTAGTGAGTTTTGTGATTTTGTGAGTTTGTTTAACCTTTAATATTAATTTTGTTCACTGATTTCACAGCGTTTCGGTGCTGTTTGCGAGCTCATTCTTATGCCGTGCTTAAATACCAACTAACTTTAGAAACCTTCCATAATATTATTAATATATACAATGAGCATACAGTTGCTTTATATGGACTGAGCGTTGTGTGTGTGTGTGTGTGTGTGTGTGTGTGTGCGTATGGGTTTAGCTGAGTTGTTGAATAGCCGCTATTTGCTGTATCCTTCCAGTTTTGCTTTAGCAATTTCAGCCTTGCTCTCACATACATACATACATACGTACATATGTGGATGCCTGTGTCTGTGATTCAAGCACTTACACAGGCATAAATGCATACACCAACAACACACACAACCATAAACAAATTTTATTATGTCAACAGAGAAATGCTGCTTAAAGTTATTTCGCAAAAAGAACAAGATTTAGTAAATTTTCTTGAATGAATTTCCAAGGCCTGCGCAATGGAGTAGCAGCATGTTTGGAATTTTGTGTAGTGTTCTCTCCACATCGTAGGTGTCTTTCAAAAACACCTACAGCAATTCCTACTCCCTGTTTAGTGTTGTCCTGTCCTGGCAGCTCAACTGTTGTTATGATCTGTATGTGGCCGTTTCGTTTGTTGGCTTTCAAGTTGCCTGGTATTGATGTTTTACGCTTTTCTGCTGAGACTCAACAGATTTTTGGTGTGTAACAAGAATTCATTTTTACGAGTATGTGGTTGTTGTTGTACGCTGTTGTAACTATTTTGTTTGTGGCAACATATTTGCAGTGGGTGTTTAAGCGGCGTTTTTCAATTTTCTATTGTATTTTGTGTAGGATTTCTGCTTTTTTCTCAAATACTTTTTGTTTCTATTTATAGTTTTATGTTGGCGGCACTTGCAAAAAGAAATTCACTTATTATTGTTTTTTTGTTTGTTTTTATTCCGTTGACTGGATTTTAGCGACATTTATAAGAGTCTCGTTATTACACTCGAAGCCGTCATTGAACGGCACTTCTTGTTTTCTATGTATGTGTGTATGTGTGAGTGTGTGCACAATTTATAAGCGACATTAAGTTAAAGATCTTAAGCCATTTCTAAAAATAACTGACAACACACTTAACCTGTCAATTTGACTTCTTAAATTTTCCTGTTAAGGTTTTCGTTGAACAAATGTCACTTTCGCTTTAATTTTACCAAATGACTGAAGCTTTTCTTTTTTTTTGTTTTCTGGCGACAGTTTCTTAGAGATTTCCTTGTAATTGTTTTATAGCGATTTTATTACCAAATCTGGAATGTAATGTTTCGGTTTTAACGTTGTTGTGTGTAGTTGTGAGGTGAAACAAATATTGCCAGAGCAATAACGATTTTGACTTAAGACTGCGGATGTTTTTTTTTTCCTTAACTGCAGAACTAAATTTATTCGAAGTGGTAATAACTAAAAAAGTATTGAAATCTTTTACTCAATTCAAACTGTTGCTGTTGAGGTCTGCTGGAAGACGTGAATTTTTAGGAAATTAGTGCCTTTCTGTTGCTATTCTCAAAGTCTTATTGTAGCCACTAAATATATGCAAATACAAACATTTTAAAATGTTGCTGGCCCGCTCATCCTAAAGTGGGCGTGACCGCAAAACAAACATTAGAATTTTTCATCCTTTAAGACTCTTTGTGTGAACAATTTTTATTGCTGAAACATCAACATTAATAGAATTCTTTTCGCTTGTTTTTTATTCGAAAAATGTAAATTGGCATCACTGAAATACAAGTAAATGCATCGTTGTAAATGTAGCTGGCTGCTGGGCGACAATTGCAAGTGGCAGCCGTAGTCGTAGTCGTGTGTTCGTGTGGCCTGTTGTCTCGAATGTGTTTAATGCATGAATGTGTTAATTTCAAAATAATTTCCCCCTTTTGGTTCAGAATCTTATGTTTTGCAATTTGAATTGAAGCCATTTTCCAACGTTTGTTGTTTGAAAAGCGTTTAATTGCGAATCACTCTCCATCTGAAATCAAACCTCCTTGTATGTTGGCAACTTAAGCAATTTGAGGAGCATTTTAATAGGTGTCGTGTATTGAATGAATATTGAATGCAGAACCTTATTTTTGGGCTTGAGGAAAAAGCACATCTGGCATAATAAATTTTTGGCAAAAACAAGTCAAATAAATAATTACTTTTATATACTTTTATACATTTCATATGCACTGACAACTTTTTCATAAACTCTCAGTTTGAAAAAATATTGTATAATAAAAACTGCAGCAAGAGTCCTGGCGTTGGAGTGTCTTAAAGGTTCTTGGCATATTATGAGCAAAATTGTGTTTGTTGCAAAATGGGTTTATATATTTTAAGTGGTTCAGTT